>CM039511.1:15975115-16050589 GCA_022432975.1 Begonia masoniana | reverse complement strand
TCAACAAGATGCAGACTTGAAAGGGCAGTCGAAGTCTCAAATAGAATTTTGAAGTCCACAATGCAAGTGTCAAATCCACACTCAACGTTGAAATGAAGATCATGTGTTACATAAACAGAAGGGGAGAGAGAGTGTGTGGAGAGAGAGCGCGTATGAGATACGAATGGCAGAGTGCCGACGAGCACCTGTTGATTTGTTTTTTTTTTTTTTTTTTTTTTTGGATTGACAAAATAAAACTTTATTAGTCTAATGACATAAATCTAAAGAAATCTCCCAAAACATGTCTAATGACATAAAACTAACCTTTGCGCAGTCGGCACAGCAGCAGTTATGAAGAGAAACAAACGAACCACTACGCAGTGGACACAACAGCAGTTCGGAAGTTGGAATATACCTCCAACCAGCGTTCCTTTACTCGCAGTCACAGCAACCAGCAGAAAACAGAGACTGAGAGACGAAGATTCGAATTGCGTTCTGAAGATTCTCCCATAAATAACTAATGAAGTTTGAGGCCTCCTACGCCATTATTAGGAATGAAAGAGTTACAAATCCAGCTATAAAGAATCAAGGAAAAGAAAAACAACAACACCAAATACAGAAAGAAACTAACAACCGCAGAATGGCGCAGAGAATAAATGCAAACAAAACAAACACAAGCAATCGTTGAACATGAAGAAAAAGAAAAATATAAAGAGCAGATAAAAAATGAAGGGATGAGAAGAAGGGAAGAGACGACACCAAGAACCACCTGCAAAGAAGCAATCGCACACCTCCAGCAAAGAAATCCAAAGCAGCAAAACAGAAGAGATAAATGAACGACACCGAGAAGAGCAGTGCAAACAAGAAATCGCACACCCCAACCGATGCGAACAGAGCAAGAAGAGAGAAACGACCAGAGAAAGAAGAAAATCTAACGCCACCGGAGAAGGAAGGAAAGCTGAGAAACGATGAGACAACTCTGCAATCGTCGAACAAATGATGAAAATGCAGAGAAGGAAAAGATAGGAAAGACCACGTGGATTACCGAAATGTAGAACGTCACGGTTCCGGTTCCAAATCTGTGGAACCGCGGGCTACGGTTCGATTCCGGTTCCCCATACTCAAAACCAAGCCAAAATAGTCTCAAAACCAGGTCAAACCGACTCAAAAACAAAACAAAACAAAACAATGTAAAAAATACAAAAACCAACTCAAATTTGAAATTAAATATCAAAAATATTCTTCAAAGCAACACACTTCTTACAAATTAATCCATTTGAAATCCAGCAGTGAACTCCAAGCCTTGGCCTTTCTTCCATTTTCATCAACCTTCAAAACATTCTTATATTCCCTCCACAGCCGACCTGAAAAGTAACTCAAAAATGGAATTATCTATTTGCAGCGCCATTTTCTGTCTGGTTTTCATCGCCAATTTCATTGGCTTTGGCTCATCAGATTCTGATCCTCTCCAGGACACTTGTCCAGCAACCTCACAACCAAAACAAGCTGTTTACATCAACGGATTACCCTGCAAGAATCCGTCCAACATCACCGCCTCAGATTTCAAGTCGTTGAAGGTGAGCCAGAAGGGCGACACTGACAATCAATTCAGCTCGTCGATGAACATCGTCACGGCAAAAGATTTCCCGGGCCTTAACACTCTAGGCCTGTCGCTCGCGAGAACCGACCTAGACGTCGACGGCACGCTGATGCCCCATTCGCACCCGAGAGCTTCCGAGATGCTATTCGTCGACAAAGGGGTCGTTCTGGCCGGATTCATCGACACGAAAAATAACCTTTTTCAGAGCATTCTCAAGGAAGGTGATGTGTTCGTGATTCCGAGGGGTCTTGTTCACTTCTCCCTCAACTTTGGATTCGAAGCTGCTTCAGTTTTCTCGGTGCTTAACAGTCAGAATCCGGGGGTTGTGAGCATCGTCGACGCCATGTTCGAGCCGAGTTCTGCCGTGGTGAGTGAGTTAATGCAGAGACTCCACTCTCTTTCTGCATCCAGTGTCTATGGCAATGGAAGCTCTACTTTCGCCAATTTCTCTGGTTTTTTAAGATAACACCACAAAATCACTACTTTTTATGCAATATTCATATTTAATAACATAATTAAAGTTCTGCGGATTTTAATTGGGCGAAACTACAATTTCTCTGTCAATGATTAGATTGAAGCTGTCTTCAAATTGAGCCCCCCAAAAAGTGAAATTTGAAATTGGATGCAGGCAGTTCATATGAATCTAAATTAGAACAATATATATAATAATGAATTTATGAAGAGGTGAGAAAGGATTGTTTGTCTTGTCCTCACTCCATCACTAAAGATTCTTCCCATCATCTTATGTACTTAAATAGAGCCCAAATAGCATCACAGAGAAGCAATTTTATTTGAAAATTTAAACACGTGGAAGCTGTAAATCAAATTTGGGAGAAATTAACGCATTTTTATTCAAAATGATGATAATAACATCCAAGCAATTGTCTTATCTATTATTGTGGGTCCTCAGTGCTATTATAATATTGTTCATTTTGAGTTGAATAGAAGTGAGTAGAATCGAACTGGAACTGGCGGACCAGACCGGACCACCAGTTCATGCCAGTTCCGTGCGACTGGGAGTCGGTCCTCGTTCCAATAATATAGGAACCAGGGATCGCAGTCCGGTCCACGATTCTGTAATGCTCCGTAGCGTAAAATCATTTATTACTTACTTAAAACCGTTACATGAGTACTTTTCTTTATTGAAACATCTTACAAACAACTTGTATTATACTTTGAAAATGTCAAATACATCGGAAGATTTTATATAGAAACATTCATTCATACCAGAAAATGAAAAAGATTAGTTATGAAAGCCTTATTACATGAAAATACCAATTTTATCCCAAAAAGTTCACTTACATAATTCTTACCAAAACATCACCAAAAAATTATTAATTAGTCATCCATAAGTTTATTTTGCTTCCATTGACGGAAGTTTCTTCGATATTCCATATGTCATCTATCCAGGAGGCCGCCACAATCCAATCAATCATCCACAGAAATAACTCGTCGATCTCATCACTAACCAAGTTAATTCGAATATAAATTATCATCTTGTTCCTTAACTACATCGCGAGATTTATCTATGAGCCTAATGCTCAGTAAGCAATATAAAACATGTAAATGTAAATATATTACAAATATGTTGACATTAATTTTTTGACAAATAACATTTATGAAAATAATATTTTATTCCATTGATTTCAAAGTTTGTAGTTTATTTCTTGATAATCAAGAAATAATCTATTCAATTTATTGAATGGATAGATGTCGGAAATCAAGAAGATATTGGTAAAAGTTAAAATAAAGAAACTTGAGGATCAAGGAAAGTAGTTGAAAATATAGAGGTTTTAGTTTTTTGGAAAACTCTGTTTTGGAAGGCCGATTTGAAAGAGATTTGATGAATTATATCAATCTTTGAGATCACATTAATTATGAGATACTTTCCTAAGTCTTCAGAAACCATATCTAAGTAGTTGGCGGTACTTTCCTAAAATATCACACAAAGTGTCTCTCAACCTATTTAATGAGATTTTGTTTCCTTATTCTTTGCGGCTTTAAATCTCGATTTGGTATTTGAATTAAACCTCAGATAAGACAGTTACCAATCATATTTAAGCTTTCGTTCCTAAGGAAGCATGGACGGATTTTTCATTATTATTGGAAGGAGATTTTTTGATTGGCAAGCCGTCGTCATTTTTTCTCTCCCTTACGCTTCTACGTATGGGTTTGTGATTAATCATTCAGTTCTTGAATGATTATTTTACATACTCTGTTTATGCTTTGGAATTCATCGATTATTTGAGTGTGTTGATTTATTGCGTCCGAAGACAACGACCTGGTGTTACAGACAGTGTCATAGGAAGCAATCTTCTTTATACTTTATTGAAGCTCGGTCTCGGGAGAAGGCTGCATTGGAACTCGGGAGGAGTTCTGTTTATCGACAATAGAAGCTTGTCATTTTGATCGTGGGCAAGGGGATCTTGCCATACACGAATTCTGGGAGGAGTCATCAACAACAATGGGATCTTGTTGCATTTAGATCTCGGGATGGATCGATCTCAAGTTGAGGGGAGCTCGCAAAAACAGTTTCATTGGAAAGTTAGGAAGTGGCGACGACAAAAATAAAAGGGAGTCTTTATTTGTTTAAGTTTGTTTGTCTTGTAACTTTGCGAACTAGTGAAATATTTTTATAACTGGGCGTGGCCTTGCAGACGTAGACAAATTACCGAACTGCATTACCAACCTTCTGTCTCTTTACTTTCTGCATATTTATAATTGTCCATCACTGCATTAATTATCGGTGTCACACGAAATACTCTATGTGACATCACATAACTAATATTGATCTTTCAATTGGTATCAGAGCGGGTCGTTTATGTTTCTTAAGCGGAATCCACTGAACAAAATCTTAGTTCGTGTGCGATGGACTCTACGAAGGAAAGAGGCTCTACAATGCGTCCACTTCTATTGGATGAAAGTAACTATCCTTATTGGAAGGCGATGATGAAAACATTCATTAAAGCTATTGATGAGAAGGCCTGGAGATCTATCTTGATAGGATGGAATCACCCTATGGATACTGATGCAGAAGGTATCACATCCCCCAAACCTGAAGAAAATTGGTCAGTAAATGAAGATGCTTTGGCACATTGCAATTCAAAGGATCTCAATGCTATTTTCAATGATATTGATCCTATTCAGTTCAGACTCATCTCCACATGCGAATCAGCCAAAAGGGCATGAGAGATTCTTCAAACCACATATGAAGGAACATCAACTGTAAAGTTGTCCAAGATGCAAATGCTAATTACTAGATTTGAGAATCTGAAGATGCATGAAGATGAGAGTATTGGTGACTTCAATGCCCAACTATGTGACATAGCAAATGAAGCATTTGCTCTCGGCGAGATGTTTTCTGAAGAAAAACTCTACGGTATTTGCCACAATGATTTGCCTATAAAGTCTCTGCTATAGAAGAAGTCAAAGATGTCTCTAAAATGAAGCTAGAAGAATTTATGGGACCTCTTAGAACCTTCGAGATGAATCTTGGAGGAGACACGGAAACAAAGAAAGCAAAAGGAGTGGCCCTAAAAACTGAGATACAGAACTTCAAAAATGGTTCTTCAAGCAACGAGAAGAACAGGGAAGAAACTCATGCGTCTGATCAACCATTCAAGAACAAAGGCATTCAGTGCAGAGAGTGTGAAGGTTTTGGGCATATACAAGCAGAATGTGCTAATACTTTGAAGAAAAAGAAGAACTCTCTGAACGCGACTTGGAGTGAGGATGAGTTAGAGAAGGAAGACGAATTTCAGAGCAACCATGTGACGCTTGTTGTTAAGACAGAACATAAAGAGAATGATAGTATTATACACGGTGTCACAGACAACTTATCCACTAGTTGTGATGAAGACGAAGAATTAGTCACAAAAGAAGACCTTATTAGAGAATACAAGTTTCTTTATGAAAAATGAATTGAACTTGCTAAAGTAAATCATCATCTACACATTCAGATTAGAAATTTGAGAGATGAGAAGAACAATATTCAAAATATTATTGCTGATTTGGAAACCAAACTGAGAACGAGTCAGGATGAAGTTAATGTTCCAACCAATGAGATAAGTCTCATGAAGAAAGATGTCAAAATGTTAAATTTTGGTTCTTCTAAACTGGATGATATTGTAAACATCAGCAAATCAAGTGTCAATCGGTCTGGACTGGGGTTCAAAGGAGAAAGCTCAGTTTTACAAACTATAGCAGTGAAGAAAAATCGCTCTATACTAGAATTCGTAAGGGAAAGCTCGGTGGCACAACCAGTGTCAGCCACGGGATTTGATTACAAGGGGAAACAAGTTGCAATAAGAACTCCAAGAACTGACAGAAAATCTAATTCTTGTGACTCTTATCATATTTTCAGCAGTAAAGGTAACAAATTTGTTTCTGTGTGTCATTATTACAATTGTTTTGGTCATATTCGCCCTAGATGTTTTACCTATCTTGCTGACCTAAGACTAGGTACTGTTAGAAATGCTTCTTCTTACAGATTTCCTTATAAAAAATGAGTGAAAAAATCAAATTTGAAGTGTAATGTTACACATCTTTCACTAAAGGCAATCGCAACGAATGCTTGGTATTTTGATAGTAGATGTTTTAGGCACATGACAGGTGAAGAGAAATATTTGAAGGACATCATACCCGAAAGCGTGGGAAAAGTAACATTCGACAACGGTGTCTCAACTCATGTCATTGGAAGAGGAACGCTAAATGTTCCTGGTCTACCAAAGTTGAGTAATGTTCTTCTGGTGGATGGTCTGAAATCCAATCTAATTAGTATTAGTCAGTTGTGCGATCATGATATGAATGTGCAATTCACACGTGAAAAATGTGTGGTGTCTGACTAAGACAACAAGTGCATTATAGAAGGAGTCAGATCTTCAGACAATTGCTATCTCATTTCTTCCTCATCTACATGTTTTCGATCTAGTATGAAAGACACTATTCTATGACATAGAAAGTTGGGACATGTAAATTTAAGAATGCTGGAGAAAATTGTTTCAAAAGGTGCTGTCCGAGGAATTCCCATGTTAAAGTTTGATGAAGACAAATTATGTGGACCATGTCAAATTAGAAAGCAAACCAAGGTGTCACATCTAATGTCATAGACATCTACAACTACCCGCAAACTTGAATTGCTCCACATAGATCTAATGAGCTCGATGCTTGTTGAAAGTATTGGAGGAAAATGATATTTCTTTGTTACTGTTGATGATTTCTCACGCTACACAAGGGTGAAGTTTCTTAGAGAAAAGTCCGACACTTTCGAAGTTTTCAAATCAATGTGTACTTGACTCCAACATGAAAAAGATTGTGTCATCATGAAGATTATTCGCATCCGCAGTGATCATGGGAGAGAGTTTGAAAATTCTGTGTGATGACTCGAATGGACACGTATGAGGAGGAACCACCCAGTATTCTGCGAATCCCGAGTGGGACTTGAGCAGGAGGGTAACGTGCACTTTGCGGATCCCGGGTTGGACTTCGGCCGAAGCGGTCGTAGAAAGGGGGGTCGTCGCAATCCCACATCGCTTGGGGAAGTATATGAAAATGAAACATATGTAAAGAGACCCTCCCAAGATAGTAAGATGCATTTTAGAGTACAATTGGCAACGGATCCCATAAGAACTCCGAAGTTAAAAGTGCTTCGGTGAGAGTAGTACCAGGTTGGGTGACCGACTGGAAGTCCTCGTCAAATAAAGCCTTGAGGGGAGGATATTGGGTTACGTCCCAATCCCTAGAGCGGACAATGTCTTACTGGGAAAAGGGGTCGTTACAAATGGTATCAGAGCCTGTACCAGACAGGAAATGTGGCCAACGAGGACGTTGGGCCCCCGAGGGAGGGTGATTGTGATGACCCGAATGGACACGTATGAGGAGGAACCACCCAGTGCTCCGCAAATCCCGAGTGGGGTGACGTGCTGGGTTAAAACTTTGCGGATCCCGGGTTGGACTTGGGTCGGAGGGTTCGGTCGTAGAAAGGGAGGTCGTCACAATCCCACATTGTTTGGGGAAGTATATGGAAATGAAACATATGTAAAGAGACCTCCCAAGATAGTAAGACGCGTTTTAGAGCACAATTGGCAACGGATCCCATAAGAACTCCGAAGTTAAAAGTGCTTCGGCGAGAGTAGTACCAAGTTGGGTGACTGACTGGGAAGTCCTCGCCAAACAAAACCGTGAAGGGAGATTATTGGGTTACGGCCCAATCCCCAGAGCAGACAATATCTTACTGGGAAAATGGGTCGTTACATTCTGAATTCTCAGATTTCTGTAAACAACTGTGGATTGCTCATGAATTCTCGGCACCTAAGACTCCTCAGCAAAATGGAGTCGTTGAAAGAAAGAATTGTACATTGGCAGAGATGACATGCGTAATGTTACACAAAAGGGATGCTCCTAAAAAATTCTGGGCTGAAGCTATGAATACTGCTTGTTATACCATAAATCAGGTGTATCTCCGAGGAAAAATTTCTATGACACTCTATGAGATATGGAAAGGTAATACACCAAATATTAATTATTTTCATCCATTTAGAAGCATTTGATACGTGTTGAATAATAGGGAATACAGGGAGAAACTTGATCCTAAGAGTGATGAGGCTATCTTTCTTGGTTATGCTACAAATAGCCGTGCTTATCGAGTTTACAACAAAAGAACTCGAACTGTCATAGAATCTGCAAATGTTCAAGTAGACGACTCTCTAGAAACAGCATATAATCCAAAAGAAGATGCAAACCAGAATTCAAATAATGAAGGCACTGGTGTTCCAACCAGTGTCACAGATGGTGTCTCAAGCGGCGTCACAGATCAGACTAAGACAATTCATGAAGTGGAGGTGACTACCTCACACAACAGGCAACCATCCATACGTGTTCAGAAGAATCATCTTGTAGATGAGGTTATTGGTGGTCTGAATGATGGTATACAAACCAAAGACAAGCCGAGAGTGAATTATCAAGAAATGATTCAAATGGCCTGTTTTATGTCAACTATCGAGCCCAGAAATGTGAAAGAAGAATTGCTAGATGAATACTGGATAGGAGCTATGCAAGAAGAACTCCGTCAATTCACTCGAAATCAAGTTTGAGACTTAGTACCGTGTCCTCCCTAAGTGAATGTCATTGGCACTAAGTGGATATACAAGAACAAGAACGATGAGCATGGAAACATCACTCGCAACAAAGCTCGGTTAGTTGCTCAAAGGTACTCACAAATTGAAGGAATTGATTTTGATGAAACATTTGCACCGGTTGCTCGTCTTGAATCCATTCGTCTTTATTGGCTATTGCTTGTGTTATGCGATTCAAGTTGTATCAAATGGATGTGAAGAGTGCATTCTTGAACGATTTTCTCAATGAAGAAATATATGTTGCTCAACCAAAGGGTTTTGAAGACCCTTATCATCCCCAGTATGTATATAAATTGAAGAAGACGTTATATAGGCTTAAACAAGCCTCTCGTGCGTGGTATGAACGACTCACGCAATATTTATTAACCAAGGGATATGAGCGAGACGGAGTAAATAAAATATTTTTCGTTCACCGTGATAAAGGTCAGTTTTTACTCGCTTAAATTTATGTTGATGACATAGTGTTTGGCTCAGTGTCACAAAGGATGGTGGATGAATTTGTAGCTCAAATGACTGGAGAATTCGAGATGAATATGATAGGAGAACTCAATTATTTCCTTGAACTCCAAATTCAGCAAGAAAAGAATGATATCTTTATTTTTCAAACCAAATATGCCAAGAACTTATTGAAAACGTTTAAGCTTGAAAATGCATGACCTAGTAGAACACCGATTGGAACACACGAGAAACTCTCCAAATGTGAAAAGAGAATTGATGTTGATCCGTGTTTATATAGAAGTATGATTGAAAGTATCTTATATCTAACTGCTAGCCAACCAGATATTTGTTATAGCGTGGGTATATGCGCTCGATTTCAAGCAAATCCGCGGGAGTCACACTTAGTGTCAATAAATCGGATTTTCAAATATGTTAGCGGAACAACCGACTATGGTATATGGTATTCATTCGATTCAAATGTAAATCTGGTTGGTTATTGTGATGTTGACTGGGCCGGTAGTTTTGATGATCGAAAAAGCACTTCTGGTGGATGTTTTTATGTGGGACACAACTTGGTATCATGGTTCAGCAAGAAGTAAAATTCTATTTCTCTGTCTACTATCGAGGCAGAATATATTGCAACAGGTAGCAGCTGTATTTAGTTTCTTTAAATGAAACAAATGATGAAAGACTACGGTGTCACACAGGATGTAATGACACTCTATTGCGACAACTTGAGCGCTATCATATACATTTCCAAGAATCTTGTTCAGCATTCTCAGACCAAGCATACTGATATCCGACATCACTTTATTCGATTTATTGTGGAGGAAAAAATTATTATTTTGGAGCATATGGTAACCGAAAAACAAGTTGTCGATATTTTCACCAAGGCATTGGATGGTATAAGGTTTGAAGAGCTGAGGTCTGCCCTAGACCTTTGTATTATGTAAGTTGTTCCTTGATTTCATTTTTTTTAAAAAAATTCGCCACTTGCTTTAGGCGTTTGTTTTTTTATTTTTGGGCAATCTACTGTGTTTTACTCATCCTCTGCAGAAAGTGATTCTATGTTGTTCCATGGAACAATACCGTGTGTGACATCAGAAATTCTGTTATCCTTATAAAAATTGGAAGTCAGCATTCGATGAAGATTGAAACATCATTATATTATTCTATTGGGTTTCATTCCCATCATTAAGTGATCTGGATTTATTTTCAAGTCTCATGAGAAATTGAGTATATTTTGGGATTTATGGAAATTATGAGATTTTTCGGATTTATTTTCTGAAAATCACCTGCAAAATTGGGATTTCTATCATCTTGGGATTTGATGTATCTTTATGAGATTTGATTGACAAATTTCAAACTTAAATCAAAGGAGTTTCAGATTACTCTACTTCTTCTTCTTCATTTCAAAACTTAGGGCTTTCTCGTGGTTTTCTTCACAATGGTTATTCTTGAAGAAGTTTCTGAAGACTATTTCACAGGCAATGTCCCAGTGCTTGTCACAAAAAATTTACCGAGTTTAGAAACAGCGATTGTAGTATACTTGTCACCATTACCATCGTCAAAACCTTTTGATTTGAAGAGGGAAACTTCAAAAATTACAGAGGATGTTGTTCCTATTCATCAGGTAGACTCTTCGGGCATCAAAAAGAAGTTTCAAAAATCGAGTGGGGATAAATTTAAAACAAGTGCAAGGCTCCTGACAGATCCATAATCACTTGGGTATCAAAAGGAAAAAGGCCGAGAACCGAAAATGAAATTTCTTCTGATAGCTCCTGGACCCAAGAATAAGTTATCGAACTTGATATTGATGATGATGACAAAATTGTTAAAGCCCCATTAAAGAAATCAACCAGGGATCCCCTTAAGGCTCCTATCTTATCTATTATTGTGGGTGTAACGTCCTCAGTGCTAGTACAATATTGTTCGTTTTGAGTCGAATAGAGGTGAGTAGAATTGGACCGGAACTGGCGGATCGGATTGGACCACCGGTTCAGGCCAAATCCATATGACTGGGAGCCGATCCCCATTCCAATAATGTAGGAACCAGGGATCGCAGTCCGGTCCACAATTCTGTAACAACTCGTACGGTAAAACCATTTATTACTTACTTAAAACCGTTATATGGGTACTTTTCTTTATTGAAATATCTTAGAAACAACTTGTATTATACTTTGAAAATGTCAAATACAACGGAAGATTTTATATAGAAACATTCATTCATCCCAGAAAATGAAAAAGTTTAGTTATAAAAGTCTTATTACATGAAAATACCAATTTTATCCCAAAAAGTTCACTTACATAGTTCTTACCAAAACTTTCATTGACGGAAGTTTCCTCGATATTCCATATGCCATTTGTCCAGGAGGCCGCCACAATCTAATCAATCATCCACAGAAACAGCTCATCAATCTCATCGCTAACCAAGTTGATTCGGATATAAATCATCATCCTGTTCCTTACCTACATCGCAAGATTTATCTATGAGCCTAATGCTCAGTAAGCAATATAAAACATGTAAATGCAAATATATTGAAAATATATTGATATTAATTTTTTGGCAAATAACATTTATGGAAATGATATTTTATTCCAATGATTTCAAAGTTGGTAGTTTGTTTCTTGGTAATCAAGAAATAATCTATTCAATTTATTGAATAGATAGATATTGAAAATCAAGAAGATATTGGTGAAAGTTAAATAAGAAAACTTGAAGATCAATGAAAGTAGTTGAAAATCTAGATGCTTTAGTTTTTTGGAAAACTCTGTTTTGAAAGGCCGATTTTGTAACACCCGAGAATTTCGGTGTTACGATTTTTAACGATATGCTCAGAAACGAGAAACAGAGGAATTTAAGACCGTTTTGCGAACGAGAAGTTTTGTTAGGACCCTATAAATTAATTGAAATATTTAGTGAAATAAGAGAATTCAGAAAAACCAAATCAATAGGTTAAATAACAAATTTGTTAGAGAATTAAATAGAAAGGGCAAATGAGTAATTTATCAAGTTAAATTATCAATTAAACAAAATCACCCCCACCCCCCCCGGCTCTCCGCTCTCCGCTCTTTGCTCTCCGCTCTCCGCTCTCTGCTCTCCGTTCTCCGCTCTCTGCTCTCCCTACGATCTCCTTCCTCTCGGCCAAGCCTTCGCATGCTGACGATTACCTCCGATGACCGACGTTTTCTTCCAATTTTCTTCAACTAATCAACGCTCTAGGAAAGGCTCTAGTATTCTAATCGTTAAGTTGTCGTTTTTAGGGTTGTATTTCGTTAGGGTTTTGAGAAATTATAGGTTTATGTTATAAATGGTTAGATTTATCATATTTATGACTTTCGATGGTAGATTAAGAGTTTTTATCGATAGTTAGGTTGAAATCGGTGATTGAACGATATAAATGCCATTAATAGCTTGTTGGATAATATGTGAGCGCAATGTGCTCGATGAAATACCCGAATGAGATAAACCAAAGTTTTAGGAAATTTTCCTTAGTTAGTAGTTTCGTTTAGTTGGAGAATCATTGGGTTTAATTCGAGAATTAGCTATGATATATTAAAGTAGACGTTATGAGTAACGTATAAGTGGTTGAATTGTTGAAAACGGATGTCAAATTAGAGGGAAAATTGAGAATGAAGTTATGCACATAAAGTGTTCGATGAATTGTCTAAATGAATTGTTAAAATGGTTAGATTAGAGTTTATGAGGAATTGAGCTCTGAATTAGTTATGGACGTGAGAATCATGTTTTGATATATTGGTAGTGGATCAAATGCACTTGAGATTTATTACGAAAGTAAGAGTTTGGTTATGTCGAGTGAATGCTAATGCAACGTTTATGATGTTTGGGTTTACAACTTCCACGGTTAATATTTCAGATAGAGATAAATTGCTAAGGACGCCAGGTAAGTAGTGTATGCATGCGTGCTGCCTTTTTGGCTTACATCACAAAACGCTAGGATATGTTGCATGTTTTTATATATGTTTAGTTTGTGCATCATGTTTTAGAAAATATATGAAAATGTTTTGGGCATGTGTTTTCACGAGTAGAACGTAGAAACTACAGCCAGGTAAATGTGTAGTGTCTGGAGGAAGTGATTCACCCTTTAGATGTAGATCTGGAAAGTCTAGGGGTGGAGAAACTAATCCGCTCTCCACTCGGTAGAGGATTACATGTACGATAGAAAATAACAGAAACGTAGAAAACATGTAGAGTCTAAAGGAAGTTGTTCACCCTTCAGATGTTGTAGTGGAACGTATAGGGGTGGAGAAACTAATTCGCTCTCCACTCGGTAGAGGATTACATGTACAATAGAAAACAACGGAAACATAGAAAACGTGTAGAGTCTGAAGGAAGTTGTTCACCCTTCAGATGTTGTAGTGAAACGTATAGGAGTTGAGAAACTAATCCACTCTCCACTCGGTAGAGGATTACATGTATGTATGTTCGAAATGATAGAAACGGTAGAAATTGAAACGAAACGTTTATGTACGATAGAAACAATAGAAATTGCATATGTTAAGTGAAAATGTTTTAAATTCATATTGGCACTACTTGCTAAGCATTAGACTTATAGATGAGTTTTGTGATGTAGGTGAAGAAGAGCAGCGCGGTGAGATTACACGAGCTTGCTAGGATTACGGATGCGGTTGGAGGAGTATGACCATGGCAGCAACCCGGTAATATTGTTAGGGCGATTCCGCTCGTACTCAGTATGTGTGTGTGTCTATTTTGTTTAAGGAAATGATTAGAAAAGTTTATGTATGTGTATAGAGAAGTGTGATGGAAGAACGTATAGAAAGTTAAGTTTTTGATGTGAATGATGGGGTAGTAGAACGTGTAGAAAGTGAAGTGTTATTTTGAAATTAAACTGGAAATGTTTGGATGTTTTAAACCTGTATGGATATGTTCGGTTTTTAGATCGATCCATGCAGTTCGTTTTCGTGAATTTTCAGTACATTTTCGGATACATTTTTTAGCCGGGTTTGAGGTGTTTTATGTTTGGTAAAGTTTGAAGTAAGTTTGGGTGTGGATTGTAGGTGAAATGAATGAAGAAAAAAGTGAAGGAAAGGAGTGAGGTGCGAAGAGGGCGCGCAGCAAGCGTTGGTGCACGCTGCTGGGGCGCCCAGCCAATCGATCGACACCAGTGCTGGAGTTTCAGGTGCGCAGCAGAGAGTCTGCCGATCGATCAGCGCCCAGTGCCGATCGATTGGCTCTCTGCGCGTAGCGATAACACGCAGTGCGCGCGGTGCGTGAGGTGCGAGCTGTGCGCGCGCTGTCTGGGCGACACGCGCGCCGCACCTCATATGGCCCAAAATGGATTTTTTTTTTCAAATATTTGATTTTCAAACACGTTTCAACCAGACCTTTTACGATACTTTTTAAACGTATTTTACGAGTGTCCCCCACGTATTTTAAAGGATTTTAAAGACCCAAAAATCGAGTCGACGTTTTATCGAATAATGGTTTTAGTCCTCATTTCAATGTTTTAAAAGTTAAAAAATTTTACACCTAAAATATCTAAGTCAAAGTCAAAGTCAACGTCAAGTCAAGTCCTGTGACGGCCCGGAGAGGGTTAGGGTCGTTACAGATTTGAAAGAGATTTGATAAATTATATCAATCTTGAGATCACATTAATTATGGGACACTTTCCTAAGTCTTCAGAAACCATATCCAAGTAGTTGGCGGTACTTTCTTAAAATATCACACGAGGTGTCTCTCAACCGATCTAGTGAGATTTAGTTTCTTTATTCTTTGCGGCTTTAAATCTCGATTTGGTATTTGAATTAAACTACAGATAAGACAGTTACCAATCATATTTAAGCTTTCGTTCCTAAGGAAGCATAGACAGATTTTTCATTATTCTTGGAAGGAGATTTCTTGATTGGCAAGCCGTTGTCGTTCTTTCTCTCCCTTACGCTTCTGCATATGGGTTTGTGATTAATCATTCGGTTCTTGAATGATTATTTTACACACTCTGTTTATGCTTTGTAATTCATTGATTATTTGAGTGTGTTGATTTATTGCG
The DNA here is from genome assembly GCA_022432975.1 of Begonia masoniana. NCBI lineage: Eukaryota > Viridiplantae > Streptophyta > Magnoliopsida > Cucurbitales > Begoniaceae > Begonia > Begonia masoniana. The sequence goes on along the minus strand of CM039511.1, from coordinate 16,035,410 downwards.
TCTGAAGACAACGACCTGGTGATACAGACGGTGTCATAGGAAGTAATCTTCTTTATACTTCATTGAAGCTCAGTCTCGAGAGAAGGCTGCATTGGAACTCGGGAGGAGTTCTGTTTATCGACAATAGAAGCTTGTCATTTTGATCATAGGCAAGGTGATCTTGCCATACACGAATTCCGGGAGGAGTCATCAACAACAACGGGATCTTGTTGCATTTAGATCTCGGGATGGATCGATCTCAAGTCGAGGGGAGCTCGCAAAAACAGTTTCATTGAGAAGTTAGGAAGTGGCGGCGACAAAGATAAGAAAGAGTCTTTATTTGTTTAAGTTCGTTTGTCTTGTAACTTTGTGAACTAGTGAAATATTTTTATAACTGGGCGTGGCCCCTCAGAAGTAGGCAAAGTACCGAACTGCGTTACCAACCTCCTATCTCTTTACTTTCCGCATATTTATAATTGTTCATCACTGCAGTAATTATCAGTGTCACACGAAACACTTTGTGTGACATCGTATAACTAATTTTGATTTTTCAAAACATAATATGATATAAGATACTTGAACATAAACATGATGCAATGTGCTTATGCATGATTTTAAAAGAATTCTTTTTCATATTTTCCATTTTCTATTTCCATTTGACCATTTGATCATTGGGGCAACCATTAGGAGGGAATAAGCACCATTTGGTCCACCTCTCGGGACAACTTAATTTGACCTCCAGGAAATGTATGAACACCATTTGATCCCCCTCTAGGGACAGTTCAACTCAATCCTGCCCACAACGACCCATTACGTATTTTATTACTATTTCAGTCTTTCTTAATGAAAACCTATGCATCAAAACATTTTCCTTTTCTTAAAAAAAAAACATGATGCATGAAGGATGATATGCTCGTGCTTACAATTAACTTGCATATAACATGCGATACAATAATGAGAATAAAACAATTCATAAGCACAATACCACTACCATATCCTATCATTTTAAGCATATATCACACAATTTTTCACAAATTAACATTAAGCAAACCAATATAAATCTCAACGTATTTATCCATGCAAACATTCAACCTAGCATCCCTTCATGTAGGCTCGAAAGCCATACACATACAATATTACTTACTTGGAAGTCTTAGCACAAGTAATCAACTACTCAATAGTTCTCGTTGGAGTACCTTTCAAGAGAGAGTAGAGAGAAACTACAATGTTTGTGGGTTTGAATGAAAGGATCAACCCATCTATTTATAGAGCTGGAAGTGATGAGTCATCTCATGAGGTGTTTTTCATGCAAAGGGTTGAGGTATCATTTATTTATCATAATGAGTCATTGGTTAGCATGATGTGTTCTTCATGCAAAGGGTTGAGGTGTCCTTTATTTATCATAATGAGTCATTGTCTAGCATGAGGTGTTCTTCATGCAAAGGGTTGAGGTGTCCAATTCTACCAATATATTTCTCCTCTTGGCATATTACATGCATACACTTTAATATAATCCAATAACATTTTCTAGTAATCTACTAAAACATAAAATACTATGCACATATATTAAAATATATGTTAAGCTTTTCGGGTGTTACATTTCATCCACGTTAATTAAATTTTGTCTTCAAAATTTGTTTAATCAAATAATTCTAGATACTTAGACATTATGTCATCTTTTCTTTCCCAAGTGGCTTCTTTAATTGAGTGATTGCTCCATAGCACTTTAACTAATGAGATTTTTTTGTTACTTAAATCTTTCATTTTCGAATCCAAAATTCGTATAGGCTTCTCTTCATAACTTAAAGTAGGTTGTACCTCAAAGTTTGTTGGCATAACAATTTGGGTAGAATCTTGAATGCATTTTCTTATCAATGGTATATGGAAGACATTATGAATTCCTTGCATTGATGATGGCAATTTGAGTTTATAGGTTGTTTTTCCCATCTTTTCTATAATGGGAAAAGGTCTAATGAATCTTGGTGAAAGTTTTTCTTTCTTTCTAAATCTCATTACTCCTTTAAATGGTGAAACCTTTAAAAGCACCATATCTCCATTCTTAAATTCTAACTCCTTTCGTCTAGTATCTACATAGCTTTTCTATCGACTTTAAGCAGATAACATTCTTGCTGAATAACCATTACAATTTTTGCAGTTTGTTGTATAATTCAGGACCAAGGAGTTTAGCTTTACCCATTTCATCCCAATATAGAGGAGACCTGCATTTTTTGCCGTACAAGGCTTCATACGGTGCCATATCTATCGTGGCTTGATAACTATTATTGTATGCAAATTCAACTAAAGGTAACATTTTGCTCTAGTTTATTTGAAAATCTAGTACACAAGCTCTTAACATATCTTCTAATATTTGAATGTTTGTCCATCCGTTTGAGGATGAAAAGCTGTACTAAACTGTAATGTTGTACCCATAGCTTTATGTAGGCTTTTTCAAAAATTTGAAGTAAACTGAGAATCGCGATCTGATACAATGGACATCGGTACCCCATGTAGTCTAACTATCTTATGAACATAAAGTTTAGTATACTTATCCATTGAATACGTCTTCTTTACTAGTAAAAAATGAGCTGACTTTATCAACCTGTCCACAATTACCCATATAGCATTATATCCATTTTCTGTTTTTGGTAAATCGATAACGAAATCCATGGATATCTGCTCCCATTTCCATTCGGGTATGGGCAGAGGCTGTAAGGTTCCTGGAGGTCTTTGATGCTCTGCCTTAATTTGTTGACATATTAAACATAATTCCACATATTTGGCAATATTCTTCTTGAGATTAGGCCACCAATAGTGTTGTTTCAGATCCCTTTACATCTTAGTACTTCCTGGGTGTAGAGAAGTAGTAGAGGAATGTGTCTCAGATAGAATCTCTTGATGTAATTTTTTGTCTATGGGAACATACTATCGGCCTTTAAACTTTACAATATGGTCCTTTGAAATTGTAAAATTTGCTGGAGTCTCAATTTTTGACGATTTGAGACTTATACATTTGGGGTCCTTTTTCTGAAGTTCCTTGATTCTATCCAGTATTGTAGGTTGCAATGTGATATTCGATAAAACAATTGCCAATTGCGTTGAAATCACTTCCATACCAAATTTATTAATCTCCGCCTGAATTGTCATAGATAATTTTCTCATTGAGGAGTTCATTGATGTTGTCTTCCTACTTAAGGCATCTACTACTACATTAGCTTTTTCGGGGTGATATTTAATTTCACAATCATAATCCTTCACTAGTTCTAACCATCTTCTTTGTCTCATGTTTAATTCCTTATGAGTGAAAATATATTTTAAGCTTTTGTGGTCAGTGAAGATATCGCACTGTTGATCGTATAAATAATGTCTCAATATCTTTAGTGCGAAAACCACTACAGCCATTTCCAAATCATGTGTTAGGTAGTTTTTCTTATATTCCTTCAATTGTCTAGATGCATATGCAATTACTTTACCGTCTTGCATTAGGAAACTTTCTAATCCAACTTTAGATGCATCATAATATATGCAATATTTTCCATTTTCTGTAGGAAGTGACAGTATAGATGCATTTGTAACGACCCATTTTCTTAGTAAGATATTGTCTGCTCTGGGGATTGGGCCGTAACCCAATATCCTCTTCTCACGGCTTTGTTTGGCGAGGATTTCCCAGTCTGTCACCCAACCTGGTACTACTTTCGCCGAAGTACTTTTAACTTCGGAGTTATTATGGGATCCGTCGCCAATTGTACTCCAAAACGCGTCTTACTACCTCGGGAGGGTTTCCTTACATATATTTCATGTCCATATACTTCTCCAAGCGATGTGGGATTGTGACGACCCCCTCTTTACGACCCGGGATTTGCCTATACTCGAGTCCGGGATTCGCCTACACTCGGCTTAGGTCCCGAGGTTTGCCCCGCAACCCGAGATTTGCCCCGCAGTCGTATTCATACGTGCACATTCGGGTCATCACAGCATTAGTCAACCTCTGCTTTAATTCCTGGAAACTAGTTTTATAGTCATCTGTCGACCAAAATTTCACATATTTTCGTGTTAAACGAGTTAAAGGCATTGCTATTTTTGAAAATCTTTCGATAAATCTTCTATAATATCCAGCCAACCAAAGGAAACTACGTATTTCTTCAACATTCCTTTGTTGTGACCATTCCAGCACTGCACGTATCTTGTTTGGGTCCACCATAATTCCTTCTTGAGATATTACATGGCTCAAGAAAGTCACTTGATCGAGTCAAAACTCACACTCAGAGAACTTTGCATATAGTTGATGTGTTTTTAAAATTGACAATGTAAGTCTAAGATGCTCTTCGTGCTCTTCTCTTGACCGTGAGTAAACAAGTATATCATCGATAAAAACAATGATAAACTTGTCCAAGTAATCTTTGAAAATACGGTTCATCAAATCTATAAAGACTACAGGAGAATTAGTCAAACTAAAAGACATTACCATAAATTCATAGTTGCCATATATGGTTCAAAAAGCAGTTTTCGGAATGTCATCACTTTTCACTTTTACCTGGTAGTATCCTGACCTTAAATCAATCTTAGAAAATATACTTGCTCCTTGAAGTTGAACAAACAAATCATCGATTCTAGGTAATGGGTACTTATTCTTTATAGTTACTTTGCTTAGTTCTCTGTAGTCAGTGCACATTCTCATATATCCATCTTTCTTTTTAACGAACAATACGGGTGCTCCCCATGGTAAGAAACTGGGGCGTATAAAACCCTTACTTAGTAGTTTCTCAATCTGAGATTTTAGTTCCTTCAATTCTGCTGGCCCCATCCTATAAGGATTTTTAGATACCGGGGTCGTGTCAGGGTATGCATCAATAACAAATTCAATTTCTCTATCTGGAGATAATCTTGGTAGGTCGTCCAAAAATACTTTTGGAAAACTTTGTACTATAGGAATTTCTTCTAGACTTGTACTATTTCTAATGTTGGTATCAACTACATTGGGTAAAAACCCAATGCATCCATTTTCAACAACTGTCGTGCCTTAATCATTGAAATAATAGGCAGCTTAGAATAATATTTCATACCCCAAAACATATATACTTCACCATCTGGGGGCATGAAACACACTTTCTTATTCCTACAATTAATGGTTGCAAAATTCGTAAACAACCAATCCATTCCAAGGATAACATCATATCCTTTCATATTATTGACAATCAGATTGACGTATAAAGGCCGACCGCCTATGTCCACCAGACAATCCATTAAAACATGCTTAGAATATAATCACTCTCCTGATGGCAACATTACCAGGTAGGCATTTTAATTGATTGGAAAATGTAATGGATGCGAAGGAATGAGTAGCTCCTGAGTCTATTAATGTATAAGCAGCTACACCACCAATATAAATAATACCTGACACCATTGCATGTTGATCTTCATTGTTAAGTTCAATGAAAGCAAAGACCTTTGGTGCAATCTTTCTCTTCTGTTCCTCAGTAAGCATCGGGCAATCACGGACAAAGTGACCAAATTCCTTACACTTGAAACATTGTCTTGTCCCGGCCTTACATTCACCGAAATGATTTTTCTTACAGATAAGACACGGGTCATTTTGTAGTAATTTAACACTAGTCTTGGAATCTGATGATCCTATTTTAATTTTCTTTCCTCTATCTTGCTGATTTCCTCCTTGAAAATGTCTCTTAGAACCTCTCGTTCTTGTCTGCCATTCTTTTCCTTGTTGTGAAGAAATGCCAGCAATGGATCCCTTGTTAGGCTCCCTATGCTTTACATACTGCATTTCAGCATCTTCTATTTCTAAAGCTTTTGCCACTACTGTGGAATATGAAATTCCATGCGTACCGAATATTTTAATACCTCTGTAAATTTTTATCTTCAAACCTTGTACAAACTGATGAACCTTATGCTCATCGATACTGACCAAGTGTGATCCAAAGTGAGAAAGAGCTTCAAACTTTCGAACATATTCTGAAACCGATCCCGTTTGACGTAATTGTGCAAATTCCATTAATTTATTTGTTCAGATTGTATGACTGAAGTACTTTTCATAAAACAATTCCTTGAATTATCCCCATAGCATTTCTCTTGCATTACATGTTGTTTTCATTGTGTCCCACCAATGTCTTGCGCTTTCGGTTAACATAAATATTGCACATGAAACCATTTCACTTTCTATAATCTTTGTATAATCAAACATATCTTCTAAGGTCCTATCCATTCCTCAGCACGAATAGGATCCATATATTGTCCATCGAAACTTGGGGGCTTCAATCTTCGAAATCTTTCACAATCCATTAGAGTTTTTGATCGATTCTCATCTCTAGACATATATCTTTCTAAATGTTGAAATTGATGTTCCACTAAATCTGTTAAACGATTAATGGCTTCATCTCGACTATTATCTTCTTGTCTTTGTCCTCTTACCATTTTATATCCTAAAATTTAATTAGATGTCAATAACATTCAAATAATAATTCAATTAACTTACAATCGATAAGACGTTTCAGGATGAATGTTTGGATTGTTACGTTCTCGAGAGGATCGATGGCTCTGATACCACTAACACCCGAAAAGCTTAACATATATTTTAATATATATGCATAGTATTTTATGTTTCAATAGATTACTAGAAAATGTTATTAGATTATATTAAAATGTATGTATGTAATATGCCAAGAGGATAAGTATATTGGTAGAATTGGACACCTCAACCCTTTGCATGAAGAACACCTCATGCTAGCCAATGACTCATTATGATAAATAAATGACACCTCAACCATTTACATGAAGAACACCTCATGCTAGCCAATGACTCATTATGATAAATAAATGACACCTCAACCATTTACATGAAGAACACCTCATGAGATAACTCATCACTTCCAGCTCTATAAATAGATGGGTTGATCCCTTCATTCAAACCCACAAACATTGTAGTTTATCTCGACTCTCTCTTGAAAGGTATTCCAACGAGAACTATTGAGTAGCTGATTACTTGTTCTAAGACTTCCAGGTAAGTTATATTCCATATATCTGACTTTCGAGCCTACATCAAGAGATGCTAGGTTGAATGTTTTCATGGATAAATACGTTGAGATTTAGATTGGTTTGCTTAATGTTAATTTGTCAAAAATAGTGTGATATATGCTTAAAATGATAGGATATGGTAGTGGTATTGTGCTTATGAATTGTTTTATTTTCATTATTGTATCGCGTGTTATATGTAAGTTAATTGTAAGCACGAGCATATCATCCTTCATGCATCATGTTTTTTTAAAAGAAAGGAAAATGTTTTGATACATAGGTTTTCATTAAGAAAGACTGAAACGGTAATAAAATACGTAATGGGTTGTTATGGGCGGGATTGAGTTGAACTGTCCGGATAAAGGGATCAAATGGTGTTCATACATTCTCCGGAGGTCAAATTAAGATGTCCCGAGAGGTGGACCAAATGGTACTTATTTCCTCCTGATGGTTGCCCCAATGATTAAATGGTCAAGTGGAAATGGAAAATAGAAAATACGAAAAAGAATTCTTTTAAAATCATGCATAAACACATTGCATCATGTTTATGTTTAAGTATCTTACATCATGTTATGCTTTATATTGCTTACTGAGCATTAGGCTCATAGATAAATTCCGCGATGTAAGTAAGGAACATGATGATGATTTATATCCGAATCAACTTAGTTAGCGATGAGATCGACGAGCTGTTTCTGTGTATGATTGATTGGATTGTGGCGGCCTCCTGGAAAGATGGCATATGGAATATTGAGGAAACTTTCGTCAAGGAAGCAAAATAAACTTGATGGCTAATGAATAACTTTTTGGTGATGTTTTGGCAAGAACTATGTAAGTGAACTTTTTGGGATAAAATTTGTATTTTCATGTAATAAGACTTTTATAACTAAACTTTTTCATTTTCTGGTATGAATGAATGTTTCTATATAAAATCTTCCGTTGAATTTGACATTTTGAAAGTATAATACAAGTTGTTTATAAGATGTTTCAATAAGAAAAGCACCCATGTAACTGTTTTAAGTAAGTAATAAATGGTTTTACGCTACGGGGCGTTACAGTTGTCATTGTCTTTGTTCAAATATAGTTTTTTCATTTTTAATGAAAAATTTAGATTAATACTTTGGTCTATGACCTCCTTTCTTTATTTTTATTTGGTTCTTATTTTATGTGCTAATTTCACACTATATACTTTTATTATTTCTTTCTGAAATAATTATGCATTGGTGTTTTTTGTACTTTTGTTACAGTTTACTATTTAGGTTGGTAAATTTAGCTTGATATATTGTACTGTGATGCTGATTATTGAATGATGATTGTTGAAAATATTTTTTTGCTGTACAGTAGGATGGATAGTCTTAGTGAAAATTCGCATGTGGAATCCAAAAGAACTAAGTCTCTAATCTAGATTCACTACAGTAGGGTACCAATCACTGATTCAACTAAATGCAATTATTGTGGGCAACTTTATGCTGCACACCCGATGAAAAATGAGACTTCAAGTTTAATAAAGTATATTAAAGTATGCAATAAGTTTCCACGAAATTTAGACAGGAAGCAATCAACTTTGATCTTTAGACCTCTTGAGAGTAAGATTGCTGGTGTACCCACATTTATAATAATGGCTGCTCTAGAATTTCTCGCAAAGATGATTATCTTTGATGAATTGCCACTGAAAGTGGTTGAAAGAATTGGTTTTAGGACATTTTCTCTGTGTCTAAATCCCAAATTTATTATGTCATCTAGAAGAACAGTTGCACGAGATATTCGCAAGATATTTCAAAAAGAAAGAACCAAGTTTAAGAAGTATTTTTTTCAATGTCACAAATGGTATGTTTGACCATTGACACATGGACATCTATTCAAAATTTGAATTATATAGCGCTCCCATGTCATTATATTGAAGAAGAGTGGAATGTGCAAAAGAAGATATTGAATTTTTATTTGATTCCGAACCATAAAGGTGAATCTATTGGTAAAGAAGTTGAAAAATGTTTACTTAATTGTGAGATTGAAAAAGTTACAACCGTAACAGTTGACAATGCGTCTTCCAATGACGTTGCTATTTCTTATTTGACGAAGACAATTCGAAATTGGAAGGGCTTGATTTTTCATGTCAATCATATGCACATGTTCTAAATTTGATCGTTTCTGATGGTTTGAAAAAACATGATCAGTCCATAGCGAGGTACGAAAAGTTGTCAAATACATAAGGTCTTCTCTAGGAAGATTGCAATAGTTCAAAGTTTGCGTTGATGCGGTTAAAATTACTTGTAAAAGTAATTTGTTGCTTGACGTTCCTACTCGTTGGAACTCTACATATTTGATGTTGGCAAGCGCTGAGAAGTACGAAATGGCTTTTGAAAAATTAGTAGATAATGATAGCTCTTTCATGCATGAAATGGGAGGAGAAGGTTCATTCACAACTGAAAATTAGTCATGCATTTGAGATTACATAAAATTCTTAGAGACATTTCATACTATGACACTTCATATTTCTGCTTCTCTGTATATTACTGCAAATATGTACGTAGGTGAAGTGTTTAATTTGAGTATTGCTATTGAGACAAATGCTAACGGTGATAACATGACGTTAAACAGAATGACCATCGAGATGCAAAAGAAGTTTGATAAATATTAGGGTTCTTTTGATAAACTAAACATGCTTATATATGTTGCTGTTGTTCTTGATCCAAGTTGCAAAAAAAAAAATTTTACAGCATTGTTTAGCCATTTTATTTGGTAGTGAAAGAGCTGCACAATACTTAAAGCATGTAAAGGATGTAATTGAAAAGCTGTTACCTAATATAAAGATGATACAACCAATGAAAACCAGACTCCAAGTAGCAGCAATAGTCAACAAAGGCCTCAACAGTCAATGAGTTCTTTGGTGCAAGCTCGTTCAACTGAAGTGTACTCTATGTTTTATGGGTCTTGAAATTCTTTTGAGAGCAATGATGAAACTAATATGTTAGAGATTGATCAATATTTGTCTGAAAAATTAGAAAATTTTTCATACAGTTCTGACATATTATTTTGGTAGAAGAGGAACTCTGATAAGTATCGAGTTTTGAGTACAATTGCAAAAGATATATTGATCATTCCAATTTCTATAGAGGCTTCAGAATCTGCTTTTAGTTGTAGTGGTCGTGTTCTTAATGCATTTCGCAGTTCTCTATCTCCCCAAAGTGTAGAAGCTCTTATATGCTCTTAAAGTTGGCTCAAAACATTAAATCCTTTTAAAATTCCTCAAATCATTGATGAAGATTTGGAAAATAGTACTATCACGACTATAGAAGAAGGTTCGAATATTCTAATATTTATTTGTTTTACATATTTATCTTTAATTATTAACTAATGTCTTCAATATTTTCATTTGGTAGATTCCGCTTCCAATGAAAATTTTATAGAAGATGACACATCAATGACTTGATATAGATATGGCTGCAATTATAGACTTAAAGTTTTTGCTTCGTGCAATTACGGTTTGAAATTGATTTCTTGGACTTTGAAATGGAATTGACTATAGAATTCAGAATTGAATTTACTATTTAATTTGTATTTTTAAAGTAGTTGATCTTGGATTTAGTTTCTTGGATTTCATTGTAATGTTGGATAGTTGGATTTATTTTTTATGTTGAATTTAGTTTCTCACTTTCAATTTTAGTTGGATTTAGTTAGTATGTTAGATGGTTGGATTTATTTTGAATGTTAAAGTTAGTTTCTTACATTTTATTTTAATGTTGGATAGTTGGATTAATTTTGTATGTTGAATTTAATTTGTATCTTAGATAGTTGGATTGATTTTGGATGTTGAATTTAGTTTCTTACTTTTATTTTAATCATATATAGTTGGATTGAGTTTGTTAGATTTAATTTCAAACATAGATAGTTGAATTAATATATGTGAATTTTACTTTTCATTATTTCGATTTTTTTATAATTTTTCTAAAATTAAAAAAAAAAGTGATGGGATTCGCTCCAGTCCCGATTTGGTATTGGCTCCTCCCAGGGTCAGTTTTGATTCCGAGAGTCAAAATCCCGAACTTCTCGGTCCAGTCCGGTCCCTGCTTGGAACGGGGATCGGATTTGACGGTGCCAAACCCTAGCGTCAAAGCCTATACGAATTTATTCTTGAGATTAATCCAAAATACGTTGTACTATGAAGAGATAATAACATTATTTATAAATGATGCATTTTTTATTCTTCCAAAACGGATGATAGACCTCCATTGGTACATGATGAATCCACAATGGACTATTTTAAGGTTCACATTGTTGGCTGTTAGTGGGTGTCAAAGTATACTAATTCAACATCATCGGAGTAAAAACAACTTTCTTAATTTCAGTGCATTGCTTCAGTAGTCCGAAATTTGACAGAGGAAGTAGTCGGCGGTTTTAATGGAGTCCAGAGAAACTGATAGAAGATGGTATTTGTTTGTGACTGTACAAGGTGGTGGGGTTGGTAGTGTGCGTATGATAAGTATCGAAAAAGTTAAAATGTGTGAAACCCACCAGTTTATTTGGGGGAGAAAATGGCAAAGGAGGGGGGGGGGGGGGGGGGGGGGGGGGGGGGAGGAGGGGGGGGAAGGTAATTTTTCATTTCTTCATTAACTTGCCACCTGTACATATTTCTCTTCCTCTTTAAGGTTTTTCTTCTGTTTATTCTTCCAGAAACCCTTTTCTGCTAAGGGCGCTGCGCGAAGAATAGAAAGAGGGGAACAGAGAGAGTGAAACCATGAGGGAAAGACCGACTGACGACCGATTCGATCTCCAATTTCAGTGATTATGATTTTGAAACATTCCTTGTGTTTTGCTCTTCAACCTTTGTGAAACGAATTGGAGGTTCGGCACTGGTGCTCGAAATTTGGTTTACCTCCTACTGTTTGGGTAATTTTGAAACAGCAGTATCGATCGATCTTGAAAGGAGAAATCAAAGGTAAGTCATTTTCCTTCATTTCCATTGTTTCTTCTTGTAGTTCTCTGTTGAATGCATGAAAAACACATATTGAGAATCAAATTGTTTGGGTTAGCTTGCTGTAATTTTGAATGAGTAAAAGTTGGATTTCTAGGGTACTGCTAGAGTTCTTGGTATGTAGGAAATTTGGAAGTTTTTCTTCTCTGTTTTGGCTATGGAAAATTTCAAATTTTTGGATACAAAAGTCTTGAACCTATACTCTGAGTATGATAGATTAACAGTTAACAAAATAAGAAATTGAAAATTCTAGAACAAAGTTACATATTCATTATCGTCAAGCCCAAGCCGTTAAGAAAATGGCCCAATTTATGGATTGATTACCCTATTGGATATAGACCATCTTTTGATAATGAATTGGGAGATAAGATAGCCCAAAAATAATGAATTATTTTACTCTTTGTTAGGTGCCAATTTATTGAGTTAAAGTACGAACTCGTTGACTTAGACTACTGGAATTGTTGTGCTTGACCTATTGTAAGTACACTTAAGGTAGGAGTTTATTTTATTTTCGGTTAAATATTATATTTAATTTGGTAATTAAATTCATTGTTTAGCATCACATATGTATTTAATGTATTGCCATATTTTATTCACATTTTTATCGCATTCATACTTTCATCGTTTGATGTGAATTACATGTTTTAACTAGAAGTAATAGGACAGCTGAAAAGCCGGGCGCGAAACCCTAAACCTGATCAAGGTATTTATGTGGCGTGTGATCGCCGAATGTCAATATTTTTAAATCATGGGCGATGGCCCTTGTGTTCGACTTCATTTTCACTAATCCTTTTTATAAAATCTTCTCAATTGTTGAGCATGAGCATGATTATATTTTTTTTTTATATTACTACCGAAAATAAACTATACACTTATTGAGTTTAGTCGACTCACCCCAAAACGACTTTTCTATTATTTTTTTTTCAGGATCTAATCAAGAGGAGTCATAGTTGTCGGTTCCAGAGCCAACTCTCGACGTTATATACTTAGTCTCTCCTTTGAAACTTATCTTAACTTTAAGGTTAGATACTATTAGGAACTTATAAGCTTTATTGTATGTACCTTCCTGAGTTACTTTATTTGGACATATATTATCATATCATCTGATGTCACTTGTTGGGCCTGTTTAATTTATCTGCTACGAGCCCTGACTTATATTAATTTAAGAATTTTTCATTGCGATTGGTGAAATTTTGTGTTAAGGGTCGGACGATCTAGTCTTTTTCAGGTCGAGTTGTTCCACGTTGTGTCTCGGGTCGCCTTTCGGGGTATGACAAAATGTCTCGTCTCCCTTCTATCAGTTAAGCTGAAGAAATTATATAAAGGGTGTCTCTGTTTTGAACTGAATAATGCGATTTGCAGCTAAAAATGGAACCGAAGGAGGCAGGTGGGGGATAAGAAGAGGAAGTCTAAGTCGCCATAAGCTGGAAATTAAGAGCCATTTGAGGAGCTTGAACAAGCGCGCTGTCAAGTCCATAAAGATCGTTTGGTTTTTTTTTTATGTTATTTTTTCTACAACTTTTGAGCTCAATTTTTTGACTTTTATGAAAAGAGCTGAGATGGAGATATAATCGACTGCGTTCGGGTAGCTCATCAACCAGCTTTTGATCATCCTCTCTTCAAAAACTATACCATCAGGTCCTTTAACACATTTCAAGACAGCCGCCATCTTCAGAGCTCAAGCTTCTTCCTTTTTCTTTGTCGTCTCTGTTTTGCTATTTATTTTATTTTTTTGAATTGAAGCAAAGGAAGCCAAATTTTTATCTGGAAGGCCTGAATTTCGAAGAGAGCAAAATTTCATCAAGATCGAAACCAGTTACTCAGCTATGGAATTTAAATGGAAGATGTAACACCTGGTTCTATTAAACCAATTTCTATTCCGTTATTTAATAGTAAGCATGTTGTGGAGAAAATTGAGGGAAATATTAATTAGGTTAATGAGTGACTAAGTAAGGGCATAGTGGTAAATTGAGAACTTATAATGGATAACCTATTTAGGGAAAGAGGCTTTGTGATTAATGCTCTGTAGCCGCCACTATTTCGCCTATTTTTCCCCTCGGTCTTCAGCTCAAGCAGCAGAGCTCTCTAGGCGATTCTTCCATTCAATTTTCTCCCAAACTAGGTGAGTTCTATTTCGATTCCTTGCTGCATTGGTAGCTGTCGATGATTAGGGGAGAGTATAAGTGTGAGTTTCGAGAATGCTGTGAGCAAACTGGTTCGGGTCTTTGTGGTAATCGGAAATGTACAACGAACTAAGCTCCTAAACTTGTTTCCTTAGACTTCTGGATAGTGTAGAATGGGGTTCAGTAAAAATTTAATCGATAATCTGTCCATGGTTTTAGGTTGAGTAAGCTCCCGAGGTAGTTTGCAACACCAAGCACTTTTCCAAGAGACCAGGTAAGTGAAGTGTGCTTGTGCCCTCGAGCCTACATCATAAAACAGTAGGTTTTCTACATGTTGAATGTTTTCAGTTTGGTCATGCATCATGTTTTGAAAGAATACGAAAATGAATTTACATGGAATGTATGGTAAGGCATGAACAGAACGTATTATGATAGCTGTTAAAGTAATTAATCTGCCCCTTAATTGATGAAGTGGATTTATAACATTGGGAGAGTTGATCCCACTCCCAAGGGAACCTGGGGATCATGATAGCTGTTAAGGGAATTAATCCGCCCCTTAATTGATGAAGTGGATTTATAACATTGGGAGAGTTGATCCCACTTCCAAGGGAACCTGGGGATCATGATAGCTGTTAAGGGAATTAATCCGCCCCTTAATTGATGAAGAGGATTTATGACTTTGGGAGAGTTGATCTCACTCTCAATGGAATATTGAGATCAGAATATGATGAATGTGAATGCAACTGAGCTGAGAAAGTAGAAACTGCATGATTAAGATTTACATTTCAGCATTTCATTTCATGATTGCGTCACTTATTTAGCATTAGGCTAATAGATGAGTTTTGTGATGTAGGTGAAGAAGAGACAGAAAGTGTGTTCTCTGAAATTGCTGAGAATTAGGCAGGTTGGAGGGGTGCATACGTGCATCGATTTGACGACTGATGGGGCGATTTAACTGGTGCTTATAGAAGTGAAGGTTTAGTGAACCATGATTCATTTTAAGTTTTGTTGAGTTTTCTAATCACAGAAGTGGTTTTAATGTTTTTTTGAATACGTTGGTGGGACTTTTCTGATAATAGCACTCTGTTGGTTTTAACGTTAGCGCTTACTGGATTTTTGAGTAAATGTAAGGATTTGGGTTCGTTCTGAATGGTTTCAGTGAAGTAAGCAAATTCCTTTCTGTAGTTAGAGTTGTGTGGTATAGCAAAGGAGTAGTTGAAATGTTGCTCTGTTCTTTATCGGTAGATGTTGTCTATTGATAGAAGTTGGGTGTTTTGTCCACCGGCGGATGTTGGAGGATTGAATCATCCGACTGACGTCATCGAAAGATGTCTTCAGTAGAAGTTTTGTTGTTTAGTGATCGGTGAATGTCGGGTATTAAGCCTATCGGATGTAGTAGAAGTTTTGTCGTTTAGTGATCGGTGGATGTCTTGTATTAAACCTATCGGATGATGTAGTAGAAGTTTTGTCGTTTTGTGATCGGTATACGTAGTTTGTTCTTTCGGAAGACGTGAGTAAAAGATTTGTCGTCTTGTGGTCGGCAGAGGCTGGATGAACGAATCATCCGGCTGACGTCATCGGTAGATGCGAGTAGCAAAACTTGTCGTTTTGCGATCGGCAGAAGTTGGATGAACGATTCATCCGGCTGACGTCATCGGTGGAAACCTTCGGTATTGTTTCTGCCCTTTTCGTTGACTTTGTTCAGCGGATGATGTGTTTGAATTTTATGAACTTTAAATATTTTACGCTTAAGCCTTCATCTCTTCTGGCCGAATTATTTTTTTAATATTTTAACTAATTATTCAAACACTGTTTTATAGTTTTGCTTAACTTTGCTTTGCTCAAAGATTTTTCGCTGCAAGTTTTTGTGTTTTTAGCAAACGTTCAAATTTGACTTTCGAGCAAAGTTTTAAATTTGGTCCAAAATTTCCTAGTTATGTTCGGGTTTATGAGTAACGAACTGAGTTTAGAAAACTCGGGGCATTACAGTATGGTATCAAAGACATTCAGTTAAACCGTTCAAAAGATTACTCATCAGTGTCAATCGTCGCATGGAAGTACTCCAACAACTGTAAGTGTTTATGTTAGACTTAGTTATTAGATGTTCATGAAAGTAGTTAACCCTGTGCAGGAATTTAGTATAATGGCCAGACGCCCAGGGAGACCTAGAGTGCCAAGGGAAATGCCAAATTTGAGAGGTGAGGAGGAGCCTAGTGTGATTAGGCAGCTGACAGAGTTGGTGCGTCAGCAAACAGACCTAGTGCGTCAGCAGTCTGATCAGTTAGGAGTGCTGTTAAACCGAGAGGTGCAGGGAAGTGCCAACTCGAGTTCTAGCAATGAACATTCTGAGGAGAGATTCAGGAGGCTACGACCACCAACATTTGATGGTCAGTCGTCTGACCCAATTATTACTGAAGGGTGGCTTAGGAAGATCGAGAGTATGTTTAGGTGCGCCAACATTAGAGAAGGAGATAAGGTCACGTTGGCCACGTTTCATTTGGCTGGTGATGCTCAACTTTGGTGGGAGACAATTGAGACCACCACCGATGTGTTGACGATGTCTTGGTCACAATTCAAGGACATCTTCTTTGAAAAATATTTTAACAGCACCGTCTAGGCCGCAAAGAAAGTGGAGTTCATGAACTTGAAGCAGACAGGGTCTGTGGCTGAGTACGTTAGACAGTTTGAGTCCCTGTCCAGGTTCGCCGGACACTTTGTTCACAGAAATGAAGATAAGGTGTTTCAATTTATGAATGGGCTGAAGCCAGAGATGTACAGAGGAGTCAAGTTTTTGGGTTTTAAAGGTTTGCCTTTCAGTGAAGTTGTGTCCACGGCGTTAGAAGTGGAAGAAGTAGAGATGAAGTGTACTAGAGCAAGAGAAACCCCACGGAAGTTTATCCAACCACATCAACAGAGTGGAACAAAAAGGCCTAGTGAAAGCCAGAACAGTCAAGGAACGAGAAAGAAGGTACAGGACACCAAGAAGTATCCCCAGTGCCCGAAGTGTCTGAAAAGTCACCTGGGTGAATGCAGGTTTGGTTTGGGAAAGTGTTTCAATTGCGAAGAAGTTGGACACACATTCAGGGATTGCCCGAGGCCCAGGATCACCTGGTGTTTCAACTGTGAAAAAGTTGGTGACCTTAGCAGAGACTGCCTGGTCTTAAAGAATAGCCCTGCTAAGATAAAGCCGAGGATATTCTCCATGATAGAGTTGGGCGATGATGAACAGCCTGCTGTTGTGTCATGTACTATACTGGTCAACTCTTTACCCGCTTTTACATTGATAGATTCTGGTGCAACACATTCATTCATAGCATCTACATTTGCTGATAAGTTAGATGTAAAGCTTACCCCTACTGAGCATGTGTTTAATGTCGCATTACCCTCTGGTGAATGCATGCGCTCTAACCGAATGATGCTTAATAGTGCTGTATCAGTAGGGAACATGAACCTACTTGCTGATCTAATTATTATAGATATAATGGGATTTGATGTAATCCTAGGAATGGATTGGTTGTTTAAGCATTATGCCACGATCGACTGTAGGACTGGAGTAGTTAGTTTTCAGCCCTCTGGTGGTTTGAAACATACCTTCCAAGCTCTAAAGAAGAGTAAGGAAATTTCTGTTATGACCTCTATAAATTGCGGACCCTCACCATGCAGTGAGTATTTATGCTTCTTGGCCAGTGTTTTAGATACACAACTAGTAGGAAAAGCAACTCCCCAAAATGTCTTGGTTGTCTAAGATTTTCCAGAAGTATTTCTAGATGATCTTCCTGGATTGCCGCTGGATAGAGAGATCGAGTTTGTTGTAGATGTTTATCCAGGCGCGGAGCCTGTATCCAAGAATCCCTATAGACTTGCACCTACGGAGCTTAAGGAATTAAAGAAACAATTGGAGGAGCTACTAGAGAAAGGGTTCATACGTCCAAGTTTTTCACCGTAGGGTGCACCTGTCCTTTTTGTCAAAAAGAAGAATGGATCGATGCGTATGTGCATGGATTATAGGGAATTGAACAAGCTAACTATCAAGAACAAGTATCCACTGCCTAGAATCGATGATTTATTTGACCAGCTTAATGGTGCACGAGTTTTCTCTAAGATTGATTTGAGGTCAGGTTACTACCAACTGAAAGTCCAAACTGAAGATATCCCTAAGACAGCCTTTCGTACAAGGTATGGGCATTATGAGTTTTTGGTTATGTCATTTGGATTGACAAATGCACCAGCAGCCTTTATGGATCTTATGAATAGGGTGTTTCATGAATACTTGGATAAGTTTGTCATAGTGTTTATCGATGATATTTTAATCTATTCCCGTTCCAAGGATGAGCATGCTAGGCACCTGACCTTGGTGTTGGAAGTATTAAAACAGCACCAACTATACGCCAAGTTTTCTAAGTATGAGTTTTGGTTGGACCAAGTTCACTTTTTAGGACATGTTATCTCTGGGGATGGAATATCTGTCGATCCAGCTAAGGTTTAAGCAGTTAAGGAATGACCCCAACCGAGGAATGCTACAGATATCAGGAGTTTTCTTGGACTAGCAGGATATTATAGAAAGTTCATTGAGGGATTTTCAAAGATTGCTACACCCCTTACTAAGTTAACAAGGAAAAATGTGAAGTATATATGGACTGACGAATGTGAGCATAGTTTTCAGACCTTGAAACAGAAACTGACCAATGCTCCAATTTTAACCATTTTAGTTGAAGATGGTAAGTTTAGCATTTATTGTGATGCTTCCAAAATTGGTCTTGGTTGTGTGTTAATGCAGGATGGTAAAGTAATAGCTTATGCCTCTAGACAGCTGAAAACACATGAGAAGAATTACCCAACACACGACTTAGAACTAGCTGCAGTGGTTTTTGCGCTCAAGATTTGGAGGCATTACTTGTATGGTCAAACTTGTGATATATTTTCGGACCATAAAAGTCTAAAATATATCTTCTCACAGAAGGAATTAAATATGAGGCAACGGCGATGGTTGGAATTTGTGAAGGATTATGATTTTGAGATTAAATATCATCCCGACAAAGCAAATGTTGTGAGCAGATGCTTTGAGTAGAGTGACAACATCAGCCTCTGCATTGATTCTGGATATACCAATAGCCTTAGAGACAGAATTTTGAAGATTTAATTTAGAAGCAGTATCCAGTATATCAGCTATGCTTTCGACCATATCCCTGAGACCTACCATTCTAGAAAGGATAAAGGAAGCTCAGATAAATGATGTGGAGTGCAACAAGTACAAACTGAGCATGGAATCAACTGACAAGTCAGATTTCAACCATTCTGATGATGAAATCCTTAAGTTTAGGAATAGATGGTTTGTTCCGACTAATGATGAACTTCGAAGAGAAATCCTTTTGGAAGCGCATTCCTTTAAGCTCTCTGTTCACCCTGGATGTACAAAAATGTACAGAGACCTAAAGCAACACTACTGGTGGCCAAATATGAAAAGGAGTGTGGCAGAGTATGTAGGATCATGTTTGTGTTGTCAGCAGATTAAAGCTGAGCATCAGAGACCCTCAGGAACATTGCAACTTTTACCAGTTCCTGAATGGAAATGGGAACAAATAACGATGGACTTTGTTGTGGGATTGCCTAGAACAGCAAAGGGACATGATGCAATCTGGGTGATAGTTGATCGATTAACTAAATCTGCCCACTTCCTACCAGTAAGGATGACATACTCTATGGATCAACTTGCTGAGCTGTATGTGCAATAGATTGTTAGGTTGCATGGAGTTCCAAGCACAATAGTTTCTGACCGAGACTCTAGATTTACATCTAACTTTTGGAAGAGTCTGCACAAAGTTATGGGTACACAGCTCACTTTTAGTACAGCCTTTCACCCTCAAACTGATGGACAATCTGAAAGGACTATTCAGACATTAGAGGATATGCTCCGTGCATGTGTGCTAGAATTTCAAGGTTCTTGGAGTAAGTACTTATCATTGGTGGAGTTTTCTTATAATAACAGTTTTCAGGCAACAATCGGAATGACACCTTATGAGGCATTGTATGGGCGAAAATGTAGATCTCTCTTGTATTGGGATGAAGTTGGAGAAGCTCAACTAAGTGGTCCTGATATTGTGCTACAAACAGTGGAAAAGATTGCCCTCATTCGACAGAAAATTCTAACAGCTCAAAGCCGACAGAAAAGCTATGCCGATAGAAGGCGCAGGGAATTAGAATTTGAAGTAGGAGACGAAGTTTTTCTTAAGGTATCACCATTCAAAGGAGTTGTGAGATTTGGGAAGAGATGCAAGCTGAACCCCAAGTTTATTGGACCATTCTCAATTTTAAAAAGGATTGGGAAATCAGCTTATCATTTACAATTGCCGACCTCTATGGAGGGAATTTATAATGTGTTCCACGTTTCTATGTTGAAAAAGTGCATAAGGGATTCATCTCAAGTTGTGGAACAACAGAACATTGAAATTCATCCTACTCTTGCCTATGAGGAGAAACAAGTAAAGATCTTAGACTATGCAGTTAAGGTATTGCGCAACAAAGAGGTTCCCCTAGTGAAAGTCTTGTGGCACAACCAGAATATAGAGGAAACGACTTGGGAACGCCAACAGGACATGATGGACCAACATCTAGAACTGTTCAGGTACTGAATTTTAGGGAAAAAATTCTTTTAAGGAGGGTAGATTGTAACACCCGGTTCTATTAAACTAATTTCTATTCTGTTATTTAATAGTAAGCATGTTGTGGAGAAAATTGAGGGAAATATTAATTAGGTTAATAAGTGACTAAGTAAGGGCATAGTGGTAAATTGAGAACTTATAATGGATAACCTGTTTAGGGAAAGAGGCTTTGTGATTAATGCACTGTAGCCGCCACTATTTCCCCTATTTTTCCCCTCGGTCTTCAGCTCAAGCAGCAGAGCTCTCTAGGCGATTCTTCCATTCGATTTTCTCCCAAACTAGGTGAGTTCTATTTCGATTCCTTGTTGCATTGGTAGCTGTCGATGATTAGGGGAGAGTATAAGTGTGAGTTTCGAGAATGCTGTGAGCGAACTGGTTCGGGTCTTTGTGTTAGTCGAAAATGTACAACGAACTAAGTTCCTAAACTTGTTTCCTTAGACTTCTGGATAGTGTAGAATGGGGTTCAGTAAAAATCTAATCGATAATCTGTTCATGGTTTTAGGTTGAGTAAGCTCCCGAGGTAGTTTGCAACACCAAGCACTTTTCCAAGAGACCAGATAAATGAAGTGTGCTTGTGCCCTCGGGCCTACATCACAAAACAGTAGGTTTTCTGCATGTTGAATGTTTTCAGTTTGGTCATGCATCATGTTTTGAAAGAATACGAAAATGAATTTACATGGAATGTATGGTAAGGCATGAACAGAATGTATTATGATAGCTGTTAAGGGAATTAATCTGCCACTTAATTAATGAAGTGGATTTATAACATTGGGAGAGTTGATCCCACTTCCAAGGGAACCTGGGGATCATGATAGCTGTTAAGGGAATTAATCCGCCCCTTAATTGATGAAGTGGATTTATAACATTGAGAGAGTTGATCTGTAACACCCGAAAATTTTCTATTGCGTGCGTGACTTATGATTAGACGTACTAGGAGGGTTTAGTTATTCTAGGGTATTGTTTTGTTTTGAAGCGTATTAGAAGAAGTGAAATGGGAGAGTTTGACAAGTCCAACTTATTGTGATTGGTGGAGAGGTTTGAAAAGTCTAACACTTTATACCAAGTTGACTTAGTAAAATTGGTTGAATTAATGGTGTTTTATGGATGACTTTGGCGTTGAATTTAAAGAGAGTAAGTGAGGGAGAGAGTTTGAAATGTCAAACTCTTTTGATTGGTTGAAAATGGAGTTTGAAGGTCAAACAACCAATGATTAAATTGTGGGATTAAATGGATGTTAAAGTGGATGAAAAGTGAAGTTTAGTGATTGTGTTTGGCGTTGAAATACAGAGGAAAAGGGGAGGGCTTTAAGGTAATTTACTTGAGCATTTAATGAAAGAGAATTAATGAAAGAAGAAAAGGTGTATAAAAAAATTGAA
Organism: Begonia masoniana; assembly: GCA_022432975.1. Classification (NCBI taxonomy): domain Eukaryota; kingdom Viridiplantae; phylum Streptophyta; class Magnoliopsida; order Cucurbitales; family Begoniaceae; genus Begonia; species Begonia masoniana. Next base: position 16,013,281 of record CM039511.1, on the reverse strand, counting down.
GTTCTTTTCATTCTTCTTCTTCACTCCATCGATCCCTCTCTCCCTTTCCTCCATAGCCGAAGCTTCTCATCCCTCTAGCTTCATTTTCTCAAGCCAATCTAAGGTAATTTTGTTGGGTTTTAGTTTATGTAAGATTGGATGAAGCTTAGGAGTGTTTTTAGTGTGTTTTGTGAGGTTTTAGAGAGGGTTTGAAAACCCTAGATGAATGAGTCCGAATTTTGGGGTTCCAAATTGGGGTTTTCTTTCTCTTTTGATTAATTAAGCCTTAGATATGTTAGTTTAATTTGCTGGAGTGATTAGATAGTGATTTGGATTTGAAATGCCCAAAACCGATTTTTAGGTAAATAGGGCACCGATTCTGTCTTGGCCATTTTCGGATTGGTCAAGTGTCTTGTTTAATGGATTTAAGCATTTCAATGGATAGTAGACGTGTAGAGGTTTCCGAGTTGGGGTGGCATGTCGAATTCCGTTGAAAAATGAGAAAGTTACGGCCGTTTAAAGTTAGGTCGTCGAGCGTTTGAATTGGACGATGAAAGTAAGCCAGTGGAAAACCGAGCATCCAGGTAAGTAGTGGTTGTCATCCTTTTTGCCTTCGGGCCTACACCATAGAACGGTAAGTAATGGTTATTTGTTTTTGCTTAGTGATGTGTTGCTGTTTTGTTGAGGGTTGCATTGGTTGGTTGTTTGGTTTCGTGTTGCTGTTGCGTTGTTATGTTGTGTTCTGTCGTGATGGTGTTTGCATTAGTCGGTTGTCATTTGGTGTTTCATGGTTGGGTGTCGTGGTGTGGTTTGTTGCAATTGGTTGGTTGTCGTGTGGTGTTGCATTAGTTGGCATGGTCGCTCGCGTTAAAGGGTAAGGCCCTTCGGGGCGGGCAACTAAGGCCCTTCGGCGGCGGGCAACTAAGGACCTTCGGGCCGGGCAACTAAGGCACTTCGGTGCTGGCACACTAAGGCCCTTCGGGGCGGGGCAAATTAAGGCACCTCGGTTCGGGCAACTAAGGCCCTTCGGGCCGCGGGCAACTAAGGCATCCTTTCGGTGCTGAGGCAACTTAGAATTGTTTGGTCGTGTTGCGTGTTCGGTTTACCAGCCTAGTTTGTTGAGTTGCATTGAGTGGTGTTGTGTTGTTGTGTTGAGTTGTCGTGTTGAGTGGTGTTATTATTGTTATGTTGTTGTGTTGAGTTGTCGTGTTGAGTGGTGTTGTGTTGTTGTGCTAGGGTAGGGTGGTGTGTGCATTGTTTTATTTTTATTTATTATTCCTTACTTGCTAAGCGTAAGCTTACGTGTGTGTGTGTGTTCTGTGGTGTAGGTGGCGACAGCAGTACAAGTTAAAGCTACGAGAAAAGCTGGGTTTGGGACGCAGTCGTTGATGTACGCTGTATGCCGGTGCGGGCAGTTGTCGGAGCGCTTCGACCTAGTTCTCGGCAAGGGTTGTGGTATTGCATGTTTTGTGATTAGGAGTGGGTTTGTGAATATTTTGGTTGTTGATGGTTTGGATAGGTTTTGAGTACTTTGGTTCGGTGTGTATAGATGTTCGGTGTGTGTTTGTGGTGAATTGTGAATGTTATGGTCGGAATGGATTTTAGGTCGTTTGGTTGAATTGGGTTTGATGTATATAGTTTGGAGTTATCTAGTTATTTGGTTGTTTTAAATCGTATTTTAACGGCAATGTTTCTCAGGTTTTGGATTTTGAAAATTTAGCCGTTATATTGCCGATTTTTGGTTTAAAAATTTGATATGTCGGGTTGCCTTCGCTATTTTTTTTGTTAGGCGTTTTAATTCGTTTTTCTGAGATTTTCACGGGGATTGAAGATTTATGCGTCAGGACGATATGGTAAAAATTTCGGAATTTTTGGAGTTGTCGGGATTGTAGAAAAGTGTAGAAATGTGAAGAGAGGCGAAGTGAGGTTAAAATGGGAAGTTTTGGGTGTTTTTAAGTGTTTTTGGGGGGTGAAAAACCCGAGCCAGCCCGATCGGTCGGGCCGGGGCGCGACCGGTCGCGGTCGGGAAGTTTCTGGGTGAAGAAAACCCGAGAAGGCCCGATCGATCGGACATTTAGCCACGATCGATCGTGGTAGCCAAGAGCTGGGGCGCGCTGGTGCGCCCCAGCGCGGGCACGCGCGCGCGCGTGCAGCGCGTGTAGCGCGCTTAGCGCGCGAGCAGCGCGCTGCCTGGGCGCCTGGCGCCCAGCTGCGCGCCCAGCAGCCTTCTTAGGCAATTTTTTTTGTTTTCTCCCGTTTTCTAAAATGTTTTGACCCGACATTTTTCGAAGTATTTTAAACGTATTGTGGGCCCGTTTTCCAACAAATGTCGAGGGTTCGAAAAACCCGAAAACGAGTCAAAATATTTATGATAATTATTTTTAAATTACATTTTAAATGCGGGGTTGCTTAGCAACGTAGCGCACCGGTCCCGGGGTGGGTTCGGGGGCGTTACATGATCCCACTCCCAAGGGAACCTGGGGATCATGATAGCTATTAAGGGAATTAATCCTCCCCTTAATTGATGAAGAGGATTTATGACTTTGGGAGAGTTGATCTCACTCCCAATGGAATATTGAGATCAGAATACGATGAATGTGAATGCAACTGAGCTGAGAAAGTAGAAACTGCATGATTAAGATTTACATTTCAGCATTTCATTTCATGATTGCTTCACTTATTTAGCATTAGGCTAATAGATGAGTTTTGTGATGTAGGTGAATAAGAGACAGCAGGTGTGTTCTCCGAACTTGCTGAGAATTAAGCAGGTTGGAGGGGTACATACGTGCATTGATCTGGCGACTGATGGGGCGGTTTAACTGGTGCTTATAGAAGTGAAGGTTTAGTGAACCATGATTCATTTTAAGTTTTGTTGAGTTTTCTAATAAAAGAAGTGGCTTTAATGTTTTTTTGAATACGTTGGTGAGACTTTTCTGATAATAGCACTCTGTTTGTTTTAACGTTAGCTCTTACTGGATTTTTGAGTAAATGTAAGGATTTGGGTTGGTTCTGAATGGTTTCAGTGAAGTAAGCAAATTCCTTTCTGTAGTTAGAGTTGTGTGGTATAGCAAAGGAGTAGTTGAAATGTTGCTCTGTTCTCTATCGGTAGATGTTGTCTATTGATAGAAGTTGGGTGTTTTGTCCACCGGCGGATGTTGGAGGATTGAATCATCCGACTGACGTCATCGAAAGATGTCTTCAGTAGAAGTTTTGTTGTTTAGTGATCGGTGGATGTCGGGTATTAAGCCTATCGGATGATGTAGTAGAAGTTTTGTCGTTTAGTGATCGGTGGATATCGTGTATTAAACCTATCGGATGATGTAGTAGAAGTTTTGTCGTTTTGTGATCGGTATACGTAGTTTGTTCTTTCGAAAGACGTGAGTAAAAGATTTGTCGTCTTGTGGTCGGCAGAGGCTGGATGAACGAATCATCCAGCTGACATCATCGGTAGATGCGAGTGGCAAAACTTGTCGTTTTGCGATCAGCAGAAGTGGGATGAACGATTCATCCGGCTGAAGTCATCGGTGGAAACCTTCGGTATTGTTTCTGCCCTTTTCGTTGACTTTGTTCTGCGGATGATGTGTTTGACTTTTATGAACTTTAAGTATTTCATGTTTAAGCCTTCATCTCTTCCGGCCGAATTATTTTCTTAATATTTTAACTGATTATTCGAACATTGTTTTATAGTTTTGCTTAACTTTGCTTTGTTCAAAGATTTTCCGCTACAAGTTTTTGTGTTTTTAGCAAACGTTCAAATTTGACTTTCGAGCGAAGTTTTAAATTTGGTCCAAAATTTCCTAGTTATGTTCGGGTTTATGAGTAACGAACTGAGTTTAGAAAACTCAGGGCGTTACAGAAGAGGTCCAAAAGGAACTATCCCCATAAGAAGAACAAGAATGCATGATGTATCAAGATCAAGAAGCTCTTTAAAAAGCTATGGCAGAAAGAAGACCCAATGCATACTAGACCTCACCAACCAAAGTGGTCGTCAGGTAAAATTCAAATCAAACAAACAAACTGTGAGAAACTGAAGGTTGGCAACAGAGACAGAGCCGATCGATCGCTCAGAAACTGAAGGTTGACAACAGAGACATCGCCGATTGATCGCCCAGAAATGAGCGATCGATCGGCTCTGCTTTTGTCGCCTTGAAGACTCGCGGATTGATCGCAGAAAGATTGCGATTGAGCGCCCCTTTCGCTTCTTGATTGTTTGGTTAACAGAAGCATCGCCAATCGATCGCCTCTCTTGAGCGATCGATCACCTCTGCATGCAAGAATTTGAAGGAAGGCAGAAACTTTGCCGATTGATCGCTCCTCACAAGCGATTGTTCGGCTCTATTATATTCTGCGAAAGTTCTTCCCTAAAGAATCCAAAATTCTTAAGTTCAATCGTCAAGAATTAAGACCCACGTGATGTGGCCTTATGAACTCAAATCCTATTGGTTAAAATCTTAATTAAGTCCTTAATCTGACGGAGATTAAGCAAAATAAAGAATAAATAAAGAGGAATGGTCCTCTCTCTGCCATTAACGAAACCAGTGGGTTTTCTCCATCAAGAACCACTGTTGAAGAAATACTTAAGAGGAAGGAGAGAGAAACCATTTCTTAAGCATGGATCCAGGTAATTGAAAGAAGAAAATAAAGATGTTTATGCTTTTATCATCTATGTGGATTATGTTTGATGATTCTGTGAAAATCAATTTAGTTCCTATTAATTTTTGTTTCTCTGTGAAAGATAAATTGAGAAACAATGATGATAGAAATGAAGCTTTCATGTATGTAACATTTTCTATTAGGTATATTGATGAAAATAAATGATTCTATTATTTCTCTCTTGCTTATAGAATATGTGCAAATCAATCGTTCATGATTCTGGCTTTTCTCTTTGAATGAAAATAAGAGAAAATTTATGAAAATGAACGAGCAAACATGTGGTATCAGAGCATGGTTATAGAACAATTGATTTGCCGTTATGGATTTTAATTGTTAATTGTATGTTATCCGCTGCCTAATGTTTTAACAATTAAAAGTATGACTTTGGATTATATTTGTTCATGTCGGCACTTTGGATTATATTTGTTCATGTCGGCTTATTTTACTGGTAACACCCGACGAGTTTGACCAGATGACTTTCTTAACTGTTTTAACGGCCATGTTTATTTTTAATCTTTCGGTTTGGAATTTTATGCCAAGGCTTAATTCATGTGCATGTGTCATAAATTAGGTTGGGTGGCAGGATTTGTAATTAAGAATGGTTGGATTAAGTATAAATAGGAAATGGAAACTTTTAAACCTCAATGTAGCCGACATTCCCTTCTGCATCCTCTCATTTCCCCGAGCTGTCTCCCTCTCCGCCAGCGACTCTCTCATCGACGACGGATTTCTCCTTCCCTACTTCGACAATCGACGCCCTAGGTAAGACTCAGACAATGTGGATTGCTGGTTATCTATTTGAGTACTGTTTTAAGTTGAACTTGAGATTTCAGATATGGCCGAATAATAGGAACATTTATAATCGGTGTTTGGTAATAGCATTTCCGAATCGATTCTGGACATTTAATATAACCGACCCTAATTAATCGTTAGTTGAACCTAGCTGTTTTGGTTTTGGATTTCAGACTGCACACAGAGAACTAGACTAAGGGATTCGGGAATGACTTTAGTTATTAGATTCTAGGATGATTTGTGATTAGTACTATTAGGATTTTTATTTTAACTATTACAATGTAATGTTTTAGGTGAAGAAGTCTGAAGAAAAGGAGCTCAAGTTGCTAAGGAAACCAGGTAAGTGAATGTGTAAGATTCCCGGCCATTAGGGCCCTACATCATAAGGATGCTAGGTAGAAACTGATACGATGATTAGACGTTATTTAAGCTATTGTCTGTTACTTATGTTTATGCTTGTTTTAAGTTAGTAAGATGGGTTGTACTTGGATGATTTACGGATGTTTGAGAACTATGTTATGTGATGTTCTGTTAGAGTCTATGAAGTCAACTGTCTAGTATGATAATTTCCATAGTCTGATGATTTAAGAACATTCATGTCATGCATCATGATTTACTCCTCAAGCATATGAAAATGATTTATGAGCATATTTTCCCCATGAACAAGATATGAGAATGAATATGAAAATGATCTCATACAACATGATTAAGTGAGGGCTGGGGGCGGGTTGACGTATGCCACAGTCCAAAGAGGGACCATGAAAACGACCAGAAAGGGAATATGATCAAAATCACTGTCAACCCCCCTTTTACGGCACAAATCCTCCCTTAATCCATATGATGAAAACGATGAACAGATACAAGAATGATAAATGATCATGAACATGTTTTCTCTCAACTGTACATTCATGAATACATGTTAGTTTGCATTCCTTACTAAGCATTAGGCTTATAGTTTAAACCTTATGATGTAGGTGACGAGTTTTCAGGTGAGGATCTCAAAGTTAATGAGGATGTTTAAGCTCGGTTACTGGAAGGTGCTCAGGGTGGAGATTTGTGGCTGGCAGGCGATATTGACCCGCGGTTATGCTCACATTAAGTCAGTAAGGTTTATGAAAGACTGAAGTCTGTGTAGGATGAGATTTCTTTTTATAACATTGAGATGTTGGGATCTGTCTATTTGATCTCTGAGTTCGAGGAATGATTAAGTTTATAGAATGATCTGCTTAATTAAGTCTTCCGCTTCACGTATCCTGAATGAGTCTATGATTTTTATTCGTTTAAAGTTTATACCTATCAAGTTGAAATCTATGAGAGTCGGGGTATTTTTCTGTTGGTTGAAGTTGCTTGATGATTATTGTGTTTTACTGCTGAGTGATAGGAGTCGGATGAGTGTATCATCCGGCTGACGTCATCGGCGGATGTCGAAAGATAGAAGTTGAACGATTGAGTCTTCCGGCTGACGTCATCGGATGATGTCGAGTGTTTACTCACCGGATGATGTAAGTAAAGTATTTAGTCGTTTGTTCACCGGATGATTTCTTCTGTCGGATGAGGTAAATGAGTCACGTGCAATGCACACGTCCACCGGATGATGCCTCTGACGGATGAAGACATCATCCGACTGACGTCATCGGTGGATGGTGAATGATTGTTGATCACCGGGCGATGTCTCTTGCTGGCGATGTTAAGTAAGTCACGTGAGATGTGCATGATAACCGGATGATATAGAAATACACTACCGGCAGAAGCGAGCTCTGTGCTTGTCGTTTAGCGATCGGCATAAGTGAGTTTTAGGTTTTGTCGTCTAGCAACCGGTAGATGCCTGCGATTTCAAGCAGTTCAAGTATGATGAGGTCGAGTGTACTGAGGGCTTCTTCCTTCTGCCTGATTATGTTATGGATTAAATGCCCGAGTCTAGTCGCTCCACTCTGTGATGACTTATGCCAATGATCTTATGGGAGTCGGGTCCTTGAAAGATAGAATTCTGTCAGATATGCAGACGATTAAAGTAAAAAAAAAAAACAAAACAAAAGGGTACAGAGAGTAATTTAGAGTAAGTATTCTATGAGAGTTATGAAATGGGTCTCGGCCCTTAACGGGGTCGTTACATTACTGTTCATGCATGGAGTACTGTTCACAGCCACGTACTGTTCATGTTGTGCAGTTACTGTTCATGCGTGATTACTGTTGATTACTGTTCACCATAAAATTTACTGTTCACGTTTGAAAATAATGAATAGTTCTTGATTTTGAATGTTTTATGTGAATCAAGATATTATTAGTTTTATGCTTATTTAATTTGATATCTGAATTATGTTTAATTCGTTAGTCACCAAAGTGGCCGAATTATAAAGGTTTTCGCAGATATCAAATTTACTAAAGTCAATTACTCATGTTTTATGTGATGCTCGATAATGAAATGACATGGTGTGAATTATGATTTTGACATGAGTATATTGATTTTCATGATTATAAAATATATTGAATCGCCCAAAAGTGGATTGATTATTTTATAATTGTGAATATAATTGTGGTCAATTGATATGCTTGGATTGGGTGTGTTTAGTATATCCAAAGATAACAAACATGTCTGTATCGAGTATGTTGATTACCAATTATGTGAAATTATATTGAGCATCAATTATGTTTATGATTATGTATTGTTGTGTCACCCAAAGGAGAACTTCAATATATATTTATGATTGTTTGATTGCCTTATGACTCAAAGCATTAAAGTATGAGCATGTTTTATATTTTGCAGCATCTATTCCTGTTGCTCTTCATTCGCAAGCCGCGTCTGTTATAAAGTTTTCTAGTCTAAATTTCTATGAATGGTGTGAACAAGTTCAGTTTCACCTCGGTGTTCTGGATCTTGATTTGGCACTTTTGATTGAGAAACCAGCTGCTATTACTGCAACTAGTAGTGCTAATTAGAGATCTTCCTATAAAGCTTGGGAAATATCAAACAGATTGAGCCTAATGTTTATGCGGATAACTATAGCCAACAACATCAAGTCCACATTTCCTAAAACTGAAAGTGCAAAGGAATTTATGAAATTTGTGGAAGAATGTTCTCAGTCTGAATCGACTAATAAATCACTTGCTGGAACACTGATGGGTACTTTGACCACCATGAAGTTTGATGGTTCACGTACCATGCATGAACATGTTGTCGAAATGACAAACATGGCAGCAAGATTGAAGTCCATGGGAATTGAAGTGAATGAGAACTTTCTAGTGACGTTTATCCTGAACTCCTTGCCTCCTCAATATGGCCCATTTCATGAGCTATAACACTATGAGGACTAAATGGAATGTGCATGAATTACAAAGTATGCTCATTCAGGAAGAAGTAAGGCTTAAGAAACCAGAAACTCAAGCTGTCAATCTCATGAATTATGAAGGAGCTGGAAAGAACCAGGAAAGAAAGGTGGAAAGGGTAAGAAAAGACTATCATCGGCAGCTCAGTCCTCTTTCTAAATCCACAAGAAGGAACAACGGAAAGATAAGTGTCATTTCTGTGGAAAGCAAGGACACTGACACTATCAGAAAGATTGCCTGAAATGTAAGGCATGGTTCGAAAAGAAAGGTAAGCTTAGTGCTTTAGTATGTTTTGAATCAAATTTAACTGAAGTTCCTTGTAATACTTGGTGGATTGATTCTGGTTATACTACTCACGTTTCTAATATGATGCAGGGATTCCTTATGACCCAAACCATAAACCCAAATGAAAGATATATATATATGGGCAATCGGATGAAAGTTCTAGTTGAAGCCATTAGAACTTACCATTTAATGTTAGACACTGGATATCAATTAGATCTTTTTCAAACTGTTTATGTTCCATCTGTTTCTCGTAATCTAGTTTCATTATCGAAACTTGATACAGCTGGATATTCTTGTATGTTTGGGAATGAATGTTTCAGTTTGTATAAAGATAATGTTCTTGTTGGTACTGGTGTTCTATATGATGGTTTGTATAAATTAAAGCTTGATTATTATTTTGCTGAATCCCTTTTAATTGAGTATCGTAATGTTGGAACGAAACGTGGTTTAATGAATGAATGTTCTGCTTACTTGTGGCATAAACGATTAGGTCATATATCCAAAGAAAGAATGGAAAGATTGATAAAACAAGCAATTATTCCAAATTTGGATTTTACTGATATAAATATTTGTGTCAATTGTATTAAAAGAAAGCAAACAAGAAACACAAGTAAGAAAGTAGCCACAAGAAGCAAACAGATCCTTGAAATTATACACACCGATATATGTGGTCCTTTTGATGTTCCATCTTTTGGTGGAGAAAAATATTTTATCACCTTTATTGATGATTTTTCACGTTATGGTTACATCTATCTACTGAATGAAAAATCTCAGTCAATAAATGCTCTTGAAGTATTTATTACTGAGGTTGAAAGACAAATAGATAGAAAAGTGAAAATTATTAGATCTGATAGAGGTGGTGAATATTATGGAAGTTATGATGAAAATGGACAACATCCAGATCCATGTGCTAAATTCCTAGAAAGTCATGGTATTTGTGCGCAATACACAATGCCAGGAATACCAGAACAGAATGGTGTTGCAGAAAGGAGTAATCGTACTTTAATGGATATGGTTAGGAGTATGTTAAATAATTCATCTTTACTCTTATCATCGTGGATGCATGCTTTAAAGACTGCTGTATACTTGTTAAATAAAGTTCCTAGTAAGGCAGTCTCAAATACTCCATTTGAACTGTGGACAGGAAGTAAACCCAGTTTAAGACACCTGCATGTTTGGGGTTGTCCAGCAGAAGTAAGAATTTATAATCCACATAAAAGAAAACTAGATTCAAGAACAACCAGTGGTTTCTTCATTGGTTATCCAGAAAAATCTAAAGGGTATAGATTTTACTATCCTAGCCATAGTACGAGAATAATTGAAACTGGAAATGATAGGTTCATTGAAAGTGGTGAGACCAGTGAGAGTTTGGAACCACGTAAAGTGGCAATACAAGAAGTTAGGGTGCAAGTTCCAATATCCATAACTTCTACTCAAGTTGTTATTCCACCAGTTGTTGATCGTATTAATGACTTACACGAACAACAAATTAATGATCAAACTCTACATAATGAGGTTGTCACGAATGAACCTGTAAGAGATGAACCACTAGAAATATCATTAAGAAGATCTGTAAGAGAAAAAAGATCTGCTATTTCTAATGATTATGTGGTTTATCTTCAAGAGTCTGATTATGATTTAGGACTTGATAATGATCCAATTTCGTTTTCACAAGCCATAGAAAGTGAAAATTTTGATAAATGGTTAGATGCCATGAAAGATGAGTTAAAATCAATGGAAAAAATGAAGTTTGGGAACTAGTCGAATTGCCTGAAGGTTGTAAAAGAGTTGGCTGTAAATGGGTCTTTAAGACCAAACGCGACTCTAATGGCAATATCGAACGAAATAAAGCCAGACTTGTTGCCAAAGGTTTTACTCAGAAAGATGGCATTGATTACAAAGAAACCTTTTCTCCTGTTTCGAAAAAGGATTCTTTCAGAATTATTATGGCAATGGTAGCTCATTATGATTTAGAGCTCTATCAAATGGATATGAAAACTACCTTTTTGAATGAGAATTTAGATTAGGAAGTTTATATGGACCAACCTGAAGGTTTTGTCATTAAAGGACAATAACACATGGTGTGTAAACTAAAGAAATCAATATACGGACTTAAACAAGCTTCCCGGCAATGGTATCTTAAGTTTAATGATACCATTACCTCCTTTGGATTTAAGGAAAACATCGTTGATCGGTGTATATATTTAAGGTCAGTGGGAGTAAGTTTATATTTCTGATTCTGTATGTTGATGATATCTTGCTAGCTACTAATGATCTTGGCTTAATGTACGAACCAAGAAATACCTCGATAGAAACTTTGAAATGAAAAATATGGGAGAGACATCCTTTGTGATTGGAATTGAAATATTCTGGAATAGATCACAAGGATTGTTGGGATTGTCTCAGAAAGCCTATATTAATAAAGTTCTAGAGAGATTCAGAATGGACAAGTGTTCGGCAAGTGTTGTTCCAATTCAGAAAGGAGATAAATTTAATCTCAATCAATGTCCTAAAAATGAATTGGAACGTACACAAATAAAAGACATTCCTTATGCTTCTATTGTGGGCAATTTGATGTATGCACAGACTTGTACTAGACTCGACATTAGTTTTGCTGTCGGAATGCTGGGGCGATATCAAAGTAATTCAGGGATAGAGCATTGGAAAGCTGCAAAGAAAGTATTGAGGTATTTACAAGGAACGAAATATCACATGCTCACTTATAGACGATCTGATCATCTTGAAGTTATTGGATATTCAGATTCTGATTATGCTGGATGTGTGGATACTAGAAAATCCACATTTGGCTATTTGTTCTTTTTAGCCGATGGTGCAATCTCATGGAAGAGTGCAAAGTAGTCTGTCACTGCTACATCCACTATGGAAGCTAAGTTCATGGCATGCTTTGAGGCCACTATTCAGGGTTTATGGTTGCAGAACTTTATTTCAGGACTTGGAATTGTTGACAGTATAGCCAAGCCGCTGAAAATTTATTGTGACAACTCCGCAGCAGTCTTCTTTTCTAAAAACGACAAGTATTCTAAAGGTGCAAAACATATTGAGTTGAAATACTTGGCCGTTAAAGAAGAAGTTCAGAAACGAAGAGTATCAATAGAACACATAAGCACCAACCTTATGATCGCGGATCCGTTAACAAAAAGATTGTCACCTAAGACATTTACTGAACATGTCGAACGAATGGGCATTTCTGAATGTTAACTTTATGTTTATGTTTGTGTTCTTTATGTAATTGACACTCTTGAGCTCCTTATTGATAGTTTCTGATATACACTTATGAATCCTGTTTAATTATGTTGAATGCATTCATAATGACATTATGTACTGATAAAGTTATAAACATGTTTTGTCTTTTAAAAGGACACTAATGTGGACCAGTATGTTATTCCTGCTTATAGATCATATTGAGTATAGAATTGATAATGTGATACATGGAAAGAACTGTGTCGTTATAATTGACATATGACCGCTATGATCCATATTAGTTGTATATTCAATAGTGATATAATGTTTAATCAATATAATGATGGATTTGATAATGTCATACGGGCCAAGTGGGAGAATGTGAGAAATTGAAGGTTGGCAACAGAGACAGAGCCGATCGATCGCTCAGAAACTGAAGGTTGGCAACAGAGACATCGCCGATTGATCGCCCAGAAATGAGCGATCGATCGGCTCTGCTTTTGTCGCCTTGAAGACTTGCCGATTAATCGCAGAAAGATTGCGATTGAGCGCCCCTTTCGCTTCTTGATTGTTTGGTTAACAGAAGCATCGCCGATCGATCGCCTCTCTTGAGCGATTGATCACCTCTGCTTCAAGAATTTGAAGGAAGGCAGAAACTTTGCCGATTGATCGCTCCTCACAAGCGATTGTTCGGCTCTATTATATTCTGCGAAAGTTCTTCCCTAAAGAATCCAAAATTCTTAAGTTCAATCGTCAAGAATTAAGACCCACGTGATGTGGCTCTATGAACTCAAATCCTATTGGTTAAAATCTTAATTAAGTCCTTAATCTGACGGAGATTAAGCAAAATAAAGAATAAATAAAGAGGAATGGTCCTCTCTCTGCCATTAACGAAACCAGTGGGTTTTCTCCATCGAGAACCACTGTTGAAGAAAAACTTAAGAGGAATGAGAGAGAAACTGTTTCTTAAGCATGGATCCAGGTAATTGAAAGAAGAAAATAAAGTTGTTTATGCTTTTATCATCTATCTGGATTATGTTTGATGATTCTGTGAAAATCAATTTAGTTCCTATTAATTTTTGTTTATCTGTAAAAGATAAATTGAGAAACAATGATGATAGAAATGAAGCTTTCATGTATGTAACATTTTCTATTAAGTATATTGATGAAAATAAATGATTCTATTATTTCTCTCTTGCTTATAGAATATGTGCAAATCAACCGTTCATGATTCTGGCTTTTCTCTTTGAATGAAAATAAGAGAAAATTTATGAAAATGAACGAGCAAACACAAACACCCACAATTCATTTTCTCTCTCCTCAAATTGTGTTATTGTTCTGCGTTTGGAGTTTTTAGCATGCGATAGTCTACGCCGAAGGAGATAAGTTATATGGAGCAAAAGCAACCATGAACGTCTGGTCTCCCAGCATTCTGCAGCAGAATGAGTTCAATCTGTCACAAATCTGGGTGTTGGGAGGAACTTTTGGTGAAGATCTCAACAGCATTGAAGCTGGTTGGCGGGTTCATCTTCTTCAACCCTCGATTTTTTTTCTTCGCAAAATCCAAAAATTGAACCAAAAAAAAAAAACTTATCTTTTCTCTCAAACAGGTTAGCCCTGATCTCTATGGAGATAACAACACCAGACTCTTCACTTACTGGACTGTAAGTTGCCATCCCCAGATCGAAATCAAGAGGTTTTTTAACTGCCTTTGATACCAATTTCAGTCGAACTCTTCTGGGTTTGTCTGTCACAGAGAGACGCATACCAAGCAACTGGCTGCTACAATCTCATCTGCTCAGGTTTTATTCAGGTCAGCAACGAAATCGCCATGGGAGCACGCATCTATCCTCTCTCTTCCTACGGCAGTTCTCAGTATGATATAAGCATTCTTGTCTGGAAGGTAATGGCTTCATCTTTAGGTAGTATTACATGAGAAAAAAAAAAGATATAAAATTGAAGATGGAGCCGGAGAGAATCTCCGACATTTCTGCAACATTGCACGTGTTCTGTTCTCCCAGTTTTCTTTGATTTAATGTTGGATCTAACCCATTCCTCTCAACCAAATTGCTTGATTCAGTAGATTTGGTAAAATTTTCTTCCGCTGGAAATCTTTTGCTGTACATTTAATGGCAGAATTGTGGTAGGATCCAAAAGAAGGAAACTGTTCACCGAGCAACCGAATTGCTACGATGTTCGGACGGGTAAGAGCGATGGATGGGGCAGTTACTTCTTCTATGGTGGCCCTGGTAGAAACCCTAATTGCCCATGATTTAAGATTTAGCAGTAGAAGAACATCTTGTTCTTGACTGTATCACTCTGCATATTTTGTTATGTAACAATCTTTATTACCATTTATATAACTAGATTATGTTATTGAATGGATTCGAAGACAAATTAAGAATAAGATTTAGTTTCTGAAACTTGTTCTTTTAATTATCTAAGTCCGTCTTCATATGAATATTCAGAGATGGATCATCTGGATTAGATTTCCAGAAATAAACTCGAAAAAATATCTCCTCCATTGATTTATTCTTAAACATGCATACTTTGAAACAGAAACACAAGTGTGTCCTGTTCAGTAGCTTCAATTTTTCCAGAAGGTGAAGTAGAACAATCTAATTTTTATTTCCGGAGGGACGAATCAGCACTTTGGCATCAACCAATCCTGCAACAAATGAAGCACACTTTCAGAACAACGCTAAAAAAGGAGCAAATGTAGGAGAAACTAAGTATTTACGCACGTGGAACAGTCTACGTCCGGCGAAATATTAATGGGAGAGTTGATTCCACAATTATCCGGCAGAGCCTGAGCGAGTTGAGTGTTGATTTTTAGGCTTCTGGCAGTGGACTTGATGCAATCACAGGTAGCCCTTCGATCGGCGGTGGTCGATGCTGCCGTTGCCAGAGCCGAGGCTCCAGCACAGCAATTGGCTGGTGGCTTTCCCGAGCCACTCACCAGGTAACTCACACAGGGCCTGAGGTCTCGACTTACATCGCTACAACTAATCACAGCCTCTGAGGCGTGAAAATGGAGCAGAAGAAGCACCAGAAATGGCAGAGTTAGAGCAGAAAACTTCATGGTTGTGGAGGTTTTGAGAAACAATGAGCTTGATCGCCATGATCCATCGTCTTGCTGCTTTTATAGCAAGATTTGAAGAAGGCTCACAACTGCAAGAAAGTTTTAAAATACATTATATATTGAAAACTTGAGCGAAAGAGTGCAAGAAACAAATATTTCATGTTTCACTCCAATGGCGCAGATTTCTGTGTTAGGTAGGAAAATTTGGAAGCTAACTTCGTCGGTTTTAGAAAATATCGGACAGAGTCAAACTACTCGCAACATCACGGTTACTTCGTGAAGTGTCGCATCTTTATTGATAAAGATGTTAATCTATATTCAACAAGTGACACATTAGATGTAACAATATGGCAAGATAGCTCATAAAGCTTCAAATTTCTATTTCATTCCATCAATCAAACTCGATAAATCATGGGTTTCAAGTGCGGAAAAGTAAGAAGGGAAGCTTAATTGCCTATGAGGCGTGAACTGTATTGCACATTCCGGGGTTCTTAATGCACCAAAGTGGCTGAATGGGTTCGGCCTTGATGCCTCTGTCAACCATCCTGCTCCTCCATTCGTTCAGCCGGTCGGTTGCCTCAGCAACCCTTTTCATCCTGGTTTTGTCCAGATTGCCTGACCATAACGTCTCTGCCATTGCTGATGCTCTAGGCCATATGCGAGCATCCAAACAAGTCGGATCTGCTTGTTCAGACCATAACGCCACCTCTCCACCGAGCACCAATCTGGCTTCCTCTTCGCTCAATCCATAGGTTATATCGTAGTTGTATATGTTTTGCCAAGTTTTGAAGGGACCACACCAAGAACCACCATTTCCGTTTTCATCAGGGTTTTGTTGATCATACATACTGTAGTTGCCAACAAACTCCCCATGACCACAGTCCAAATAATAGAAGTCTGCCGAGGAGACAATTGCTCGATATCCAGAAGACACGATTCGTTTTGTGTTGTTATGGCCGTTGTTCCATGTCTGTAAGATGGTATTTTCCTGAGGAAGAATTGAAGCCGGAACATGAGCGATATCGTCTAGTAAAATATCTTCCCAATAGACAACAGTTCGATTAAGAGACGTGATGAAAGGGAAGGTGTTGTTCACAAAGATTTCCAGAAGCTGGCTGAAAGTTC
This sequence comes from Begonia masoniana, assembly GCA_022432975.1. Taxonomy (NCBI): domain Eukaryota; kingdom Viridiplantae; phylum Streptophyta; class Magnoliopsida; order Cucurbitales; family Begoniaceae; genus Begonia; species Begonia masoniana. Next base: position 15,996,840 of record CM039511.1, on the reverse strand, counting down.
CATTCTTTGAAAGAAATGATTGAATTGCAGGGTCCGTTTTCCAACATCCGGTGACAATCTCATCCCCACCAGCATGATAAAACGGCTCTGGGAAGAGGGTGGTTACATCTCGGATTACATTTTTGAGGACTTTGTAAGTGTTTGGGTTCAGAGGGTTCAAATGGCCGGTCCCCGGTTCAGATGCAAGACGGTCAGGCCATTCGTTTTCGGCCGGCCACCAAAACATGTTTGCACAAGTTACTATATCAGGATATGCAAGAGCCCACGATCCGGTATGGCCTGCAATTACAAACCTTTTCTCCTTAATTTTTGATAATTACTAATTCTCTTCAAGACATTTAACATTTCACCAATCCTCACAATCACAAAAGTTGGATCAAGTTCCATGGTTTTGATGATAATAACAAGGTATCATATGAAGAAATGTTGATATAGAGGACGTGAGATAAAGTTCAGAAATCTCACCAGGGGAGTCGATTTCCGGCATGACCCGGACTCCGTGTTCGAGACCGAAGGTAACAATTCTGGTCACATCTGCCGGAGAGTACTGCATATCTGACCCGTATGAGCCCTTGGCGGATAACTCAGGCTCGGAAGGAACCACAAGGGGGAAAGAATGAGAGTCAGTGATGTGCCAATGGAAGACATTCAGTTTGTTCATACTCATCGCCTGAATCGTCCTCAAGATATCTTCTACCGGGTAATAATTCCTCGAAGTATCGAGCAGCACCCCTCTATGTGAAAATAATGGCGAATCCGACACTGATAAACCCACCGGTACCCTAGATGGATTTCCCCAAACCAGCTGAGAGAAAGTCTCTAATCCCCTCATCGCCCCCCACGCTGTCTCCGAAGTCAAAACTGCGGGGCCGGCGACGGGGAAGCTGAGCGAGTAGGATTCGTTGACGCCGTGGTGGAGAGGAGCAAAGAGATTAGCGACGTTGACGACGAGTAATTTCAGCGGAGGAGCGGAAGCGGAGAAGTTGATTTGAGGGGGGACAAGGGGACGGTGGCGCTCCGAGAGGACGAGGCGGATGTAGCGAACGACGGCGGGGGAGAGGTAGGGGTGTCCGGGGGACGAGATTGTGAAGTCAGGCGAAAGCAAGGTCGCCTGAGGTTGAGCTTCCAACCACGAGAAAACCTTAGGTTTTGGCCAGACATTGACACCGACTTGCGCCGATGAAATGGCAGAGACGAAGCAGCAAAGCAGAGAAATAGAGATAACGGCAATGGCATTTCTGAAATCCATGGTTTTGGAAATCGAAGAATCAGACTGGAATTGATGAACTCGGGAAGCAGCAGTTATAAATACACAAAAAGCAACAAGGAAAAGTCGCATTTTTTATTAGAGAAAGCAGGCTTCCAACTTCTTCTTCTTCTTCTCCTCTTGTTTGTTGTGTAGCCATTGGAGTCTTGCTTGAAGCTTGGAATCCTGATTTGAAAACGTTGAAGAGAACCCATCTCTGCAAACAACAAAATTACTTTCAAACTCTCACTTTCGGAACGATTTGCACATCAATCTCTCTCTTTTCAAGCCCAAAAAATCAGCCTGTGAGCTTGTCGTTGTTACTCGATGTCTTTAAATTTGGCTAAACCGTGTATTTTTTTTTAGTCTTCTTCTATTATTCACTCCATGTTAGATTTTGGCTTCATCTTTTGCCTTGTGGACGAGAAAATACATGTTCTTGTTGGTAAATAAATAATTATTTGGAAATTAAACAAATCAGAAAAAGAATACAAGGTGGAGGGATGTTTTGATATTTACAAGTCAGAATTTGAAGTTCAATTTATTGCCGGCTTCATTCATATTTAATTATTTCTATATAAGTTTCAATCAATCGAACAAAGAACAGACAAACACCAAGATTGAATCAATTTTTTTAGAGTAATTATCGATTTGAACCCTGTACTATACATGTTTTTTCAATTCAGCCCCTGTACTAAAAAAACCGGCAAACCGAACCCTGTACTTTGATTCTGTTATCAGTTTTGACCTTCTATCAATAATTTCATTAAACCCTCATTGAAAAAACTAACAAACGATCTTAGATTCACTTGAAGTTTTTACCACATGTTCACTACTTAATGAGAAGATAATCTGAAAATTTTCGTTATTTTTTAACACATGTACGATTTATTGAAATTTTATATTAGTATTTTATAAAAATATTATAATAAATCATACAAATTTTAGAAAATCCCGAAACTTTTTCTATTATCTACCCATGATAGGTTGAACATGTGGAAAAGTTTTCAAAAAAATCAAATATTGTTTGGTATTTTTTTAAAAATTAATTTATAAAATAAAGAAGAAACTGAGATTAATTTAAACAAATACTAAACGATATTGGATTTATTTGAAACTTTTTCTAGATGTTCATCATATTATGGGTAGATAATAGAAAACTTTTTCGTAATTTTTTAAAACTTGTATGATTTATTATAATATTTTTAAACAATACTAAAATAAAATTATAATAAATCGTAGATATGTTAAAAAATCACGAAAATTCTTAGATTATCTTCTCATTAAGTAATGAACATGTGGTAAAAATTGCAACTGAATCTAAGATCGTTTGGTAGTTTTTTCAATGAGAGTTTTATGAAATTGTTGATAGAAGGTCAAAACTGATAACAGAATCAAAGTACAGGGTTCGGTTTGCTGGTTTTTTTAGTTCAGGGGCCGAATTGAAAAAACGTGTATAGTACAGGGTTCAAATCGATAATTTCTCATTTTTTTAATTAGCTCAATATTTGAGTATATAAATCACGCCCTCTAAAGTTGGATTAAATTTTTGAGAATGAGAGTTTGAATATAATTTTCTTTTCATTAGGCTTAGTCTTGTTTTTATACATATTGGTCTATTATTTATTTAATTTAAAAATAAATAAAATTAAATCTTCCAAAGTATTTTTGATGACCGACTCCAGTGGTAGAATTTTAATGTTAATAATTTATATTTTCCAAAATAACATATTAGCTGCAATTCATGTCAATACATTTGATAAACTCTTTGACTCTTTATGCAAATAGTTTTTACCCTAATTTTGGAAGAAAAATAAAAATCATGCCCTAATTTTTGCAAAGAATATTGAATCACCCTAAATGGGCTTCATTGTTGCCGGTTTTATAAAACCCAGGAGATAGATGAGTAGATTTAGACGGAGAGACAGATATCAAGGGGAAGCTTCTGCAGAGACAAATCCCGGAGATTGGTGGCGTCTGGCGAGTTTCTTCTCTCTCTTGTTTTTTCTTCTTTAGAGTTTGATTTAATCTAGGATGAGGCTGACAAACAGCTGCGACGAAGAGGAGATAGACGGACAGGTTATCTTTCTATCTCATCACCTGAATTGAACCGAATAATCTTCTATCCTAAAATGACGATACAGTTTGAAAATTAATTTACAGAAAAAAGGGGACAGCTATACATTGTTTCTGCAACTACTTTTTTAAGGGTAAAAATTATTTTAACCCTCAAACTACTCTTTTTTTTTTTTGAATTAACCCTTAAACTAACCGCCTTAACAAATAAAATTTTGGGAAATTATCGATTTGAACTCTGTACTATACACGTTTTTTCAATTCGAATCTTGTACTAAAAAAACCGGCAAACCGAACCCTGTACTTTGATTCTGTTATCAGTTTTGACCTTCTATCAATAATTTCATTAAACCCTCATTGAAAAAACTACCAAACGATCGTAGATTCAGTTGAAAGTTTTACCACATGTTTATTACTTAATGAGAAGATAATCTGGAAATTTTCGTGATTTTTTAACATATCTACGATTTATTATAATTTTATTTTAGTATTGTTTAAAAATATTATAATAAATCATACAAGTTTTAAAAAATTACGCACATTTTTCTATTATCTACCCATGATATGGTGAACATTTGGAAAAAGTTTCAAATAAATTCAATATTTTTTGGTATTTTTTTAAATTAATCTCAGTTTCTTCTTTAGTTTATAAATTAATTTTTAAAAAAATACTAAACAATATTTGATTTATTTGAAAACTTTTCCACATGTTCAACTTATCATGGGTAGATAATATAAAAAGTTTCGTGATTTTCTAAAATTTGTATGATTTATTATAATATTTGTATAAAATACTAAAATAAAATTCCAATAAATCATACGTGTGTTAAAAAATCACGAAAAGTTTCAAATTATCTTCTCATTAACTAGTGAACATGTGGTAAAAATTTTAACTGAATCCAAGATCGTTTGTTAGTTTTTTCAATGAGGTTTTAATGAAATTGTTGATAGAAGGTCAAAACTGATAACAGAATCAAGGTACAGGGTTCGGTTTGTCGGTTTTTTAGTACAGGGGCCGAATTGAAAAAACGTGTATAGTACAGGGTTCAAATCGATAATTACCCTAAAATTTTAAACTATCCAAAATCACACCTGTCGGGAGACCATTCCTGGAGAACAGTTATAACGATCCATTTTTCCAGTAAGATATTATCCGCTCTGGGAATTGAGCCGTAACCCAATATCCTCCCCTCACGGCTTTGTTTGGTAAGGACTTTCCAGTTAGTCACTTAACCTAGTACTACTCTCACCGAAGCACTTTTAACTTCGGAGTTCTTATTGGATCCGTTGCCAATTGTGCTCCAAAATGCATCTTACTATCTTGGAAGAGTTTCCTTACATATGTTTCATTTTCATATACTTCCTCAACCGATGTGAGATTATGACGACCAATTTTTTACGACCCAAGATTTGCCTACACTCGAGTCCGGGATCCACCCCGCAACCCGAGGTTTGCCCCGCTGTGACGACCTCAGACCCGATCGGGGCCGAGGAGCCATCACTCCGGGACATTTAACAGAGAACGGGACGTATATTTTTTTTTTAACTTTAAAACTTTACACAGAGAAGACCTTCTCTGGATTGAGGGCTGGAAAGACATGAGTAAAAACCAGACTTCAGAAATAAATGGCAGGAGTAAAACAGGGAGACAGAGGGCAAGGAGAAATAAAAATGGTGAAGACAGAATATTGAAACATAATCAGAAGACATATTAATTTTTGAACCACAGAAATAGAAGGCTGAAGAAAACAAGGAGACAGAACACTTTGAACGTTTAAATAAAAGGCTGGGTGGGCGACGGGCATGCAAAAGGAAACATGATAAGATACATGCAGTGAACATAAATGAGAAATATAACTGGAAGAGAGGCTACAGTGAATAACAGAATCGGGTGATCTAGGGCAGGAGAAGTAATTGAACGGGGGCGGGAGAAGTAAAGCAGATGACGTCAGGCGGAAGATGTAAATAAACTGGGCGGAAGAAGTAGGCAAATGATGTCAGGCGGAAGATGTAAATAAACTGGGAGGAGGATATAGGCAGATGACGTCAGGCGGAAGATGTAAATAAACTAGGCGGAGGATATGGGCAGATGACGTCAGGCGGAAGATGTGGATTTTAAAGGCAGCGGTGGATGCAGGCAGAAATGCACTGTTCACCGGTGAAAGTGAACTACAAGCAGAAATATACTATTCACCGGTGGAAGTAAATTTAAAGGCAGCGGTGGATGTGCTTTAAAAGGGCAACGGTGGATGTGATTTTAAAGGCAGCGGTGGATGTGCTTTAGAAGGCAGTGGTGGATGTGCTTTTAAAGGCAGCGGTGGAAATGCTTTTTAAGGCAGTGGTAGATGTAATCGGAAGATGTAGTTTTAAAGACAGAATTTGACAACTTTTGACAGGAAGACGTATAAACAGGGGGTATAAAACAGAAGGCATGAAAGTTTCAGACCTTCAAAACCCGATTCAAAACAAGGTTATAAAACATGCTTTACAAATGACAGATTCAAGAAAACAAACTGCATTGATAGCTCAAAATTTAAAACCATCCATGCACAACCTAGAAAGGAAGAACTCAAACAGTTCCAGAATGTTTTCAACACATTTCAAAACATATATACACTGTCAAATACAGAGGTTTTAGACATCAATACAGGACTGAACCTACAAAACTGAACCTACAATTCAAATGTTTTAAAACTTCAAAGATGATACAGAACTTGACATAACTTCAGAAAACACATTTGTCTGACTGCAGCAACCAACCCCCCCCCCCCCCCCCCCCCGGCGAGCTCGAGCCACCAGCCACCTATTCGTCAGAATGGGGTACAAAGTCTTCATCCACGGGATCTGTACCTACATCAGAGAGTTCAACTATGAGCCTAAAGCTCAGTAAGAACATAGAAAAAATACAGTGATGCATATGCTGTGCATGAACATTTCGGAATACAGCGACATTACAGAACATTACTTTTCATCTGTCAGGAAGTGGGGCTTATAGGGAAACAGGCGTAACAGAAGTGCACTATCAAGCACTAGTAATTCAGAGCAGAACACCAGTCCCCGTCCCACACTTAACCGAACGTTACATTACAGGTTTTTATCATTCTTAACTTTAAAACGTGTACATAAAACATTTTCATGGCTTTCGGGGAAAAACGTATATGCATGAACTTTTACAGTGCTTAAACTTAATACAACAGACAACAGAAATAACACAGCAGGACGTGAAGAGAAATACAGATAACTTATCTACCCAAAACAACCCAACAGAAGTAAAATCCTAGAGTCTCCGTGATGTAGGGCCTTAAGGGCCAACCTACAGGTATGAACTTACCTGTAGTCCATAAGTTGTAAGCTTTGTTTGTCTCGGTGAGTCTCAAACCTATACATGCACAATTGGACATTAACCCTAAAACTTCAAGAAAACTAACGTTTAACTTGTCCAACTCGTTAACTAACTTAAAAGGGTTACCTTTAACAGAGAAATGGAAGAAAACAGGAGAAGACCATTTTTGGAAATGGTTGCACTTCGTCTGGAAGAGAGAAAACAGAGAAGAGAATGGAGAGAACAGAGAAGAGAAGTGAAGAGGGTTTCACGTAGGAGGAATAGTATATCTTGTTCAATAAGTTGAATACATGGCAGTTATTCATTGGCTTCCTCCCACCTACCTTAATTCCTACCTAAACAACTCCTCCATTAGTTTTCTAACTAAATGAATGCTTTGGTTACACTTTGGTTTAGTTTTCCACTAAACATCCCAACAAATTTCACCAAAACATACATTATATTAATATAAACCTAATCTCATTAAATAACTCGAGGGATAATTTCCCGGCCAAAAATGCCAGTGTTACACCCGCAGTCGTACTCATACGTACACATCTGGGTCATCACAATGGGAGGCCGTCAGAACGGCCCCTCGTTCTTTCTTTATTTTTTATAAATTAATTTTAAAAAAATACCAAACGATATTGAATTTACTTGAACATTTTACCACATATTCAGCACATCATGATAAGATAATCTGAAAATTTTCGTGATTTTCTGACACTTGTATGATTTATAAAATAATTCACTAAAATTACAATAAATCGTACAAGTGCAAAAAAATCACAAAATTTTTTAAATTATCTTCACAAGATGTGGTGAACATGTGGTAGTCTTTTCAAGTAAATCTAATATCGTTTAATATTTTTTTTAAATAGTATTTTTAATTTTATAAATTAAATTTAAAAAAAAACAAACGATATTGGTGTAACACCCGACATTTTGGTCGTGTAATAATCTGTTGAATTATTGTATGAATTTAAATTGCCATAAATACAATAACTATTTTATTGTAAATTTTGGAGCATTTAGTGAGGGGAGAACCGAACTAATGGCTAACTAAACAAAACACTAAATTTAAGATGCATGGAAGGGTAAATTGGAGAGAAATTAAGGTTGGTGGGAGATAGCCAATGGATAGTTGACACATGGCAGCTTGTTGAGGAAGTTAAGTTCTTCCTCCTACGTGAAATCTTCACTTCACCTCTCTGCTTCTCCCCTTCCCTCTTGGCTTTCTCTCTTCCAGGCGACTGAAACAAAGTACCAAACCTTGTTTCTCTTGCATTATTCTGTTTCCTTCAGCAAAAAGGTAAGCATCTACTCACGCTAACAAGTTTGGACAAGTTTAATGTGGGTTTTTACCGAAGTTTAGGGTTATGGTATTTAGAGAAAACTCACTGTCTTTGGATGAAAACACGTTGGTGTGTTTTCTAAAGATTTGAAACGTGTTGCTGCTGATTCTTCTAACTTATTAGTTAGCGTTTGCAGCATTGTTTATTTCTCTACGTGCATGTTACAGATCTGTGCATTTCTGAGACTTTCTAGCTAATTGCATCATGGATAACAGGTAAGTTCATATCCGTAGGTTGGCCCTTAAGGCCCTACATCTCGGAGGTACTAGGTTTTACATTCTTTTGGCTGGTTTCGGGTAAAAGGGTTAGAGTTAAGTTCTGTGGTTTCTGTTTAGGTTCCTGTTGTTTTATCTTCTTGTTCTCTGCTGTATTAACTGTAAGCACTGTAAATGTCCATGCATACACGATTTTCTGAAAGTTCATGCAAAAACTGTTTTCTGTACACGGTTTCGAAGTTAAGCAAGATAAAATCTGACTGAAATGTACCGGTTAAGTGTGGGACGGGGACTGGCCCCTAGATCTGTTTCTGTTCAGTTCTGTATCTCTATTTGTGCCTGTCGTGCACTTGCCAGTTCCCCTATAAGCCCCAATTATACCCCTCTGCCACTGAAACGTAATGTTCTGTACTGTCACTGTATTTCTGAAAGTTCATGCATAGCATATGCATCACTGCATTGTTTTAAATGTTCTTACTGAGTTTTAGACTCATAGGTGAACTCCCTGATGTAGGTACTGAACTCGAAAATGAGGACTTCGTGCCTCAGTCTGATGAATAGGTGGTTGGTGGTTTGAGCTCCGGGGGTGTTACTGCAGCCAGACATAATTTTCTGTTTTGAGGTTTAAGTCTTTAAAGTAAAGTTAATATCTGTAAAGCTTTCTGAAATTCTGGTTTTTTGTGTCAAAAACTCTGTAGAGAAATTCTGTTTTGGGAAATTCTACAATTACATGTTAAGTTCTGTACTGTCTCTGAAATTTTGAAATAATGTATAGATTCTGGTGTTTTGGTTTTAAAAACTCTGTTAGGAATTCCGGAAATGTATGTCAAGTTCTGCTTAACTTCTGAAATTTTAAAATAATGCATAAACCTCTGTATTTGACAATTAAGTTTATATCCTAAAATATTCTGGAATTGTTTGGGATATTTTCTGTTAATCTGTGCATGGATGACCTCTGGTTTTAGGACTATCCATGCAGTCTGTTTCTTTGAATCTGTCAATTGTAAAGTATGTCCTACAACCTTGTTTAGAATCAGGTATTGAAAGTCTACAACTTTCATGCCTTCTGTTGTGCTGTAATTGACAGTTGGATTAAGTTCTGAAGTATTCTGAAATGGTTTGGAGTATTTTCTGTATCCTTAAGTTTCTGTTATACCTTCTGTTGTGCTCGTGAACCATGTTTTGATGTGGTTGAGAATCTGAAACTTTTATTGCCTTCTGTTTTATGCCCTCGGTTTGCATGTCTTCCTGTTAAAATTGTCAAGCCCTGCCTTAAAAGCTGCATCTTCCGATCACGTTCACTGTTGTTTTAAGTGTACATCTTCCGATGACGTCATCATCATCTTCCGATGACGTCATCATACCTTCCGATTCCATCTGCTGCCTTCACCGATTCCGATGACGTCATCACACCTGCCGATTTCATCTGTTGCCTTCATCTTCCGATAACGTCATCATCGATTCTGATGACATCATCATACCTTCCGATTTCATCTGCTGCCTTCACCTTCTGATGACGTCATCACCGATTCTGATGACATCATCACACCTGCCGATCTCTTCTGCTGCCTACATCTGCCGATGACGTCATCCACATCATCCGGCCACGTCATCTGCCTAAACCTTCCGGTATTATTTCTGCTTACATCCAACGATTTCACTCGATGCCTGCTTCTTCCGTCAACGCCTTCTGCCAGTTTATTTACTTTTGTTTTCATCACTTCCTGCTTTTCTTCTATCATCTATTTTGGCGTCCCAATTCTGTTTACTGTTTTCCTGTTTTGCTTCCAAACCCAGAGACTGTTTTCTCCCTCTGAAAAGTTTTAAGGGTTTGTTTTAAAAGCCCGGTCTGTTATGTTCAAAAAAAAAAATATGTGCCCATTTTCTGTTAAATGTCCCGGAGTGACGGCTCTCGAACCCCGATTGGGTTCGGGGCTGTCACAATTGGATTTATTTGAAAGTTTTACGACATATTTGTCACGTCATGGAAACATACTATGAAAGTTTTCATGATTTTTTAACACTTGCATAATTTATTAAAATTATTTTACGTCTGTTTTATAAAATAATTCATTAAAATTACAATAAATCGTACAAGTCTTAGAAAATCACGAAAATTTCCAGATTATCTATGATGTGGTTAACATGTTGGTAAATTTTTCATGTAAATCCAATATCATTTGATATTTTTTTAAAATACCCCTCGTTCCTTCTTTCATTTATAAAGTAAATTTAAAAACAATATAAATGATATTGAATTTACTTGAAAAGTTTACGACATGTTAGTCACATCATGGAAAGATAATCGAAAAATTTTGTGATTTTCTAAAACTTGCGTGATTTATTAAAATTATTTTACTTCTATTTTATAAAATAATTAACTAAAATTACAATAAATCGTACAAGTGTTAGAAATTTACAAAAATTTCCAGATTATTTTACATGATGCGGTGAAGATGTGGTAAACTTTCCAAGTAAATTCAATATTGTTTGGTATTTGTTTAAAATACCCTTCTTTCCTTCTTTATTTTAAAAGTTAATTTTTTTTAAAAAATAGTAAACGATATTATATTTACTCGAAAAGTTTATAACATATTTGTCACAACATAGGGAAGATAATTTTAAAATTTTCGTGATTTTCTAACTCTTATATGATTTATTAAAGTTGTTTTACCTCTGTTTTATAAAATAATTCACTAAATTGTAAAAGTATTAGAAAATCACGAAATGTTTCAGATTATCTTATCATAATGTGGTGAATATGTGATAAAATTTTTAAGTAAATTCAATATCTTTTGATATTTTTTAAAATTAATTTATAAAAAGTAAAGAAGGAAAGAGAGGCCACTCTCTCAGACCGGCCTCACAGTCTTGGCACCTTCTCCAAGAACGAGCCCCTGCCAGGGGTGATTTTTTAAAGTTTTATATAGTTTAGGATTTAATTTGCTAGGTTTGTTAATTTAAAGGTTGATTTAAAAATAAATAAATAATTTGAGGATGAAAATGGTTTTTACCTTAATTTTAGAAGAAAAATAAAAAATCATGCTCTTAATTTTTGCAAAGAATATTGAATCACCCTAGATGTGCTTCATTGTTGCAGGTTTTGTAAAACCCAGGAGATAGATAAGTAGATTTAGCGGGAGAGACATATATCAAGAGGAAGCTTCTGCATAGACAAATCTCGGATATGAGTGGCGAGTTTCTTCTCTCTCTTGTTTTTTCTCCTTTAGAGTTTGATTTAATCTTGGAAGAGGCTGACGAACAGTTGTGATGAAGAGGAAATAGACGGACCAGTCATCTTTCTATCTCGTCAACTGAATCGAACAAAGTAATCTTCTCTCATGAAATGACGATAAAGTTTGAAAATTAGTTTATAGAAAAAAGGGGACAGCTCAACCATTGTTTTTGCAACAACTTTCTTAAGGGTAAAAACAATTTTCACCCTCAAACTATTAAATTGTTTTACATTAGGGAAAATGGTGAAATCTGAAAACACACATGAACAAGCAATTGTTTTGGGGGTTAAGGAGGGACGGTACAGTATACTGCATGAGTTTTACTTGACCATCACTTTCTGTCGTGTTTTTGTTAAAAATGGGTAAAAACCATTTTCACCCTTGAACTATTCATTTTCTTTAAATCAACCCTTAAACTAACAATCTTAAAAAATCAAACCTTCAACTATCTAATATGTAACAAAATCAAATTTGACGGGGGGGCCGTTCTCCTGTGCCAGGACCAGGGGGCCGTCTAGGAGAACGACCCCCCGTTCCTTCTTTATTTTTTTATAAATTAATTTTAAAAAAATATCAAATGATATTAGATTTATTTGAAAATATTCTTTGATATTTATCACATAACGATAAGATAATCTTGAAATTTTCGTGATTTTCTAACACTTGTACCATTTATTGTAATTTTAGTGAATTATTTCATAAATCAGTTGTAATTTTTTTTTATTAAATCATACAACTGTTAGAAAATCACAAAAAAAAAATTTTAGATTATCTTCTAATTATGTGGTAGATATGTGGTAATGTGTAACACCCGGCATTTTTGCCATGTAATTGTTTTCTCGAAACCATTTGTGCGGGATTAACATTTATATTTATACAACGTATGTTTTGGTTGAGTTGTTGGAAATGTTTAGTGAAACTAAACTAATGTGTAACCAAAACATATTAATTAGGTTAAAAGCTACTGGAAGGGTAAATGTGGAAGTAATTAAGGTAGGTGGAAGCAAACCAATGGATGAGTGCCAAGTGGCAACTTGTTGAAGAAGATATGTCTTCTCTTCCCTCCTACGTGAAAGTTTCCACTTCTCCATCTTCTCTCCCTCTGTTTTCTCTCGGCCAGGCGACAAAAGTTCACCCAAACGCCTTTGATCTCCTAGGGTTTTCCTTGTTTTCTGCCTAAGGTAAACATCTCCCAATGCTAACACATTTGGACAAGCAAAAAGTATGCGTTTTGCTGAAGTTTTAGGTTAGGATATTTAGGAGAAAACTCTCGAGTTTTGTATGGAAACACATTGTTGTTTTCTACCAGTCTGAGTGGAGTTTTCTGCATAAATTTCCAAGTTATTTGTTAGCATTGCAGCTTGTTTTATACCTCTTCATGCATGCTACAGATCCAAGCATTCCAGGGACATTCGAGCATCTGACACCGCAGCAACCAGGTAAGTTCATACGTTTATGTTGGCCCTTATGGCCCTACAACTTGGAGGTACTAGGTATGGTTTGGGTAGATAGGTTCTAGGTTATGTTTTAAGTTAAACATGTCTCTGTTATATTCTGTTTCCCTGTTGTATCCATTCTGCCATCTGTGAATGTTGAGTATCGCACTTACCCATGCATACACGTTTTCCAGTAAAATCATGCAAATGTTTTCAGCACTGGTTTTGAAGTAAGTAAAGATAAAATCCTGTAATGTAATGAACGGTTAAGTGTGGACGAGGACTGGCATCCTGTTCTTGTCCTTCCCTGGGACTCATGTAAAATTTATCCCCGCCAAGGATACCCTGTACCTTGTCCTTCCCTGGGACACCGGCAAAATTACTAACAAGTGTCATGTCCAGTATGTTATGTATGTTATGCGCCAGTTCCTCTATAAGCCTCACTTATACCACCATGTGCAGTGAAACGTAATGTAATGTTCTGTCACCGTTTTTCTGAAAACTGCATGCATAGCATTTGCATCACTGCATGTTGATTATGTTCTTACTGAGCTTTAGGCTCATAGGTGAACTCCCTGTTGTAGGTACGGATATTCCAGATGAGGACCCGGTGCCTCAAAATGACGAGCTGATGTAGTTGGTGGATCGAGCTCACGGGGTCTGGCTGTTGCAGTCAGACAAGATGTATTCCTGTGAGCGTGTATATTTGAAAGTTAAGTCGAGTCCTGTATAGATTTTGTGTTTTGTTTTAAAACTCCTGTTTTGGTAAAAATTTAAATGTATGTCAAGTTCCTGTAAAACTTTTGGAATCTGTTATTGATGTATTTAAAACCTCTGTATTTGACAGATTGTATCCATATATTTTAAATGTTTTGAAAACATTCTGGAACTGCTTGAGTTCTCCCTTTCAGGTCACGCATGGATAGTCTCGAATTTTAGAGCTATCCATGCAGTTGTTTTCTCGAAATTGTCATCTGTGATGAAAGTTTGAAACTTGTATGCCTTCTGTTTTTCATGCTTCCTGCCAGCAGGTATCTTCGTTAAAAGATGTCATGGTGCAGGATGTCTTCTTGAAATTTTGTCCATTGTAAAGTATATTTTATAACTTCTTTTGAATCGGGTTTGAAGGTTTTGAAACCTTTATGCTTCCTGTTTGAGGTTGCCTTCTATATGTCTTTCTGTCAAAAGTTGTAATTCTGTCTTTAAAACTATGTCTTCCGATTGCGTCTTCCGGTTACTGTTCACATTTTTCTTCTACCGGTGACGTTATTTGTCTTCCGGTTGACGTCATCTTCCGGTTACTGTTCACATTTTTCTTCTACCGGTGACGTTATTTGTCTTCCGGTTGACGTCATCTTCTCTTCCGATGACGTTAGCATAAGTCTTCCGCCCAGTTTATAACTTTGTCTTCCGATGACGTCAGAACGTCTTCCGGCTGACGTCATCATCTTCTGCCGGTTATGTTTGCTGCCTTTATCTTCCGATGACGCTATCCACTGATTTCTCCTCCGGTTCAGTTTGAAACTACATCTTCCGCCACTGTTTCCTGTTTCCATTTCCGTCAGTCTTATGCCTATTTCTGTTCGGTTATCTATTATTGAGATTTGTTTGCTTTCCATTCCAGAGAACTCTCCCTCCCCCTGCAAATGTTTTCGATTACTCCCTGCAGTTCTCCCTCTCTGTTCACTGCTTTGATTGTTCTATTAGTTTTAAAAATAAAAATAAAAAATAATAGTCACCGTTTCCTGTAAATGTCCCGGAGTGACGGCTCCGATCCCGGAAACCGATTCGGGTCCGATTTCGGGCTGTCACAGTTATGGTATCAGAGAGACACGGTTTTAAAACCGATTCTGTGAAATGTCTGACTGCGCAACCCGCCACGTGATATCGCTCCGCCAACTGTAAGTGTTTAAATTCCTGTAAAAGTTTGTTTATTAAATTAGGTTATTCTGTTATTCTACTTATAGGACTATCTTAGAAATGGTGAGAGGACATCAGGAAGAGTCCAGTGAAAGCTCTCGAGCCATTGACCGACTAACCGAACTGGTGGGTGCACAGTCACGTATGGTAGAGCGCATGATGGCTCGGGAAGATGATAGGAACAACAACCATGGGAACAACAATAATAATAATCCTGGAAATAATGCACCGCGAGACAATAGTGGAGACAGATTCCGGCGACTTCAGCCACCCTCATTTGATGGGTTGTCTACAGACCCGACCCGTGCTGAAACCTGGATTCGAACTATGGAAAAGATGTTCAGTTATGCAGAAGTAGAAGACAACAAGAAGGTTACTTGTACCACGTTCCATCTCACTGAAAGTGCTGGATTCTGGTGGGATGCAGTACAATCGTCTACTGTGGCATTGAGTTGGGAGGGATTTAAAACACTCTTCTACGAGAAGTACTTTGACCGAGGAGTGAGAAAGGAAAAGTTACTTGAGTTTTCTCGGCTGCGACAGTATGGATCTGTGGCCGAGTATGTTCAGAAATTTGAGTCGCTATCCCGATATGCAACACACATGGTGGCCACTGATGAGAACAAGGTGCACCAGTTTATTCAAGGTTTAAAGATGGACCTTCTGCGAGGAATCACGACTGGAGGTTTTGATGAGGCACCATATGTGAAAGTGGTGGCCAAGGCTTATCAACTTGAGGCCTTAGAAATAAAGTCCCAGAGACAGAGAGAGCCACCAAGAGGAATTATAAGAAATGCTCCTCAACAACAACAACAAAAGATTCAGAATGTACATCCTCAACAGCAACAGAACAGGGGCACTAAAAGGCCCAATGAGACCCTTACTTACCAGGACAAAGGGAAGAGACCTATGGGAGCTCCTCAGCTTCCTGTCTGCTCACGTTGCCAGAAGAATCATACAGGAGAATGCAGACTCTTCACTGGAGCTTGTTTCCGATGTGGCCAATAGGTCATCAAATTCGAGATTGTCCAATACCCGACACCAGAACAGGACAGGCTGTGCCAAGAGTGTTTGCAATGATGGAGGACGTTGATGATGCTGATCAGCACACAGCAATTACAGGTACAATTTCAGTATGTGATGTGCCTGCTTATACCTTGTGGGACACGGGGGCCACACATTCGTTTGTGACCATGGATTTTGTAGTTAGACAGAAGTTTTGTAGTACGTCCTCAGATCAGCCCTGCAGCGTTATGCTACCGTCCGGAGAGTTTATGCACTCCGAGCGGGTTGTACGGGGTGATATAGTGTCAGTGGGAGACCAGAAATTTTATGCCGATCTTATCGTCATCGGTATGAAAGGGTACGATGTCATTCTGGGGATGGACTGGCTATTTAGACATTATGCCACCATCAACTGTAGGTCCGGGCTTGTGTCATTTAAGCGCCCAAATGAAGTAGAATTCTCCTATCAGGCAGTACCGAAGAAACACCGTATGCCTGTGATATCTTCCTTGAAAGCTCAACGACTGATGAAGTCAGGGTGCATCGGATTTCTTGCCCACGTTGTGGATGTTCGAAGGCAAAATGAGGTGGAACTTCAAAACATTCCGGTAGTCCGGGACTTCTCAGAGGTTTTCTTAGATGACTTACCGGGATTGCCACCTGATCGTGACATCGAGTTTGAAATCGATGTGTATCCTGGTGCGGAACCAGTATCGAAGAATCCGTACCGTATGGCACCAATTGAACTGAAGGAGTTGAAGGCTCAGTTGAAAGAATTAATGGACAAGGGTTTTGTGCGCCCTAGTTTCTCTCCGTGGGGTGCTCCCGTCTTGTTTGTCAAGAAGAAGGATGGGTCCCTACGGATGTGTATTGACTACCGTGAGCTGAATAAGTTGACTATCAAGAATAAGTACCCGTTGCCAAGAATTGACGATTTGTTTGATCAGCTACAGGGGGCTCGGGTATTTTCTAAGATTGACTTACGCTCCGGCTATTACCAGTTGAAGGTCAGAGCTGAAGATATTCCAAAGACTGCCTTCAGAACCCGGTACGGACACTATGAGTTCTTGGTGATGTCGTTCGGGTTGACTAATGCTCCGGCAGCATTTATGGACCTAATGAACAGGATATTCCATGATGTCTTGGATAATTTGTGATCGTTTTCATCGACGACATTCTGGTTTATTCCAGGAGTGTGGCCGAGCATGAGGAACACTTGGCTATGGTACTGTCAATCCTAAAGCAACACCAATTATATGCCAAGCTGTCAAAGTGTGAGTTCTGGTTAAGCAAGATTAATTTCTTGGGCCACGTGGTGTCTGCTGAAGGAGTATCTGTGGACCCGGCCAAGATTCAGGCTGTAAGGGATTGGCCCAGGCCGAGAAATGCAAGTGAAGTACGGAGCTTTATTGGACTAGCTGGTTATTACAGGAAATTCATCAAGGGGTTTTCTGTGATAGCGAAGCCTATGACCAGCTTAACAAGGAAGGAAATCAAGTTCAAGTGGTCTGAAGCATGTGAGGTGAGCTTTCAGACACTCAAGCAAAAGTTGACCACTGCTCCTCTGTTGATATTGCCAGTTGAAGATGGCAAATTCAGCGTATACTGTGATGCGTCAAAAGTTGGCTTGGGATGTGTACTGATGCAAGAAGGGAAGGTGGTAGCATACGCATCCCGACAATTGAAGACCCAAGAGGAAAACTACCCTACTCACGACCTTGAGTTAGCGGCAGTTGTATTTGCGCTGAAAGTATGGAGACATCATTTGTACGGACAATCATGTGAGGTGTTTTCGGATCACAAAAGCTTGAAGTACATATTTACTCAGAAGGAGTTGAATATGAGGCAAAGGCGGTGGTTAGAATTTGTAAAAGACTATGATGTTGAGATCAAGTACCATCCTGGTAAAGCTAATGTGGTAGCTGATGCACTGAGCAGAATGCCAGCTACTATGCAACCAGTAATGTCGGCCGTATCGACGCCTTTGAGAACAGAGATGCAGAAGTTCGATATGGAGATAGTTTCTGGGCTATCGGCCATACTAGCAAACCTGACACTACGGCCCACTGTCTTGGACCGCATTAAGGAAGCCAGAAGACCAATTCAAAGGAGATGGCTGATATGGTGAGCAAAGTGCCGATGCCCTCATCCAATTTCAGCTATTCGGGCGATGGAGTTCTGAAGTTCAAAGGCAGATGGTATGTTCCGAAAGACGAGGAGCTACGGAAGCATATCTTGTCGGAAGCTCATTCATCCTCTTTCTCTGTACATCCCGGAAGTACGAAGATGTATCAGGACCTAAAGCTTCACTTCTGGTGGCCGAATATGAAGAATGAAGTGGCCAAGTATGTGGAGTCTTGTTTAATATGTCAACAGGTCAAAGCTGAACATCAACGACCGATTGGAACGCTTCAGCCTCTTCCAATTCCTGAATGGAAGTGGGAGAACATTACAATGGACTTTGTTGTTGGACTTCCAAGAACAGTAAAAGGCCATAATAGTATATGGGTCATAGTGGACAGATTGACGAAGTCTGCCCATTTTCTACCCGTGATGACAACGTTCACCGTGAACCAGTATGCAGAACTGTACATTAATGAGATTGTCAAGCTGCACGGCATTCCTGTGTCAATCGTCTCTGATCGCGATCCTAGATTCACTTCCAGGTTTTGGAAAAGTTTGCAAAGCTCTTTGGGCACTAGATTGGACTTCAGCACGGCATTTCACCCGCAGACGGATGGACAATCCGAGAGAACGATTCAGACATTGGAAGATATGTTAAGGGCGTGCGTGCTGGAACTTCACGCTCCTTGGAGTAGATACCTGCCACTTGTGGAGTTTGCTTACAACAATAGCTACCAGGCTACGATCGGTATGGCTCCATATGAAGCGCTTTATGGCAGAAAGTGCAGATCCCCGTTGTGTTGGGATGAAGTCGGGGAAACCAAGCTTATCGGCCCCGAAATACTGCAACAGATGTCTGGGGTAATAACGGCGATTAAGCAAAGAATCCAAGCTGCACAAAGTCGACAGAAAAGTTACGCAGACCACAGGAGAAGGGACTTAGAGTTTGCCGAAGGTGATGAGGTGTTCTTGAAGGTGTCACCTTTCAAGGGCGTAATGAGATTCGGCAAGAAAGGGAAGCTAAGCCCAAGGTTTATTGGGCCTTTTCCCATCTTGAAGCGTGTGGGAAGCATGGCCTACAGACTACAACTACCAGCGTCAATGGATGGTGTTCATGATGTTTCCATGTCTCGATGCTGAGAAAATGTGTACGAGATCCAACTCAAATCGTGGAGCATGTGGACGTTGACATTATGCCAACCCTGACATATGAAGAAAGGCCCATACAGATCCTGGATACCTCAGTCAAAGTATTGCGCAACAAAGTGGTTCCGTTGGTGAAAGTCTTATGGCGCAACCATAGTGTGGAGGAAGCCACTTGGGAAAGACTGGAGGATGTTAAAACACAATATCCAGACTTCTTTGCTTAGGCAAATTTTGGGGACAAAATTTCTATTAAGGTGGGTGGAATGTAACACCCGGCATTTTTGCCATGTAATTGTTTTCCCGAAACCATTTGTGCGGGATTAACATTTATATTTATACAACGTATGTTTGGTTGAGTTGTTGGAATGTTTAGTGAAACTAAACTAATGTGTAACCAAAACATATTAATTAGGTTAAAAGCTACTGGAAGGGTAAATGTGGAAGTAATTAAGGTAGGTGGAAGCAAACCAATGGATGAGTGCCAAGTGGCAACTTGTTGAAGAAGATATGTCTTCTCTTCCCTCCTACGTGAAAGTTTCCACTTCTCCATCTTCTCTCCCTCTGTTTTCCTCTCGGCCAGGCGACAAAAGTTCACCCAAACGCCTTTGATCTCCTAGGGTTTTCCTTGTTTTCTGCCTAAGGTAAACATCTCCCAATGCTAACACATTTGGACAAGCAAAAAGTATGCGTTTTGCTGAAGTTTTAGGTTAGGATATTTAGGAGAAAACTCTCGAGTTTTGTATGGAAACACATTGTTGTTTTCTACCAGTCTGAGTGGAGTTTTCTGCATAAATTTCCAAGTTATTTGTTAGCATTGCAGCTTGTTTTATACCTCTTCATGCATGCTACAGATCCAAGCATTCCAGGGACATTCGAGCATCTGACACCGCAGCAACCAGGTAAGTTCATACGTTTATGTTGGCCCTTATGGCCCTACAACTTGGAGGTACTAGGTATGGTTTGGGTAGATAGGTTCTAGGTTATGTTTTAAGTTAAACATGTCTCTGTTATATTCTGTTTCCCTGTTGTATCCATTCTGCCATCTGTGAATGTTGAGTATCGCACTTACCCATGCATACACGTTTTCCAGTAAAATCATGCAAATGTTTTCAGCACTGGTTTTGAAGTAAGTAAAGATAAAATCCTGTAATGTAATGAACGGTTAAGTGTGGACGAGGACTGGCATCCTGTTCTTGTCCTTCCCTGGGACTCATGTAAAATTTATCCCCGCCAAGGATACCCTGTACCTTGTCCTTCCCTGGGACACCGGCAAAATTACTAACAAGTGTCATGTCCAGTATGTTATGTATGTTATGCGCCAGTTCCTCTATAAGCCTCACTTATACCACCATGTGCAGTGAAACGTAATGTAATGTTCTGTCACCGTTTCTCTGAAAACTGTATGCATAGCATTTTGCATCACTGCATGTTGATTATGTTCTTACTGAGCTTTAGGCTCATAGGTGAACTCCCTGTTGTAGGTACGGATATTCCAGATGAGGACCCGGTGCCTCAAAATGACGAGCTGATGTAGTTGGTGGATCGAGCTCACGGGGTCTGGCTGTTGCAGTCAGACAAGATGTATTCCTGTGAGCGTGTATATTTGAAAGTTAAGTCGAGTCCTGTATAGATTTTGTGTTTTGTTTAAACTCCTGTTTTGGTAAAAATTTAAATGTATGTCAAGTTCCTGTAAAACTTTTGGAATCTGTTATTGATGTATTTAAAACCTCTGTATTTGACAGATTGTATCCATATATTTTAAATGTATTGAAAACATTCTGGAACTGCTTGAGTTCTCCCTTTCAGGTCACGCATGGATAGTCTCGAATTTTAGAGCTATCCATGCAGTTTGTTTTCTCGAAATTGTCATCTGTGATGAAAGTTTGAAACTTGTATGCCTTCTGTTTTTCATGCTTCCTGCCAGCAGGTATCTTCGTTAAAAGATGTCATGGTGCAGGATGTCTTCTTGAAATTTTGTCCATTGTAAAGTATATTTTATAACTTCTTTTGAATCGGGTTTGAAGGTTTGAAACCTTTATGCTTCCTGTTTGAGGTTGCCTTCTATATGTCTTTCTGTCAAAAGTTGTAATTCTGTCTTTAAAACTATGTCTTCCGATTGCGTCTTCCAGTTACTGTTCACATTTTTCTTCTACCGGTGACGTTATTTGTCTTCCGGTTGACGTCATCTTCCGGTTACTGTTCACATTTTTCTTCTACCGGTGACGTTATTTGTCTTCCGGTTGACGTCATCTTCTCTTCCGATGACGTTAGCATAATCTTCCGCCCAGTTTATAACGTTGTCTTCCGATGACGTCAGAACGTCTTCCGGCTGACGTCATCATCTTCTGCCGGTTATGTTTGCTGCCTTATCTTCCGATGACGCTATCCACTGATTTCTCCTCCGGTTCAGTTTGAAACTACATCTTCCGCCACTGTTTCCTGTTTCCATTTCCGCAGTCTTATGCCTATTTCTGTTCGGTTATCTATTATTGAGATTTGTTTGCTTTCCATTCCAGAGAACTCTCCCTCCCCCTGCAAATGTTTTCGATTACTCCCTGCAGTTCTCCCTCTCTGTTCACTGCTTTGATTGTTCTATTAGTTTAAAAAAAATAAAATAAAATAATAGTCACCGTTTCCTGTAAAT
>CM039511.1:15965115-15970115 GCA_022432975.1 Begonia masoniana | reverse complement strand
CAGAAAGTGCAGATCCCCGTTGTGTTGGGATGAAGTCGGGGAAACCAAGCTTATCGGCCCCGAAATCTGCAACAATGTCTGGTGTATACCGTCGATTAACAAAGAATCCAAGCTGCACAAAGTCGACAGAAATTTACGCAACCACAGGAGAAGGGACTTAGAGTTTGCCGAAGGGATGAGGTGTTCTTGAGGTGTCCCCTTTCACGGGCGTAATGAGATTCGTCAAGAAATGAAGCTAAGCCCAAGGTTTATTGGGCCTTTTCCCATCTTGAAGCGTGTGGGAAGCATTGCCTACAACACAACTACCAGCGTCAATGGATGGTGTTCATGATGTTTTCCAGGTCTCGATGCTGAGAAAATGTGTACGAGATCCAACTCAAATCGTGGAGCATGTGGACGTGACATTATGCCAACCTGACATATGAAGAAAGGCCCATACAGATCCTGGATACCTCTCAAAGTATTGCGCCACAAAGTGGGTTCCGTTGGTAAAGTCTTAATTGGCGCAACCATAGTGTGGAGGAAGCCACTTTGGAAAGACTGGAGTAATGTTAAAAACACAATATCCAGACTTCTTTGCTTAGAAATTTGGGGACAAAATTTCTATTAAGGTGGGTGGAATGTAACACCCGCATTTTGTGCATGTAATTGTTGTTCTTCGCACCGGAAACCATTGTGCGGGATTAACATTATATTTATAACAACGTATGGTTTTTTGGTTTAGTTGTTGAAATGTTTCAGTGAACTAAACTAATGTTCACAACCATATTAATTAGGTTAAAATCTACTGGAAGGTAAATGTGGAGTATTAGTAGGTGGAAGCAAACAATGGATGATGGCCAAGTGGCAACTTGTTGAAGAAGATAATTCTTCTCTTTCTCTCCCTCCTACGTGAAAGTTTCCACTTCTCCATCTTCTCTTTCCCTCTTTTTCTCATCGTCCAGCGACAAAAGTTCACCCAACGCCTTTGATCTCCTAGGGTTTTCCTTGTTTTCTCTCGGCTAAGGTAAACAACTCCCAATGCTAACACTTTGGACAGCCCAAAGTATGCGTTTTTTGCTGAAGTTTTAGGTTAGGATATTTAGGAGAAAACTCTCGAGTTTTGTATGGAAACACATTGTTGTTTTCTACCAGTCTGAGTGGAGTTTTCTGCATAAATTTCCAAGTTATTTGTTCGCATTGCGCTTGTTACTTGTTTTATACCTCTTCATGCATGCTACAGATCAAGCATTCCCGGGACATCGAGCATCTGACACCGCAGCAGCAACCAGGTAAGTTCATAGTTTATGTTGGACCTTAGGGCCCTACCAATTGGGGTAATAGGTATGGTTTGGGGTGATAGGTCTAGGTTATGTTTTAAGTTTAAAATGTCTCTGTTATATTCTGTTTCTGATTGTTGATCCATCTGAATCTGTGAGGTTGAGTTAGTATAGCATACCCATGCATACAGTTTTCAGTAAATCAAGCAAATGTGTTCAGCACTGGTTTTGAAGTAAGTAAAGCTAAACACCTTTAAAAACAAAAAAAAAAAATGTAATGAACGGTTCAAGTGTGGACGAGGACTGGCATTCCTGTTCTTGTCCTTCCCATGGGGCTCATGAAAATTTATCCGCAAGGATACAGGTACCTTGTCCTTCCCTGGGACACCGCAAAATTACTTAAAAACAAGTGTCAAGTCAGTATGGTATGTATGTTATGCGCAGTTCTCTATAAGCATAACTTATACCACCATGTGCATGAACGAATGTAATTTCTGTCCCCGTTTCCTCGGAAACGTATGCTAGCATGTGCATCCACTCCACTTGCAGGTTGATTATTTTCGTACTGAGCTTTGGCTCATAGTGAACTCCCTGTTGTAGTACGATATTCCATATGGAGGACCCTGTGCCTCAAAATGACGAGCTGATGTAGTTTGTGGATCGAGCTCACGGGGTCTGGCTGTTGCAGTCTACAATATGTAATTCCTGTGCGTGTATATTTGAAGTTAAGGTCGATCCTGTATAGATTTTGTTTTTTGTTTTAAAACTCCTGTTTTGGTAAAATTAAATTTATGTCAATTCCTGTAAAACTTTTGGAATCTGTTATTGATGTATTAAAACCTCTGTATTTGACAGATTGTAAATCCATATCTTTGACATGTAGTGAATAACATTCTGGACTGCTTTGCGTCCCCTTTCAGGTCAGCTGGATAGTCTCGAATTTTTATAGCTATCCATGCAGTTTGTTTTCTCGAAATTGTCATCTGTGATGAAGTTTGAACTTGGATGCTTCGGTTTTTCATTCGTCCTGCCAGCATGTATCTTCGTTAAACCAGATGTCATGGTGCTGATTCTTCTTGAAATTTTGTCCATTGTACATATATTTTATAACTTCTTTTGAATGGGTTTGAAGGTTTTGAAACCTTTATGCTTCCTGTTTGAGGTTGCCTTCTAATGTCTTTCTGTCAAAAGTTGTAATTCTGTCTTTAAAACTATGTCGTCCGATGTGCGTCTTCCAGTTTACTGTTCACATTTTTCTTCTACCGGTGACGTTATTTGTCTCCGGTTGAACGTCATCTTCCGGTTACTGTTCACATTTTTCTTCTACCGGGGACGTTATTTGTCTTCCGGTTGACGTCATCTTCCTGCCGATGACGTTAGCATAGTCTTCCGCCCATTTTTATACTTTGTCTTCCGTGACGTCAGAACGTCTTCCGGCTGACTCATCATTTGCCGTTATGTTTTGCCTGCCTTTATCGTCCGTGACGCTATCCACTGATTTCCTCCTCCGGTTCAGTTTGAAACTACAATCTTCCGCCACTGTTTCCTTTTCCATTTCCGTCAGTCTTTAGCCTATTTCTGTTCGGTTATATCTATTAGTGAATTTGTTTGCTTTCCCTTCAGAGAAACTCTCCCTCCCCCTGCAAATGTTTCGCTTACATTCCCTTCAATTCTCCCTCTCTGTTCCCTGCTTTGATTGTTCTATTAGTTTAAAAAAAAAATAAATACTAGTCACGTTCCTGTAAATGCCGGATTGACGGCTCCCGATTCCCGGAACCTATTCGGTCCGTATTGCGGGCTGTCAACATAATTTAAAATCCAAATTTCCTGTCGAATATTCGGCCAAGTGTACCGAATTCCCTCATATGATCTTCGAAATTAACCCAAATGAAATAGAAAGTAATACGGAAATTTAAAGAACGGAATTACGGGGAGATTAAACGTATATGTTTTACGAATTATTAATATGGAGTTAAAATTTAATTAGAAAAAATGGTTGGCTTCTTCATGCGCCACTGCTAAAAACTTTGCACCAAACACATCCACCGACCTTTTTCCCCTCCCGCCGTCTCTCCAGATAACGCACTCTTCCCTCCTCCTTCTCTCTCTCTGTTTTCCTCTTCCCCAGGAAAAGGAAAAAAGAGCCCCAACCTCCTTTCCTCCATCGCGTTCTTTTGAATCTCCAAGTGTTTTGCCCGAATGTTTCTTAAGGGTTTTGTCCGTAGCTGAAAGGAGAAAATGCCTTGGGTTGTTGTGTATTGGATGAAATATGTTAGGGTTCGCTGGTTGGTCAAGGGTCCGACATTGATGAATTACTGGTTGATTCTCTTCTTTCGATGCTTAAGCATGTATATAAAAGAAAGTTATGGATGGATGTTAGGAGAAATGTTATTATGTTGTTGGAGGTTTGTTGAAAACTTTTGGAAGTAGGCTTAATCGTTATTTTGTTGGTTGAACCTAGAAATATCGATGAATTGTAGATTTTTGATAAGTCTTTATTGTGGAGCTGGTGGTTGACGTATGTTATCGTTAATGCTCGAAAATGGCTGAGGTTATATGTATAATATGGTTTGGAGTTAGTAATAAATGATGCATTAGGGTGTTTGATAAAAATTGTCTCACTTTTGGCCATCTATCGATTCCGTCTTAAAACCATTTGGATGTTAAAAACTAGACACTTCAAAGAAGCCTGACCTTGGAATCAAGTCGTTCGTATGTGTATAACGTTTATGAAATTTTTGAAGTTTGCCAATTTACCTAAGTCAAATACGAGTTTTGTTATGACATTGGTTTGTTGGTGGAAATAGTTTAATATTAATGTTGAAGGTTGAATTGAGCATCTGAATGTGATATATCCTTTGTTTTTTGGGATTTGGCCCCATTGAAGTGTGATGAGTGATGAATGGTTAGGAGCATTATTGTGATAGTCGTTGGGAATTAGGAGATATTTCATGTGCTTGTTTGGGTTCAAATTTAGTTCTATGTTATTGGACATTTGATGTTTAAGTGCTCTGTTGTATCTTGTTGATTTTGAAGTTTCGCCTAAGGTTAGCTGCAACTTTGAGAACGTGCAATTGGATGTCTTAATACTGATGTTATGATGTTAGGTTTTCCACGTTCTCGGACAAGAATACGATGATACAAGTCGATATAATTGCTAGGACGCAGGTAAGTAGTGTTGCATGTGTGTTGCTTCGGGCCTACAACACAGAACGTTAGGTATGTTAAATGTTTTCTATGTCTGTTTAGCTTTCTCATGCATCATTTTAGAAAACGTATGAAACCGGTTTTCTGCATATGTTTCAGTAAAGTACACGTGTTGTAAATTGGTTAGTATGTGTATCGCCTGAAGGATGTTGTTTAGGTTGTAGGATCGGAATTGTCTAAAGAGGGGGGGAATTAGACTTTTTAATTTTAATTTTAATTTCAACCTAATTTATTTATTGATAATCTTAGATTTAGCACAAGCTAATTCAAATCATATAAAGAGAGGAGGAAGAGAAAATTCGACCCAGGATTTTTTACGTGGTTCAGCCAAACTGCCTACGGTCCAAGCTCCAAGGTCTTCCCTTGAAGATTGTTACTTCTCCTCACGAGAAAATATGATCGAAACTTACGGGTCGATCCAAGCCTTTCCAATAATGGATTGACTAGCGGGCGTAAATCCACTGCCTTACAGGATTTTCAGGTTTGAAAGACAGATACAAATTAATCTACAAACTCTCAAAAAACAGAATCTCA
>CM039511.1:15815929-15957904 GCA_022432975.1 Begonia masoniana | reverse complement strand
CTTATAAACAACCATGGCGGTCGTTTTCTTGAAATTTAATGTATATTTTAAATGTCCAATTGAGGCGTGAATGGTTGGGTGATGATCAGTGTTGCAACGTGTGCTTGTTTATGTAGAAAATTTCGAGTTGGAAGTGTTTGTGAAATTAGGCAAATATTGTGAAAAAAAAATGAGAAAGAAGAGGTAATGCTGTTTTTGGTGTTCTAGATTGTGGAAGTACATGTGTGAGTGAAATAGATTGAGGAAGGAAATGAGGGATAGAAAAGGGGCTCTCATCTGAAATTTTCCAGAGAGCGTGGCGATTGCTCCCACAGAATGGCGCGCAATCCCCATTTGCCTTGGCTATCGCCTAATGGCGATTGCTCGCCAAAAGGCGCGCAATCGCCACTTCTCTGGCCGCTGAGCGAAAGACAAAAAAAAAAAAAGAAGTTTTATAATATTTATTTTTAAATGTTTTAAATGGTAATTAAATCATTTTACGTTGTTATTTAAAACCATTTCACAATTTAGTTTTCGGCGATTTCATGTCTATTTCAATTTCGATGTCCATTTTAAAAGTTTATTTCCGCTTAAAAATTTGATTTAAAGTTTATACGTATAACAAAAAAAAAAAGAAAAATTTGGGTGACGAAAATATTAGGGTACGGGTAAGGTTCGTTACAAAAGCTACCTCAAGAGGGATATTTCAACTTCCCATGCTACACTACCATCATGCGAACCATCTATAACGCACGTGGAATTCACAGCACATGACAGTATCTCCACCCGATTATATTTAGAGTTTTTGGTGATATTTTTTGCCAACTTACAGTTTCAACACGTTCCTTGAAGCTGTTAAATCACTAAAAGTTTCTTCTGGTTTTGCTTAGCAAAAGCTAGACCCCTTGTTTTTCGGAGTAAATTCATCCATAAATGTAAAAAAAAAAATTAAAACCAACAATATATTTTGTCCACAATCTTCCGCTTTTTGATGGGAACAAAATATTAATTTATTAGTCCTCTCCTCCCCCCATAAGCCTATCCTCCCCCATACAAATCATACATGCTAAAACAACCACAGAGCATACAGAGTTTCTAAAAATTCAAATATCCAGATTGTTCCAAAATATGCAATATTCCATATCCCACATGCATATCCAATATAAAAATATATCCATCAAATATATTCTCCCCCTTTGACATTATCAAAAACACTCAAAGGAACAGCAGAATTAATGGAGGCAACATAATTCAGAAAAACATCAGAGGAAAATCGTTTTAGAATATCAACAAAAGGGTATGCATACAAAGTTAGCTATTTAAAGAAAGCTACAAAATGATTCCAAAACGCTTGGCTAATCCAAGCAGACACATCGCAGTTGGAATTGAGATAAGCCTCGACAAGTGCTGGAAATGAGTGAAGATCAAGAGAGATTGGGCGGTGATAAGGCACAAGTTCCAGACAAGGAGCAGTCTCCGGCTGAGGAGCAGCAGAGGTAGAGGGGCCTTGATACACCACCATGTCCATACATGGAGGCTCGACAGATGAACCAGCAGGTGAGGCAGCAGGAAGAGAGGAAGAGGCAGGAGTAGATGAAGATGCAGAAGGTGTGAACTTTAACTCAGCTTCATGAATATCCAGAGACATGAAGCGCACGTCTTCATCAACTGCAGGCCTGAAAGATGGAGGGAAGAGATCTTCAGAGGTGGGCTCAGTGGGGCAGGAAGGAGTCGGTGGTGCAGGGCAAAGAGCC
Source organism: Begonia masoniana (assembly GCA_022432975.1). Classification (NCBI taxonomy): domain Eukaryota; kingdom Viridiplantae; phylum Streptophyta; class Magnoliopsida; order Cucurbitales; family Begoniaceae; genus Begonia; species Begonia masoniana. The sequence continues at coordinate 15,956,171 of CM039511.1, read as the reverse complement.
TCAACTTGAGTTTTGAGAGCCCGAAGGTTACAGGTGAAAATCTCATTATTGCGATCCAATTTTCGATCCAAGAGACCCTGAGCCACAACAGCTTCAACGCTCAAATCCTTTTTGAGTTAAGTGATCTTAGTATCAATGGCTGTTGCAAGATTGTCAATGCTGGTCTTCAACTCAGTATACTGTTCCTCACTGAGAGAAACTCTCCTCTGGTAAACGAAAGGAGATCCTGAGGCAGGAGCAGGTTGCTGAATTGGTGAGGAATGTTGGACTCGGGGAGCAGGTGGATGTGTAGGAGCAATTGGACTTGGAGGAGGTAATTGGACTGGGGATGGAGGAGCTGTATCCTGTTGGACTGGAGATGGAGGAGGAATAGGAGGCAGAGCTGGTAACTGAAGGGAAGGCGGAGGAGATGGTGGATTTGCTGGAAGAGGTAGAGGCACAGAGGTGGGAGTAGAGATGTCCTCAGAAAGAAGTATCCTTGAGGAAGGGACACGACGCCTTCGCACTAAAGGAGGAGGCTGAAAGCTAGAAGCCTGAGAATGAGAGGGGGAATTATCAAAAACAGGGAACTCAGAGTCATCCCCTCCTTCAGCAGTGGACTCCTCTAACAGGTCAAGTTTTCTCTTTCCCTTTTTGGCAACAGTTGCCTTAGCAGGAGCTTGCTTAGGAACATTCAGCACAAGCTCCCCGGTTCTGGTTCTCTTAATTCCCATTTTGCTCAAGGTGGTTCGGGAATAGTAACTGGTGGGTTTAAGAGTGATAGGGTCCTCATCCTCAGGGAATACAACCTCAAGCTTAGCTAAAATCTTCATTAACAGCAGGTTGTAAGGTAAAGAGGTAGCCCTGGATGTCACAGCCTGGATCATCCTTCTAACCACAACATATCCTAGAATGAAGGGGGCCTTTTGGAACAGTGCATACAGAACAAAAATCTCCATGGCACTCACCTCATCATGGTGGCCACCCTTAGGAACTATATTATACCCTATCATCTGATGAAATAACCTGGCTCTTGCAGTCTGGTGTTTGCCTTTAAGAGGGTCAGGGGTATGGTTTGGGTCAAGAACTATACGTTTTAGAAAACTGAGACCCTCAGAGGTACCAAAGAAAGGAGGCTCAGTGCCGGTCATATACTGGTAAGGGCGGCTATCTAAATGGGAGCACTCCAAAAGGGCATTAATGAACTGGGGGTAATTTCTATATGTTTGCTATACACATAGCTCTTTATAATAGAGAAATCCGAAGTGAAACTCATATTTGCATAGAACATTCGGATTGCTTCAGGGTAATAAAAGGATTCCGTGTCAAATAAACCTAATAACCCGAACTCCTTCAAGGGTTCTATAATATGCATGCCTGCTAAATCATCAAAGAAAATCCCTCGACTGGGAATTAAAGTTTTGTACCTATAGTCGTCATGGTACATTAACTCAGCAGCCTTGGTCAGAAAGAAAAGAGATGGCCACTCTTTGGCGCGAGGAATCTCTCGTGGAGGGCGAGCGGATACTTTGGCCTTTTTCATGACCGGATTGGAAACTGCACGGGAAGATGAACCTGGAAACTCCATTGAGGGAATAGGACTCGAGAGAGAGAAGGAACTGGTAGGGCAGGGGTTTTCAGAAAGAGCGCGAAATGTGAAGCGTCGTTGAGAAGAAACAGAGTTTAAAAGAGAATAGGGCATCGCCCGACGAGATGGAGTCACACGTGTAAGACAAATTAACCCGATGGGTCACACGTGTCGGTAGATTAAAGAAATGCAAATGCATCTTCCGATGCCTATAGAAAAACACAGCATCTACCGATGCCTTCCGATAGACATACTTCTTCCGATGTCTATTGAAAAAGACAGCATCTACCGATGCCATCACAGAAGGAAATGCTCTAACACTCAGGATTTTTCAACAGAGGAATAAACTTAGTTTTTCTCAACCTGAATGAGGCCTAGCCTTATTCTAATATAATTGAATGTCTTTTCATCCAAAGGCTTGGTAAAGATGTCGGCCAATCGATCAACAGAATTGACAAATTCTAAAGATATATCACCTCTTTGAACATGATCACGGATGAAGTGATATCTTACATCAATATGTTTGGTTCTGGAATGCTAAATAGGATTTTTATAAATGTTAATTGCACTGGTGTTGTCACACCGAATTGGAATCCTATCATAGAACAGATTATAGTCCTCTAGAGTTTGCTTCATCCAAAGCATTTGTGCACAGCAACTGCCTGCAGCAATAGATTCACTCTCAGCAGTTGACAATGCAACAGAATTCTGTTTCTTTGAGTACCAGAAAACTAAGGATTCACCAAGGAATTGACATGTTCCACTGGTGCTTTTCCTATCAACTAAACTACCAGCATAGTCAGAATCTGAATATCCTATTAGATCAAAGGAAGTGCCTTTAGGATAGCACAAACCAAGATCATAGGTTCCACTTAGATATTTAAAAATCCTTTTTACTGCAGATAAATGAGACTCCTTAGGGGCAGCCTGAAATCTAGCACATAAACAAACACTAAACAGAATATCTGGCATACTCGCAGCTAGATATAACAAAGAACCAATCATACCACGATATTTCTTGATATCCACACTTATACCATTTTCATCCTTGTCCAATTTAGTAGTGGTACTCATGGGAGTTCTAGAGGATTTGACAGATTCTAAACCAAATTTCTTAAGGAGTTCCTTAATGTACTTTTCTTGACAGAAGAAAATTCCATCAGGAGATTGATTAATCTCGAATCCTAAGAAGAATTTTAACTCCCCCATCATACTCATTTCAAATTCACTTTGCATGAGGGAGGAAAACTCATTACACATATTGACATTTGTTGATCCAAAAATAATGTCATCGACATAAATTTGAACTAACAGAATATCCTTATCCTTTTGCATGGTAAATAGAGTTGAGTCGGTGTTACCCCTTTTGAAATTTCTTTCCATAAGGAAGTTCTTCAACCTATCATACCAAGCTCTAGTAGCCTGTTTAAGACCATAGAGAGCTTTCCTTAACTTATAGACATGGTTGGGTTTGTCAAAAGCTTCAAAACCTAAGGGCTGCTTAACATAAACTTCTTCTGTAATATAACCATTTAAGAATGCACTCTTTACATCCATTTGAAAGAGTGTGAAGTTTTTGTAGCAAGCAAAAGCTAGGAGCATCCTAATTGACTCTAATCTAGCTACAGGGGCAAAAGATTTCTCAAAATCAATACCCTCTTCTTGAGAGTATCCCTTAGCAACTAGTCTAGCCTTGTTTCTCACAACAATCCCATTTTCATCCAATTTATTCTTATAAACCCATTTTGTTCCAATAATGGGATGATCTTTAGGCCGTGAAACAAGTTCCCATACCTTGCTCCTTTCAAATTGATTTAACTCTTCTTGCATGGCCATAATCCAATTTTCATCACCCTCGGCTTCTTCAAATTTCTTAGGCTCTACTTGTGAAATGAATGCCACATTGGCACAGAGATTCCTAAGAGAAGTTCTAGTCTTAACTCCTAAAGAAGGATCACCTAAAACTTCATCTATTGGATGATTTTTGACATATTTCCAATCTTTAGGAAGAGCAGGATTTTCATCCTTGACATGAACAATTTCTAGAGATGTAGAGGAAGGTTCTATTGGATTTTCTACTTGAGGAGAATCACTTGGTTTTTCTAAGGAAAGGGAATCTAGTTGATTATCCAAAGAATCATCCTCATCCACATTGATTTTGGGTTGAGGGGACTCATCAAAGTTAACATGAACAGATTCCTCTACAACTAGAGTCTTCCTATTGAATACTCTAAAAGCTTTGCTGGAAAGGGAATAACCCAGAAAAATTCCAAGATCAGATTTGGAATCGAATGTTCCTAAGTTATCCTTAGTATTAAGAATGAAGCATTTGCTACCAAAGGCTTTAAAGTATTTAACAGAAGGAGTTTTTCCACTCCAGAGCTCATATGGAGTTTTCTCAAGAATAGGTCTTATGGAGACCCGATTAAGCACATAACAGGCTGTTGCAACAGCTTCAGCCCAAAAATACTTAGGAAGTGAATTTTCATTAAGCATAGTCCTAGCAAGCTCTTGGAGAGATCTATTTTTCCTCTCAACAACACCATTTTGCTGAGGGGTCCTAGGAGAAGAGAAATTGTGCTCAATTCCATTCTTGAGACACAATAGTTCGAATTTTTCATTTTCAAATTCTCCACCATGATCACTACGAATAGCAATAATGGTGAGCTCCTTTTCATTTTGAACTCTTTTCCTAAAGCTAGAAAATGTATCAAAAGTCTCATCTTTTGATTTCAGAAAATAAACCTAAGTAAATCTAGAAAAATCATCAACAATGACAAAGGCATAGAATTTGCCACCTAGGCTAGCAATATTAGAAGGACCGAAAAGGTCCATATGAAGGAGTTGGAGAGGCTTGGAAGTGGAAACTGCATTCTTTGATGCAAAGGAACTTTTGATCTGCTTACCCATTTGGCAGGCATCACAGACCTTATCCTTCACAAAGGATATCTTAGGGATTCCTCTAACTAAATTCTCCTTAGTAATCTTAGCTAAGGTATCCATTCCTACGTGACCTAATCTCCTATGCCAAATCCAGCAGTCATTAGAAGAATTCACAGCAAAGCATTTTTCATTATCACAAACAAAATTATCTAAGTCAATAACGTAGATATTCTCTTTTCTGAAACCAGTAAAGAGAACTTTGCTATTAGATATATCCTGAATAATACATGAGTTTTTCTTAAAGACTACGTTGTAACCCTTATCACTTAATTGACTGATGCTCAGCAGGTTATATTTCAGACCTTCGACTAACAGAACATTTTCTATAATAATATTATCAGGATTACCTATATTGCCGATGCCAACAATTTTACCCTTCTGGTTTCCACCAAAAGTGACATTACCTTTCTATTTGTTGACAACAGCAAACATGGATGCATCTCCAGTCATGTGCCTAGAACAGCCACTGTCCAGGTACCACTGATTCCTTATTGGAGACACATCATCCTGCAAAACAGAGATCAAGTAGTCTTCTTAGGTACCCAAATCTTTTGGGTCCTAGTGTTAGTTTTGGTTCCTTTGGGAACCCATTGCAACTTACTGCCAGTTTTCATATTATTTGTTTTTAAAGGACACACAAATGATTTATGTCCTACTTCATTGCATGCATGACAGATAGTGGATTTAACAAAAAGCTTTTTATATGTTTTCTTTTTACTAATCCCGTCATACCCTAGGCCAGTTTTATCAAACTGCACTCTCTGGCTGCTCAATAACATGTTCAGATTTTTACTACCTTCAGTGAAATTCAGAACAAGTCTATTTAACGTCTCATTTTTCTTTTTAAGTACAAAGATTTCCTTATCTTGCACACTATGTTCATTGGCGTGCTTCTCAATTAGGCTCGCATTTTCCTTTTTCAACATGTTATACTTGGTCTTAAGCATGCCAAATTGTTTAACCAAGTCATTGAAGACATCAATTCAATTACCTGGAGAAGAACTAACCTTGTCCTCATGCGCCATGAAGCACAGGTTTGCTACTTCCTCATCTTCTGATGAAGAAGTCTCTTCTTTACTATCATCCCAAGTTGCCTTCATAGCCTTCTTCTTAAACTTCTTGGGATACTTCTTTGCTTGTGGACAATCTGCCTTCATATGGCCAGGCTTTCCACACCCAAAACATGTGATCTCCTTGTCTTTTTGAGACTTCTCACCCTTTGGAAATCTCCTTCCTTGCATTCTTTTTCTTTGGAGGAATTTGCTGAACCTCCTAGTAATGAGGGCGATATCCTCATCATCATCTTCTTCTTCTTCCTCAGACACATCTTGTTTACTGGAAGAAGCTTTCATAGCAATGTCTTTTCTTTTTGTAGCTTCTTTCTCCTTGAGGTCTTCCTTCTCGTTTGACCTCATTGTGATCTCATGTGTCATGAGAGATCCAATGAGTTCCTCAAGTTTTAGAATCTTGAGATCCTTTGCTTCCTGTATGGCAGTCACCTTTGGCTGCCAACTTCTTGGAAGACATCTAAGAATCTTCCTGACCTGTTCTTCACAAGAATATGATTTACCAAGAGCTTTTAAGCCATTGGTGATGTTAGTAAACCTTGTAAACATAGAGGATACAGATTCATCTTTCGGCATAGAAAATAACTGATACTCATGTACAAGTATATTCAATTTACTCTCTTTTACCTGATTTGTTCCCACGTGAGTAACCTCTAATAAGTGCCAAATTTCTTGAGCACTTTCACACCCTTGTACCCTATTAAATTCATCTCTACTTAAGGCACAATACAGAGTGTTTATCGCCTTGGCATTAAGGCTTAGATTTCTCTTATCTGACTCAGTTAGATCAGTGGAAATCTTAGGAACACTTTGGCCATCTACAGTTTTTATGGCTTTAAATGGACCATATTCTATAATGTTCCATAGCTCATAGTCCATGGCTTGAATGAATATTTTCATTCTTGCCTTCCAGTAAACATAATCACTCCCATCAAAGAAGGGAGGCCTATTTGTAGCTTGACCTTCTACGTGTGTGGAGTTAGTGTTGAATGTCATTGCCATTGTAAATATATCACACAATGATTAAAAGACTGCTTAGACAGTGATAACCTCGCTCTGATACCAATTGTAGAATCGAGATTGTCTAAGAGGGGGGTGAATTAGACCCTTTTAAAATTTTGCTTAAAACTATTAGCAATGTTAATCAACAGCAGATATAAAAGAGAGAGTAAGAGAAAAATGACACCAGTAATTTTTACGTGGTTCGGCTCAACCCAGCCTACATCCACGCTTCAAGGTTCACCCCTTGAAGATCCTTAACCTTATCCTCGAGAATAAACAGATCGGAATTCCGGGCTCCGATCAACTGCCTTTACAAATCTGGATTGAACTTGACGGGCGTCAATCCACTGCCTTTACAGAATGTTGAGTTCGTAAATGGTAAGCTCAGACTACACTTTCACAATGATTGAATCTCAAGTTAAATCGAGAGGTGTAGGAATAATACAGAGTATGATAAAATTTTGCAAGTTAGGGCTCAGGAATTCAAATTGCAAAAGTTGTATCTTTGTGCTCTAACCTCGGCTTAAATACTCTGTCTTCGGAATCGGCTTGACTTCAATGCTCCTTATCCAATAATAGAAACTTTGTTACCGTTGGAGCAGCTTTCGTACAATTTCAGGTAGCCGTTGCCGTCTATAGTTGTAAGTCGTCGTCGCCCTTAAAGTTCTGGAGTTAATGCTGAAAACGACGTCACTGTAGCTTCGCGGCTATTTTGAATTATGGAGGAAGATAATCGGTGGAAGCAGCTTTTAATTCAATCGCCACGTCATCGATATGTGTTGCTCTAAAAGTCCATCGGTATATGCAACTTAAAAGTTATCGGCAGATGAAGGCTTTGAATTCCATCAGTAGATGCACCTTAAAAAATCGTCGGCAGATGCATCTTGAATTTCATCGGTTGAAGACTCCATCGGCAGATGCAACTTGTAAGCCATCGGCATGAACGTCTTCAAAAGCGCCATCGGTATTAATTGCTTCATGTGCCATCGGTAGAAGCAGCTTCAAACGCCATCGGCAGAAGCATTCTTGATGAGTTGCTCAACAATACCATCGGCAGAAGCAATTCTTTTCTTTGTCGTTTAGCGATCGGCATGAGTAGCTCTTCTTTATCGTTTAGCGATCGGCATGTGCAGCTTTGAACGACTTTGTCTTTTGTCGTTTAACGATCGGCATGTGCAGCTTTGAACGACTTTGTCTTTTGTCGTTTAGCGATCGGTATGAGGAACTTCAAGTGTCATCGGCAGGAATAACTTGAAAACACCATTGGTATGTGTACTTTTAACAATTCATCGGCAGATGAAGTTTTCAGCCCTGTTTTACTTATTCAGTCCTGTACACTTAACCTGATTCATTAGACAACTAAAATACCCTTTTTAAGGGCATTTCCAACATATTAAAATCAATGCATAATTCAATATTCTCATTTTATAAACATAATCAAATTACTTAATTATCATTCAAATACATCATCAAAAACATATTTAGACTTGAACTCTATTTAAGTCAACAGGAAGAACATGTTTTCCCCCCAGTAGATGGAAAGGACTATCTAACCGCGAGATGTGCCCTCTCCATCTGGTGAGAGTCAATCCCCGGTGACACCCCCTGTTATGCAACTAAAGAATGAAAAAGAAATGCATGATTTTATGAACTGCATATGCATAGCATGCATAGACATATACGTAGAATTTACTGAGATTTATCTCATAGGCGTTTCTATGGTGTAGGTGATCTCGAAGAAGGTGAGGGTGGTATTCCTCTGCAAGATTAACGAACTGGTTGAAGAAGGATACCCGTGGGAGTGCGCTAGTGCAGTCGGTGCAAATTTTGACCTGTGGGAGCAAATGGTTAAGTATTTTGAGGTTTTGGATTTATTTTAGGCTGAAGAGTGAAAATATAGAAATTGTATAGAAAACTCATTTTAGGGTTATTGGTATCTGGATAGTGTATATATAGGTGTTTTGATGTTTTGGTTAGATTTGTGAACAAAGACACAGAATGTCTATTTGATGGATTAAACAGATGAGTTCACCGTCGAATTAGTGTATGTCTTTCCGCTGTTTTGTTGATATTGATGAACTTTATTTATGGATGTGTATTTTGGTGGATTGAGGAAAGTATGAGGTAGTGGTGTTTTAGTATAGTTAGTGGAAAAGAGAAATGAGGGGAGGAGACGTGTGAAGAAGAGGTAAGGAAGCAGCACTCTGGAATTAAAGTCCAGAGATCCTGCCGATCGATCGCCAAGGAGGGCTATCGATCGGCTGACGTTTTATCGGCGTGATGTCTTACTACTGATTTGTTAAAAATTGATGAAATAGGTTTTGGACGAGTTAGGCTTGTACTTTTATGTTTGGAAATAAGCAGATGTTAATTCAGTTTATGTCGATCGGCAGATGTTAAAGGTGGATGTAGAGTTCCAGTCGATTTAATTAAGTTGTTAAGTTTTCTGGTAAAGGGAAATAATTGACCGATTTTAGGTCAGTGTTGACATCGACTGATTTTAGGTCAGTGTTGACATCGATCGATTTTAGTCAGTGTTGACATCGACCGATTTTGGTCAGCGTTGACCATCGAATTGGCAGATGTGATCGGTAGATAGGATCGGCAGATGCGATCGGCAGACGCGATCGGCAGACGCGATCGGCAGACGCGATCGGCAGATGCGATCAGAAAACCGATTGGTAGATGTTAATGGCAGAAGTCGATCTATATTATAGATGTCGATTGATTTTTTTGTGGGGCGTAACTCCTTAAATGTTGCGTCTTGTCGACTGAAGCCCCTGTTTTATTATCTTAACACTGGCACTTAAGATTATTTTCAATTCAAGGTTCCAAGTGTAAACGTCTTTCGCTGAAGGAAATTTAATTGTCTTTAAACGAGTCAGATTAAAGGATAGAAATAAAAATTTAAATTTTATGACATTTTTAAGAATAGTGTTATGGGAAATTAAAGGTCGTTACACAGGAAGCACTAAGATGTACAGGGATCTTAAGCAACATTATTGGTGGCCTAACATGAAGAGAATTATGGCGAAGTACGTTGAGACATGCTTGATTTGTCAGTAGATCAAGGCTGAACATCAGAGGCCAGTAGGAAAGCTACAGCTATTGCCGATTCCAGAATGAAAATGAGAGCAGATTTCTATGGATTTTGTTGTCGGACTGCCCGGGGCAACAAAAGGTTACGATGGTATTTGGGTGATTGTGGATCGATTAACCAAATTAGCCCATTTTCTAGCGGTGAAGATGACGTATTCTATGAATCAGTTTGCGGAATTGTTTATTCAGGAGATCGTGCGATTACACGGAGTTTCGACTTCGATAGTATCAGACAGAGATCCAACGTTCACATCAAAGTTTTGGAAAAGTCTACATAAAGCTATGGGGACGCAGTTAAATTTCAGTATGACATTTCATCCTCAGACTGACGGACAATCTGAAGAACTATTCAGATTTTGGAAGATACGCTTCGAGCTTGTGTACTGAAATTTTAGGGTTCATGGAGCAAATATCTACCATTGGTGGAGTTTTCTTATAATAACAGCTATTAGGCTACTATAGGTATGGCTCCGTACGAGGTTCTCTATGGAAGAAAGTGCAAATTTTCGCTATACTGGGATGAAGTTCGTGAAGCTAGATTGATTGGTCCAGATATTCTGCAGCAAACAGCAGAAAAAATTGCATTTATTCGACAACGGATTTTGACAGCCCAAAGTCGGGAAAAAGCTATGAAAAAAAAAAAAAAAAAAAAAAAAAAAAAAAAAAAAAAAAAAAAAAAAAAAAAAAAAAAAAAAAAAAAAAAAAAAAAAAAAAAAAAAAAAAAAAAAAAAAAAAAAAAAAAAAAAAAAAAAAAAAAAAAAAAAAAAAAAAAAAAAAAAAAAAAAAAAAAAAAAAAAAAAAAAAAAAAAAAAAAAAAAAAAAAAAAAAAAAAAAAAAAAAAAAAAAAAAAAAAAAAAAAAAAAAAAAAAAAAAAAAAAAAAAAAAAAAAAAAAAAAAAAAAAAAAAAAAAAAAAAAAAAAAAAAAAAAAAAAAAAAAAAAAAAAAAAAAAAAAAAAAAAAAAAAAAAAAAAAAAAAAAAAAAAAAAAAAAAAAAAAAAAAAAAAAAAAAAAAAAAAAAAAAAAAAAAAAAAAAAAAAAAAAAAAAAAAAAAAAAAAAAAAAAAAAAAAAAAAAAAAAAAAAAAAAAAAAAAAAAAAAAAAAAAAAAAAAAAAAAAAAAAAAAAAAAAAAAAAAAAAAAAAAAAAAAAAAAAAAAAAAAAAAAAAAAAAAAAAAAAAAAAAAAAAAAAAAAAAAAAAAAAAAAAAAAAAAAAAAAAAAAAAAAAAAAAAAAAAAAAAAAAAAAAAAAAAAAAAAAAAAAAAAAAAAAAAAAAAAAAAAAAAAAAAAAAAAAAAAAAAAAAAAAAAAAAAAAAAAAAAAAAAAAAAAAAAAAAAAAAAAAAAAAAAAAAAAAAAAAAAAAAAAAAAAAAAAAAAAAAAAAAAAAAAAAAAAAAAAAAAAAAAAAAAAAAAAAAAAAAAAAAAAAAAAAAAAAAAAAAAAAAAAAAAAAAAAAAAAAAAAAAAAAAAAAAAAAAAAAAAAAAAAAAAAAAAAAAAAAAAAAAAAAAAAAAAAAAAAAAAAAAAAAAAAAAAAAAAAAAAAAAAAAAAAAAAAAAAAAAAAAAAAAAAAAAAAAAAAAAAAAAAAAAAAAAAAAAAAAAAAAAAAAAAAAAAAAAAAAAAAAAAAAAAAAAAAAAAAAAAAAAAAAAAAAAAAAAAAAAAAAAAAAAAAAAAAAAAAAAAAAAAAAAAAAAAAAAAAAAAAAAAAAAAAAAAAAAAAAAAAAAAAAAAAAAAAAAAAAAAAAAAAAAAAAAAAAAAAAAAAAAAAAAAAAAAAAAAAAAAAAAAAAAAAAAAAAAAAAAAAAAAAAAAAAAAAAAAAAAAAAAAAAAAAAAAAAAAAAAAAAAAAAAAAAAAAAAAAAAAAAAAAAAAAAAAAAAAAAAAAAAAAAAAAAAAAAAAAAAAAAAAAAAAAAAAAAAAAAAAAAAAAAAAAAAAAAAAAAAAAAAAAAAAAAAAAAAAAAAAAAAAAAAAAAAAAAAAAAAAAAAAAAAAAAAAAAAAAAAAAAAAAAAAAAAAAAAAAAAAAAAAAAAAAAAAAAAAAAAAAAAAAAAAAAAAAAAAAAAAAAAAAAAAAAAAAAAAAAAAAAAAAAAAAAAAAAAAAAAAAAAAAAAAAAAAAAAAAAAAAAAAAAAAAAAAAAAACTGATCAGAGAAGAAGGGGGAACTAGAATTCGGTGTAAATGATGAAGTTTTTCTTAAGATTTTGCCATTCAAAGGAATTGTAAGATTTGGAAAGAGAGGCAAGTTGAATCCTAGGTATATCAGACCATTTCCTATTACGAAGAGGATCGGAAAGACAGCATATCAATTGCAGTTACCAGCCTCGATGGAAGGAATTCACAATATTCCACACTTCCATGTTGAAGAAGTGTATAAGAGATCCTTCTCACGTTGTGGAGCAGCATCATATTGATATCCAGCCTACTCTGACGTACGAGGAGAAGTCAGTAAAGGTTTAGATTATGCAGTGAAGGTATTACGCAACAAAGAAATTCTGCTGGTGAAGGTTTTATGGCGCAATCACAACGTGAAAGAAACAACCTGAGAGAGGAAGTAAGATATAATGAGCCGATACCTAGAATTGTTCAGGTACGTAAATTTTGGAGATAAATTTTTTTTTTTTAGGAGAGTGGAATGTAACATCCAAAATTTTCGGCAGATGTTTGTCCATTAAATTGTGTAAAACCATACTACATGTAAACAAGATTATTAAATGAACGTCAATGTTGGATGAAGTAGTGAAGAAAATTATGAGAGGAGGAAATGTGTGAAAAGCTAAGTGGTAGAAGAGTTAATATATGTATAGGTGTAAATAAATATATTTGTGTAAATGAATAAAAGTTTGAAGATGGAAGAGAAGAAATATGTGACTCCCACGTGGGGAGTTTATGAATTTGATCTGAAGACCTAAATCAAAACTTAGAAAGAGGTGAAGGGTTAGGTTGGAGAGTTAATTGTGTAAAACACCCTGCCTTAATTAAGTTAAAACAAAGAATTAAGAAGGGTGGGTGGATTAAAAAGAGGAAAAAAAAAAAAATCCCCCTCATCTAGTGTTTTATTCCCTCCCACGATTTGTGCTCTCCAGAACACTCCCTCCATTTGCCCTTTTCTCTCTCTCTTGGTGAAGATTCAGGTGAACATTTCGTGGTTTTCTTTAAGGATTTTACTACTTAGCTTAAAGGAAGAAAAATGCTTGGTTTTGGTTTGATATTTTGTGGGTTTTATTGAGATTGATAAACCCTAATTTTGGAAACACAAAAATGTTGGTTCATTGTTGGAATTTTCTCCTCTTTTGGATGATATTACATATTATATAAACGTATTGGAGGACTTTATTGGAAAGAAATGGATTGTTGTTGGGTTTATGCAAAAATCTAAAAATTTAGTTTAAAATCTGAGCGGGCAGATTCCGTAATGGGCGATTTCGGCTATGCTGTTTACATTGGGTTATAAAATGGATTTCACCATTAGAAACTAGACACTTTCAGGTTTCTATAACATCTTGAATCATCAAATTCGAACATATATTCAATTTATTACGAATTTTTGAAGTTGGTTGAAAGTTTAAAAAAAAAAAACTGGAATTTAGAGCTATTTACAGGGCAATTTTGGTTAGGGCTAAATTCGGCTGATCCATTATGCTTGGTTTGTTAAATAGATCTTATCATGAGAAACTAAACATCCTAAGGAGTCCGTAGCACTTTGAATTGTTAAAATCGGATAAGTATCGGATTTGATATGAATTTCCGAAGTTGGTCGAAAAAGAGGCCATTTCGAGTTTAGCTAGGTTATGCTTAAATTGTTGATTTTCTCTTTGGAATTTATGAATTGGGTGTGGGGGATGTTAAGTTGATGAAATATGTTATTGTTTTAGGTTCTCCAGTTTCCCGATTTAGCGTACGATCTACGAAAATTTGCTAAGGTCGTCAGGTAAGTAATGTACACCATTTTTGCCTTCTGGCCTACATCACAGAATACTAGGATGCTTGTATGTTTACTGTATGTTTCTTTTTACATCATGCATCATGTTTTTCAAGTGTACGAAAATGAATTTACATTAGTTTTACGTAATGGCATGGTATAGAATGGAACAGTAACAAAACGAACAGTTATGAATTTTTTAGGGAAGTAATTTGCCTCTCAAATGAGCATGAGAATTGATGATTTGGGAAAAGTGATCTGCTTCCCATCTAGTATGAGGATCAATGCATGGCCTTGGGATAATTAATCCGCTTTCCAATGGCGTATGTGGATTGAACAGGTCAAGTATGATTTGGGAAAAGTGATTTGTCTCCCATCTAGTATGAAGATTGTACGAAAACGAACATGTAAACAGAATGCAAACGAAAACGAAACGTGTAACGAAATGTAGAAACTGCATACGTTAGAATATATGTGAAGTGTTTTCATTTCATGATTGCATTACTTGTTTAGCATTAGGCTAATAGGTGAGTTCTGTGATGTAGATGACGAAGAGCTAGCCGGTGAGATTTTAGAGCACGCTCAAAGCTAGTAGCCGTAATTGGAGGAGTACGCTCCTGGCGACGATCGGGCATGTGTTATGGCAATTTGACCGGGGCAAAACATATATTTTGGGGATGGTATTTTGAGTTAACCTTATGTATATATATATATATATATGTTAGATATAAGTTTTTTGGGAAAATAAGAGGATTTGTTCTCGTTATGATGGCATGCTCTTTTTAATTAATCCTGCACTACCCCATTGGAAGTGCTATGAGAAAATAGGTCAAGATGCTCTACAAAAGGATAAATTTTCTTTTCCAAAAAGTTCTGTTCATAGTGACAACTGACCTAGAGATCCAACTGATGGAAACCTCTCTGATTCACCTAATGTATTGCTCTTATTCCTCTTATTGCCTTTTTAGTTTTTATTTCCTTTTTATGAAATTGACGTCCCTATATTTTTGAATAATTCTGGAAGGAGCAGCATTCTGGAGCAAAATTATACAGTTATATGAGTAGCTCTCTTGATTATTCTAAACACTATCGTCGCACAGATTTATAAGATTATTGATATTCAGTCAATTCCCACTGAGAGCAGATGTCCTAATTAGGTCTCTTAGTTTAAAGTTTAGCTGCGGGCTACCACCTAAGTTAGGCTTCTAGTGACAGTAATTAAGGTTACAGGTATTATTCAATACAATCTCAATAGAAAGTGAATTTGGTATGGTGGAAAGTGAATTCATTGAAATATCCAATATTAAGTATAATTGCAAAAGATATACTGGTTATTCTTATTTCTACAATTTCTTCGGAGTCAACTTTCAGTAGTGGAGGATGTGTACTTGATACTTTTCGTAGTTCTTTATCACCAATGACTGTCGAAGCACTTATTTGCACTCAAAGCTGGATTCGTGAGGCAAAACAACATTTAGACAACTTTAATGATGCGGTGGATGAATTTGACAAATGTGTGTTTTAAATTTTTCTCCTATTCTTTTTAGTAATTACTAATATTATATACTTACTTTAGAGCTTATATTTTGCATATTTTACATCCACAGCTGTAAATAGCGAACCAATTAAAATTAGCGAATAGTGAGAACATCCAATTTTCATAGTGTATGTTTGATTATTTTCTACTTCATTTTCCATTTAATTATATTTTTATTAGTACTATATTTTTTTGCATATTTTACATCCACAGCTGTAAATAGCGAACCAATTAAAATTAGCGAATAGTGAGAACATCCAATTTTCATAGTGTATGTTTGATTATTTTCTACTTCATTTTCCATTTAATTATATTTTTATTAGTACTATATGGTTTTTGTAAGTACCCCAGCCTTTTTCTCGGCTGGGCCCGGAGCTCGCGGACGCACTGCCATCGGCCCGTCCCAAACTCTAGCTCAAGTGGTACTAGTGATGGAGAACTTGTGGTCATAAGCCCTAGAGACCTAGGTTTAAATCACTAAGAAGAAAAAACTCCTACCCTAGGGATGGAGAAGGTCATGAGTTTGGGCCGGACCGATGGCGCCGCGAGCTCCGGCTCAACCGAGAAAAAGGTTGGGGTCCTTACAAAAAAATGCGTCTTTTTTGTAAGGACCCCATCACTGGTACCACTTGAGCTACTAGATCAAGTGGTACCAGTGATGGAGGGCCTTATAGTATTCGTATTTTAACTATTATATATTTCATCGGAGCAATTTAGATATTATGAATCTCTAACTTGCATTTTAGCTTCTCTAACTTGTTTTATGTACAATGATTTTTACTTTATTTATAACTTGAAATTTTCAAGATTAATTAACTGTCTATTTATTTATTTTAAAATTAAATTTTTTTTTATTAAAAAAATATTTTATATTGAGAAAAATCAGAATTGGACCAGAACTGAAACTGAATTTTTGGTCTGGTTCTGCTACGGTCCTAAATTTTTTTTTTTACATACAAATATTTTATATTGAGAAAATTAGAATTGGACCAGAACTGAAACTGAATTTTTGGTCTGGTTCTGGTACAGTCCTAATTTTTTTTTTTATATATATTGGTTTTTAAAATTGAAAAACCAAAATATATTGGTACAGTCCTAATTTCTCTTGTAACCGGAACATGATCACCCTAATTGCCCTCTCTTTCCTTGATAGAATACTCTAAAAAAGAATCAAATTTTCATGGCGGATCCTCCCCGATTACTTAATAGCCATTAAACGAGAACTTCTATATTTGCAGCTACCTTCTTTCCACAATCTCAAAGCAATCACTCCCCCATCTGCAAGCTTGACTTTATACAAAGTTCCATGGCTGGTTTTCTCCATTACTTGCCATGTTGCGTTCAACACCTTCTCTAATATCAAATGCTCTACGCCTTGAAACTGAATCAGCTTCCCGTCATTTCCACGGCCTCCACTGCTTTGGTTTTCTAAGTCTTCTTCTTCTTCCTCGAAATCGCCTTCGATTTCCGATATGCTCTTTTTTTTTTTTTGTTCTGCAAATACTTGATTGATGGTGAAGCTAAAACCACAGTTCCAGTCATCAATCCGATCACAATTCCGACGATGGCGCCGGAGCTCAGTCCTGAACTTTCGATACAACTTCTCAAAGGCAACCCACAAAGCCCCGAATTGTTTCCCTCAAAAGCTTCCGCTCCAAATTCGAAACTGTCGAAAATGGGTAAGGTTCCATTGAAATTATTATGTGAGAGGTTCAATTTGTCAAGACTTACCTTGGACAAATCATCATAAATAGAACCAGAAAACATGTTTCCAGTAAGATCAAGCTGTTTAAAACCCCCAAAACTTGTAATAAATTCAGGGAAATTTCTAGAAAACTCATTGTCACTCACGTTCAATACTTCAAGACGAGTGCAAGTAGAATTAGGTAATACAGGTTGTGGAATGTCTCTAGATAGTGAGTTTCCATGAACGCTAATCGAAAAATTTTTATCGCAGAGATTCCAGATTGACGGAGGCAAAACCTCACTCAACAAATTAAACTCAAATCAATTTCAGAAAGAGACGAGTTGTAGTCAATTTCAAGAGGAATAGCTCCGGTCAAAGAATCAATGTTGAGGAAGAGTCTGTGGAGGAGAGAGAACTCATCGAGCTCAGGAGGATGCGAGACAGTAAGAGAAAGGAGATGAACGGATGGGCGAACAATGCTCGTGCGGTGCACATGACCATTTTTTATCGGAATTCTAACAGGGTGTCAATTGATAACGGGACAAAGTACGAAGTACAAGCTCACTGCTCAGCTCGCCCTCGGCAACTATTGCATCTTTTTGGACCCCAACATTATTTCTTGATCTTTGTCAAAATAAAAAGCCATCTCTCGCTCTAGTGGCGAATATGAAGATTGAGGCATTGCAAATGGTGCCTTTAAACTAACTTAGATTTAGTTTTTACTTTCGAGCTACTGTTTGTTGTCATTTCTACTCCCAACCCTTTTATGCAACAACATCATGCTACTATTTTTTCAACAAATCTTGTTCTTCCTACTAAGACTAAGCCCTAGAACTTGATTTTCACTTCGTGATACTGAACAAACAACGCACTGTGAAGTATATTCCCTCCTCTGAGCAGCTTGTTGATAGATTAACAAAGCCACTTCCGATACAACTTTTCAACAGTTGCGACCCGTCCGGGTCCTCTCGTTTGAGCTTGCTAGGGAATGATAGAGCAACACTCTCTTGGCCCACTACTTAACACAACACTTTCATGCAGAATGCGTGTATTTTCTCGAATATTTCTATGAGTCTTTATGTTTTTTTGTAGAGATTCCATTTATTTTTTTTATTGCTTGGTGAGTACAAGTATCTAGAGTGTCTACCTTATTATTGTAAATATTGGTAAGCAGATTTGGTTTGATTTTTATTTTTGGTTCGGTGCGGTTATCCTAATCCTTTTGTAGTGAGTTGAGAGAAAAATTGAGAAGACGTAGAAAGCGAAAAGTGGAGAGCGGGAAATATCTCGAGTTATTTGACTTTTCGTAGTCTTCTGTGAATGCTGCGAGGAAGCCGTAGCATTACGAAAACAATGTTTATTTTCTTATTTTTTTAATAAAAATTTTTACGGGAGTCTTGGACTATAGATGCATGACGATTTTTTCCGAATCACGTATATTCTGTGACCTTGATTTATTCTCACTTCTTGTTGATTAATCTCACATAAATTCACAACAATTATTTTAGTGAAAGTATAGAAATTTCTTGCCTGGCAAAAACTTTCCTTCCATTCTCTCTCTGACTATATTTGATTTTGAAATGCTGTAGCAAATGTATCGCAAACTTCAGAAATTAGTTAAATATGAATAGAATAAAATGCAAATTATAATTACAATAACTCTCTCACCCCCCTTGCATTAAAAATAAAATAAAAAAGTCAACCTTGAAATTGTTGAACCCATTGATGAGATCTTAGATCTACGCTTATGACACACATTTGACTTTCTCATCCTGTCCAGAACTCTTCTGCAAATTGAAATATTATAGAAGAAAACCTACAGAGAGAAATCAGCGAGAGAGAGAGAGAGATGATCAAACATTTCAGCCACAGGCATCCGCTGATTGCATCAGAGATAGAAGATGACGACGAAGGAGTCATTTGTTCCGGCTGCGAGCTTCATCTTTCCGGTTCATCATACAACTGCACAAAACCCGATTGCCAGTTTCAACTCCACGAAACCTGCTTCCACCTCCCTGAAAAAATCCGACACGATTCCCACCCAGATCACCCCCTCACTCTCCTCCCCTCTCCGCCGTACGAAGACCAGGAGTTCGCCTGCGACGGCTGCGGCGATTTTGGCTCCGGCTTCATCTACCACTGCGCACGCTGCCAGTTTGACCTCCACGTCCAGTGCGCCACCTCGCCGGAAACGGTGAAAAGCAAACATCATGGCCACCCGCTGGTCCTGTTCTATTCCTTGCCCAGTAAAGGAATGGGGAAGAGCTTCTCCTGTAACGTCTGTTCTGAAACTATTCATTTCGGCCGGAGTTGGGTTTATTACTGCCGTCACTGTGATTATGGAACACATCTGAATTGTGCAACTACGCTTGACGAAGATGATGAATTCGACGAAGTAGTTGTTTGATTCAATCATCGACAATTTCCCATTTCCCAAAATCATCTCAAATTTGGATCTTGATGCAATGTCTTTGTCAATGTTGATTGGTTTGTGATTTTTGTCATTTTGAATAGCCAAAACTCGGGTGCTATGTTTTGTAACATGAAAAAGTACAAGAATAATTCTAAATTTTGAAGTATTTAACTGATTTTATCATCATTTTCATTTATATTTTATCAAACTTTTTAATTTTAGTACTGTATGCGCATTAGTCTGTTTAAATTTTGGAAATGGAATGACATTTAAAAATCCATGTTTCTTGACAAAAAATAAATAAACTTTTTGATCGACGGAAGACATGAATACAAAATCACCTTGTGACGTTTTCCGTTAAATTAAACGGTTGAAATTGACGAGAAGAACTCGTTTGGTCCGGTTTTAGTTGATAAAATCATAAGTTCAATTTTTTTAAAATCAGGTTCAAACAAACTAAACCGTCCGAATCCTATTAGAATAACAGTAGAAGCCAATGGAAATAAAATATTTTGGTGGATTAGATCCAACTAATACCCTATATATATATATATGAGGACAGTTCATTAGCCAAACTCTTTGACTTGGAAAAAAATATGACACACAAAAGAACATTATGAGTATTAATACCCATATTTTAAAGCAGTGCAACTTTGACTGTTTAAGCTCCGAAGAATTCCATGGCCGGCCTTCTTCTTAAATTCTGTCTGCTTTAGTTGTTCTCATCATCATTATTATCTACATCCAAGTTACGTAACGTTAAGCATTTGACAAAACTCACTCTCTATCTCATCCAACGCTACTTTGTCAAGAGAGTTTTATTTATTATACAATCGTAATTCTTCACTTCTAAGATGTTCATGTATTTGACCTTCTGTTTCGATAAGTCGTTTTAGACTAACGTCCTTGTTCTCCTTGATCCATGGATGTACGAGAAAATGTAGAAGGGACGGTGTCAAATTGAAAATGTAACTTTTTGTTAATTGTTTTGTAATTTTCATACTCGTCATAAAAATGGACAAAATACATCGTTCTTTTCCTCGCGTCATCTTATAATCGACACCCATTAACAAAATTCATGTTTAATTACTTTGTTGAGTGTATCGAAATGATAATTATAATACATGTTGCCACAAAAATATAATGAATTATATGTAAAGTGGTAAACTTCTAACTATCTCCTTAAGCTTTTTTCAATCTATTTGAATTACAAGAATTTGGGGCATCATCATCGCTGCTAGATCTCTTCATGCAACACAACAAACGAACCAACAAAATGTGCAGAAAATGCACCAAGGAAATTTAAAAAAAGAAAGGAGACAAATAATGGGGCTGGGCCATATTTCCAACCCAGACACATCTCAGATGCCCGGAGACAACTCTAACGATTGCTCCGGTTGATATGCCTTAGAGTACTACCGAATCCAAATAAATCTTCCTCACTTGGCATCTCAGAAGCGTCGTCAACTGGTAACTCAAATCGACAAACGGGGCAGGAGTTGTGCTTCGAAAGCCAGAGAAGAATGCAATCGCCATGGTAGACGTGCTTACATGGTAACTGTTTGGCTTTGACGTCGACTTCCAACTGGTCCATGCAAATAGCGCAGAGGAGAATCGGATCGAATTCCAGTAAGGACGAGGAGATTTTGATGGTGGGAATGGCTTCAACGGAAGCACTGGATGCTGGTTTTGAGCTGCGGGAACCGGCTATGGCGGAACCCCCAGGGTTAGCTTCTTCAATTGAAACGGTGGGGGAGGAGGATTGAGAGTTTCTGAGGGTGGAGAGAGAGAGATTTGGAAGAGAATGAGAAGTAGCAGGGGAAGAAAAGGTGACATTAATGGAGGTCGGAGTCGGAGGCAGAATATGTTCGAGGAAGGTGGTGAGACAGTGAGGGCAGAGGAGAGTTTGATTGAAAGACAATGGAGGAGAGAAGAGAGTCACCCTCATTTCACAGTCGGGGCACCAGTATATGTATTCTACGGTGGCTATGGCGGTGGAGAACGGCATGTCTCTCTCTCCTTTTCTCTCTCTCTAGGAGAAATGGGTATTGAGCGGAGTGTTTATACGAGGAAGGTGAGTGAAGTCAAGGTTTGTATCAGAGAGCAAGGTTAAAACCAATTTGAATATTAAAGAGCGAGGTTATTTTGAAAAACCTTAAACAAAAAATCTTAACAAACAAAATCCTAAACTATTTAAAAATATAACAAATCAAACTCTGACAGGTGACTGATCACCCACCATTCTAAATTTACGTCGAGAACAGTGGGCCGATCACCCCATTCTAAATTTACGCTGCGAACGGAGGGCCGATCACTCTCTGTTCTGTCTAGTGCTTACGTGGCACTGGACGTATTGGGTCGATGTGGGGGCCAGAGACCCCCCGTCCAACGTGTACTGCATGTGATTCGATAACGGGAGGTCCCTTGCACAACGACCCCCTGTTTCCTGCCTCCCCATTTTAGGGTAGTTCGGAACGGGGGCTCCTTGCCCCTCCACGGTCCCCCATTGTTGGCACTATTTTAGCCACGCAACGGCCTCCTATTGTTGGCACTATTTTATTTATAAGAGTGAGAACGAGGGTTCGCTGCCTCGAAATGGCCCTCCTTTCTCAATTATTTTGCTTGAGAAC
This sequence comes from Begonia masoniana, assembly GCA_022432975.1. Taxonomy (NCBI): domain Eukaryota; kingdom Viridiplantae; phylum Streptophyta; class Magnoliopsida; order Cucurbitales; family Begoniaceae; genus Begonia; species Begonia masoniana. Next base: position 15,934,315 of record CM039511.1, on the reverse strand, counting down.
GGGGGGCCATTCTTAGGAACGGGGGGCCGATCTCCAACACTAAAGAGTTTCAACGATTCTAAAAACTGTTCAAAGAAAATTGAAAATCAACACGCTACTGCAAAATGGGTGGCAAATCATTATTTGGATAGGTTCAAAAGTCAACTTACATGAGAAATTTATTCCATTATCGAGACAATGAAGAAGAATTTGAATGTCAACATTACACAAAGTCTTGCTAGAAGAGCAAGAAGCGAAGCGCGAAAACTTAATGAAGGGAAGGACAACGAACAATACAAGCTATTGTAGTCGTACATAGAAGAAATACATAGATCAAATCCGAGTAGCACATTGGGCATACAAACTTACTTGGTGGGCTCTGCTGATAATGAGTCATGTGTATACGAAGGAATGTATATGTGTATGGCTACTTGCAAGGCAGGTTTACTGCAAAGTGATAGACCTATTATCTGTTTGGATGGTTGTCATCTAAAGGGCTCGTGTCCCGGCCAATTACTGACAGCCGTCAGTAGTGATGGCAACGATAAAATATATCTCATTGTTGTTGCTAATGAGGAATCATAGTGTATGGACTCATAAATGTAGTTTTTGAAATTATTGAAAGAAGACCTACAGACTGAATCGGGATATAGATGAACATTTGTTTCGGATCGACAAAATGTATAATGTATTTCCAATTGTTCTTTTAAATATTGGGGCGTTGTGGTAGTTATATTGTTTTATGTTGTCTCTATTGTTCTTACAAATATCATAAGTTGTTGCCTGCTGTGCTGCAGGAATTACCGTCAGCCGACCACCGCTACTGCCTCCGGCATATGTACGCAAATTTCAAAAATCAATTTTGGGGCAGAGTATACAAAGATGAAATGGGGAATGCGGCTAGGGCAACCACAACTTTTCATTTCAAGATAGATATGAAGAACTTACATTAGATTAACCCGAATGTCCACGTATATATTCGAGGCACAAACCCTAGATATTGGGCTAGTTATGCATTTTCTTCGATTCCCAAGAGTAATTGAGATTAAATAATTTATGTGACTCATTCAATGCAGTTCTATTACCTGTCAGGGACAAACCGATTCTGACTATATTCGAGATGATCCGAAAGTGCTTGATGATTAGGATTGTCAAAAAATATGAGAAGTTGGTCTCGTCAACAGACGTCTTGTGTCTTCAGATAAGAAAAAAGCTTGTGAAACTAGAACGTGCAGCTCGAAATTGGAATGTTATGTTTGCGGGAGGTGCACAATTTGAGGTTAACAATGGTAACGATGTAACGCCCCGAATTATCTAAACCCGGTTCGCTACACTTCACTCTATCATGACTAAGAAATTTCGGATAAATTTTTAAAACTTCATTCGACATTCAAAATTTGACATTTTCTACACATTCAAAACATTCGAAAACTTTGCAGCGGAAAATCATCTAAAACAACAATGAAGTTAGACAAACTGTAGAAAATATTGTTGGGGTGTTTAACGGAAATGTTGAAGTCATCTGCCGACGACAAGGTCAACGAAAGAAGCAGAAATAGAAAACCGAAGACTTCTGCCGATGACGTCAGCCGGAAGGAATGAAAACAAAAGACATCACTCGGTAGGCTTCATATACCGATGACGTGTACAACAACGCAACACCCTCTGCCGATAACGTCTACACAGCTTCCCTCTCGACTTCATCTGCCGATGAAGTCTTCGTAACTCCATACACCACTTCATCTGCCGATGAAGTCAACATGACTTCATCTGCCGATAAAGTCAGCACAATTTCATCTCCCAACAGACAAACGCACGACATCTACCGATAACGACAATATGACCATTTCCGATAGAATTAATATACACACTACATCTTCCGATTCTCTAAACGACAAAATCACTTAACTCCCTCGGACTGCACCTGCCGATCACTAAACAACAAACTTAATACTCTACATCTTCCGATCGAATAGACTACATCTGCCGACACGTGCTACTCACGTGACCCCTTAAGACATCTACCGATAGACATCAACACAACTTCCTTCAACAGAACGCAATAAACCTCTACACATATCCACTGATGCAAAATTATTCGACTCCTACCAATGGACTAAACAACATATCTATATACCAAGAAAACTTCGACTATCAACCAGACTTAAAACATTTTACCAAAAATCCATTCATAACACTCCAAGTCATTGTATTGATAAAAATCAGTAAGAACATGAAAATCAGAAATTCTAAAAAAAAAATACGAAATCAAACAGCTGTAGCCTCGTTTACTAAAAACTCAATGTACTCAAATTAAATCATTAACCACTAAACCTCCTCATCTGTAGACAACATGCTAAACCGCCTCATCAGTTACCAAGTTGAAGCCTGAATGCACTCCTTCAACATCCTCTACTCCTCAACATGATCAGGGGACACACCTGCTAACTCTTCTTCGCCTACATCACAAAACTCATCTATTAGCCTAATGCTAAGCAAGTAAAGCAATATATTTATATATGTAAAGTAATGCTGAACTTAAACTCCTAAACATGCAGTTTCTACTTTCTCATCTCAGTGGCATACACGTTCATTCACAACTTGATCTGATCCCATGGTTCCCTTGGGAGTGGGATCAATTCTCCCAATGTCTACATCCTCCTACTTAATTAAGGGGCAGATGAATTCTCTTAACACTTGATCTGATCCCATGGTTCCCTTGGGAGCGGGATCAATTCTCCCAATGTATAAATCCCTTCATAAGTTAAGGGGTGGATTAGCTCCCTTAATAGTTTGTCTGTCGCATACAGTTCATACCTTACCATTCCTTACATGAAAATTCATTTTCGTAGTTTTTAATAAATCATGATGCATGGATAACAGAAACATACAATCACGCACAAACCTACTGTTTTGTGATGTAGGCCCGAAGGCACAAGCAATACTTTACTTACCTGGATTCCTAGCAAATGCTCGGTTAAGAGCTACTTCGGGGGTTTGTTCACCTATATTCATAAACAGAATGTTAAACCTTAATCTAAGCTATTCAGAAATCTAAGGAGTTGGTTTGACATTTCTATTTATTTAACATTCCCGATTCTGCTCTAACCCTCAAGCAGAATCTCTCACTCGCAACATTATCAAAATGCATACATTGGGATCCTTAAGCTACCTAGGTACTAAAATCAGCAATTAATCGAATCTAAACTCACCTTGGTTGGAGGAATCGGTGAGGAAATCGCCTAAAGAGTTCTGCTGGGTTGAGCTGAAAACCGAGAGTGAAATGAGTATGACGGCTATACCTCATTCAATCTTTCCTTAAATATGTTATCCATAACATAAATTGACAATTACCCTTATGCCCTCACTTAGTTACTTATTAACCTAATTGATTTTACCCCTAATTTTATTCTATAAAATTCACACTTAGAAGATTAATAGGTTATTTTAATTCTAATAAACCGGGTGTTACAATCTACCTTCCTTAAAAGAATTTTGTCCTCAAAATTCAGTACCTGAACAATCTTGGATGCTGGTCCATCATGTCTTGCTGGCGTTCCCAAGTTGTCTCCTCTATATTCTGATTATACCATAAGACTTTCACTAGCGGAACTTCCTTGTTGCGTAATACTTTCACTGCATAATCCAAGATTCTTACTGGTCTCTCCTCATAGGTCAGTGTAGGTTGAATTTCAATGTTCTGCTGTTCCACAATCTGAGATGGATCCCTCAAGCACTTCTTAAGCATAGAAATATGGAACACATTGTGGATTCCTTTCATAGAGTCTGGCAATTGCAGCTCATATGCTGATTTTCCAATCCTCTTCAAGATTGAGAAAGGTCCAACGTATCTTGGGTTAAGCTTCCCTCTCTTCCCAAATCTCACAACTCCTTTGAATGGTGATACCTTAAGAAAAACCTCACTACCAACTTCAAACTCTAACTCTCTGCGTCTTCTGTCAGCATAGCTTTTCTGTCGATTTTGAGCTGTTAAGATCCTCTGACGGATGAGAGCAACCTTCTCAACAGTTTGCTGCACAATATCAGGACCAAGTAACTGTGCTTCACCAACTTCATCCCAGTACAAGGGTGATCTGCATTTTCGTCCATACAATGCTTCATACGGTGCCATTCTTATTGTTGCCTGAAAGCTGTTATTGTAAGAGAACTCTACCAGAGCTAGGTACTTACTCCAAGAGCCTTGGAAATCTAAAACACATGCACGGAGCATATCTTCTAGAATCTGAATAGTTCTCTCGGATTGTCCATCAGTTTGAGGGTGAAAGGCCGTGCTAAAGTTAAGTTGTGTTCCCATAGCCTTATGCAAACTTTTCCAAAACTTAGATGTAAATCTAGAGTCTCGGTCTGAAACTATAGTGCTTGGAACTCCATGCAATCTAATGATTTCTTGCACATACAACTCTGCAAGTTGATCCATCGAATGTGTTATCTTTATAGGCAGAAAATGGGCGGATTTGGTCAAACGATCAACTACTACCCAAATTGCATCATGTCCTTTTGCTGTTCTAGGCAATCCTGTAACAAAATCCATTGTCACTTGATCCCACTTCCATTCCGGAACTGATAGGGGTTGTAATGTCCCTGCAGGCCTCTGATGTTCAGCCTTAACTTGCTGGCAGATCAAGCATGACCCTACGTACTCTGCCACATTTCTTTTCATATTAGGCCACCAGTAATGCTGCTTAAGGTCTCTGTACATTTTAGTACTTCCAGGATGAACAGAGAGCCTAGAAGAGTGTGCCTCGGATAGAATTTCCTTTCTAAGTTCAGTATCAGCCGGAACAAACCATCTATTTTGAAACTTGAGAATTCCATCAACCGAGCAGCTGAAATTCGTCCTGTCAGTAGAATCCATGCACAATTTATACTTGTTGCATTCAGCGTCATTCATTTGAACTTCTTTTATTCTTTCCAAAATAGTAGGCCTCAAAGATATGGCCGAAAGCATGGCTGACACACTAGATACTGCTTCAAGGTTAAACCTTAAGAATTCAGTCTCTAAGGCTATCGGTATGTCTAGAATCAACGTAGAAACCGATGGAGTCACCCTACTCAAAGCGTCTGCCACAACATTCGCCTTACCGGGATGATACTTAATCTCAAAGTCATAGTCCTTTACAAATTCCAACCATCTACGTTGCCTCATGTTTAGTTCCTTCTGTGTGAAAATGTACTTTAGACTCTTATGATCTGAAAATATTTCACACGATTGTCCATATAAATAATGCCTCCAAATCTTGAGTGCAAATACTACAGCAGCTAATTCCAAGTCATGTGTAGGGTAATTCTTCTCATGAGTTTTCAACTGTCTGGAAGCATAGGCTATCACTTTTCCTTCTTGCATCAAGACACAGCCAAGACCAATCTTGGATGCATCACAATGAATACTAAATTTACCATTCTCAGCAGGAAGGGTCAGGATTGGAGCATTGGTCAATTTCTGTTTCAAGGCTTGGAAACTATGCTCACATTCATCGGTCCATAAATACTTCACATTTTTCCTTGTTAACTTAGTAAGAGGTGTAGCAATCTTTGAAAATCCTTCAATGAACTTTCTATAATACCCTGCAAGTCCAAGAAAACTTCTAATATCAGTAGCATTCTTCGGTTGGGGCCATTCCTTAACTGCTTGAACTTTAGTCGGGTCGACAGATAATCCCTCTCCAGAGATGACATGTCCTAGAAAGTGAACTTGGTCTAACCAAAATTCACACTTAGAAAACTTGGCGTATAGTTGGCGCTGCTTCAATAATTCTAATACTAAGTTTAAGTGTCTTGTGTGCTCCTCCTTGGTCTTAGAATAAATTAGAATGTCATCAATGAATACAATAACAAACTTGTCCAAATACTCGTGAAACACCCTATTCATAAGATCCATAAAGGCTGCCGGTGCATTTGTCAAACCAAAAGACATAACCAAAAACTCATAATGTCCATACCTAGTACGAAAGGTAGTCTTTGGGATATCTTCGGATTTAACCTTCAGTTGGTAATAACCGGATCTAAGGTCAATCTTAGAGAAAACTTTTGCACCTCTAAGCTGGTCAAATAAGTCATCAATTCTCGGTAGGGGATACTTGTTTTTGATAGTTAGCTTATTTAATTCCCTATAGTCTATGCACATACGCATTGATCCATCTTTCTTTTTGACAAAAAGGACAGGTGCACCCCACGGCGAAAAGCTTGGGCGTATGAACCCTTTCTCTAATAGTTCTTCCAACTGTTTCTTTAATTCTTTAAGCTCTGTAGGTGCTAGTCTATAAGGATTCTTAGATACAGGCTCGGCGCCTGGGTAAACATCCACAACAAATTCAATTTCCCTATCTGGTGGCAAGCCAGGAAGGTCATCTAAGAATACTTCAGGAAAATCTTGAACAACCAAGACATTTTGGGGACTTGATCTTCCTAAATGTTGTGTGTCTAAAACGCTGGCCAAAAAGCACAAATACTCCCTGCATGGGGTGGGTCTACTATTTATAGAAGACATCACGGTCATTTCCTTGTTCTTCTTCAGAGCTTGAAAGGTATGCTTCAAACTACCAGGGGGTTGGAAACTAACTATTCCAGTCCTACAATCGATTATGGCGTGGTGATTAAACAACCAGTCCATTCCTAGGATTACATCAAATCCCGTTATATCCATAACAATTAAATCAGCAGATAGGTTTTTGTCCCCTACTAATACCATGCAATTATGCAATACATGATTGGAATGCAAATGCTCACCAGAGGGTAAAGCAACATTGAATACATGCCTAGAAGGGGTGGATTGTACTTCCAACTTATCAGCAAAAGTAGACGCAACAAAGGAATGCGTTGCGCCTGAATCTAGCAAGGTAAAAGCAGGCATAGAATTAACCAATATAGTACCTGACACAACAGCAAGCTGGTCTCCTTCTCCCGACTCCATCATAGAAAATATTCTCGGCTTTATTTTAGCAGGGCCACTCTTCAACGTTGGGCAGTCTCTGATGACGTGGCCAGTCTTATTACAGTTGAAACATCGAAGGACTCTGGGCTTCGGGCAATCCTTAAACGAATGTCCAAACTCCTCACAGTTATAACACTTACCAGTCCCAAACCTACACTCGCCCAGGTGATTTTTCATACATTTCATGCACTGAGGAAACTTCTCGGCATCCGGTACCTTCTTTCCAGAACCCTGACTACCCTGGCCTCCAGCAGGCCTCTTTATCCCTCTCTGCTGGTGGGGCTGAAAGAACTTTCGCGGGGCTTCCTTTGGTCCAGCACACTTCATTTCAGCTTCTTCTGCCTCCAATGCAGTAGACACTACTTCGCTGAATGACAAGCCTTTAATGCCTGAGTACTTAACTCCTCTGTAAATCTCTGGCTTTAGATCTTGCAGGTATTGAAACACTTTATCCTCATTTCTATGAACGAGGTATCCAGCAAACCTTGACAGAGACTCGAATTGCCTGTTGTACTCTGCCACAGACCCAGTCTGCTTCAAGCTAAAAAAAATAAGCCTTCTTTGCGTTCTGGACAGTGGTGCTAAAATATTTCTCATAGAAGACTTCCTTGAATTGCGACCAGGACATGGTTGCAATATCGGTGGTGATCTCCAGCGACTCCCACCAAAGTTGTGCATCCCCTGCTAGATGAAACGTTGCCAAAATGACTTTCTCTCCGTCTCCAACATTGGCACATCTGAACATGCTCTCAATCTTTCGAAGCCATTCCTCAGCAACAATCGGGTTAGATGACTTTCCATCAAATGTGGGTGGTTGCAGCCTACGAAATCTATCCCCTGAATGCTCATTGACGTGACCTGAATTGGCACTTCCTTGTGTTTCCCGACTCAATAACACACCTAACTTGTCAGATTGCTGTCGCACAATGTCTGTCTGCTGACGCATCAACTCCGTCAGCTGTCTAATTACACTTGAATCTTCTTCACTCCTCAAGTTCGGCATCTCCCTAGGTACTCTTGGTCTCCCTGGTCGTCTAGCCATTTGTCTAAGGTTCTGCACAAAGTTATCTATACTCATAAACATCTTATAACTAAAGCTAACATAAACACTTACAGTTGTTGGAGTACTTTCATGCGACGATTGGCACTGATGAGTAATCTTCTGAACGGTTTAGCAGCATGTCTCTGATACCATACTGTAACGCCCCGAATTATCTAAACCCGGTTCGCTACACTTCACTCTATCATGACTAAGAAATTTCGGATAAATTTTTAAAACTTCATTCGACATTCAAAATTTGACATTTTCTACACATTCAAAACATTCGAAAACTTTGCAGCGGAAAATCATCTAAAACAACAATGAAGTTAGACAAACTGTAGAAAATATTGTTGGGGTGTTTAACGGAAATGTTGAAGTCATCTGCCGACGACAAGGTCAACGAAAGAAGCAGAAATAGAAAACCGAAGACTTCTGCCGATGACGTCAGCCGGAAGGAATGAAAACAAAAGACATCACTCGGTAGGCTTCATATACCGATGACGTGTACAACAACGCAACACCCTCTGCCGATAACGTCTACACAGCTTCCCTCTTGACTTCATCTGCCGATGAAGTCTTCGTAACTCCATACACCACTTCATCTGCCGATGAAGTCAACATGACTTCATCTGCCGATAAAGTCAGCACAATTTCATCTCCCAACAGACAAACGCACGACATCTACCGATAACGACAATATGACCATTTCCGATAGAATTAATATACACACTACATCTTCCGATTCTCTAAACGACAAAATCACTTAACTCCCTCGGACTGCACCTGCCGATCACTAAACAACAAACTTAATACTCTACATCTTCCGATCGAATAGACTACATCTGCCGACACGTGCTACTCACGTGACCCCTTAAGACATCTACCGATAGACATCAACACAACTTCCTTCAACAGAACGCAATAAACCTCTACACATATCCACTGATGCAAAATTATTCGACTCCTACCAATGGACTAAACAACATATCTATATACCAAGAAAACTTCGACTATCAACCAGACTTAAAACATTTTACCAAAAATCCATTCATAACACTCCAAGTCATTGTATTGATAAAAATCAGTAAGAACATGAAAATCAGAAATTCTAAAAAAAAAATACGAAATCAAACAGCTGTAGCCTCGTTTACTAAAAACTCAATGTACTCAAATTAAATCATTAACCACTAAACCTCCTCATCTGTAGACAACATGCTAAACCGCCTCATCAGTTACCAAGTTGAAGCCTGAATGCACTCCTTCAACATCCTCTACTCCTCAACATGATCAGGGGACACACCTGCTAACTCTTCTTCGCCTACATCACAAAACTCATCTATTAGCCTAATGCTAAGCAAGTAAAGCAATATATTTATATATGTAAAGTAATGCTGAACTTAAACTCCTAAACATGCAGTTTCTACTTTCTCATCTCAGTGGCATACACGTTCATTCACAACTTGATCTGATCCCATGGTTCCCTTGGGAGTGGGATCAATTCTCCCAATGTCTACATCCTCCTACTTAATTAAGGGGCAGATGAATTCTCTTAACACTTGATCTGATCCCATGGTTCCCTTGGGAGCGGGATCAATTCTCCCAATGTATAAATCCCTTCATAAGTTAAGGGGTGGATTAGCTCCCTTAATAGTTTGTCTGTCGCATACAGTTCATACCTTACCATTCCTTACATGAAAATTCATTTTCGTAGTTTTTAATAAATCATGATGCATGGATAACAGAAACATACAATCACGCACAAACCTACTGTTTTGTGATGTAGGCCCAAAGGCACAAGCAATACTTTACTTACCTGGATTCCTAGCAAATGCTCGGTTAAGAGCTACTTCGGGGGTTTGTTCACCTATATTCATAAACAGAATGTTAAACCTTAATCTAAGCTATTCAGAAATCTAAGGAGTTGGTTTGACATTTCTATTTATCTAACATTCCCGATTCTGCTCTAACCCTCAAGCAGAATTTCTCACTCGCAACATTATCAAAATGCATACATTGGGATCCTTAAGCTACCTAGGTACTAAAATCAGCAATTAATCGAATCTAAACTCACCTTGGTTGGAGGAATCGGTGAGGAAATCGCCCTAAAGAGTTCTGCTGGGTTGAGCTGAAAACCGAGAGTGAAATGAGTATGACGGCTATACCTCATTCAATCTTTCCTTAATATGTTATCCATAACATAAATTGACAATTACCCTTATGCCCTCACTTAGTTACTATTAACCTAATTGATTTTACCCCTAATTTTATTCTATAAAATTTCCATTCCATTCCATTCCATTCCATTCCATTCCATTCCATTCCATTCCATTCCATTCCATTCCATTCCATTCCATTCCATTCCATTCCATTCCATTCCATTCCATTCCATTCCATTCCATTCCATTCCATTCCATTCCATTCCATTCCATTCCATTCCATTCCATTCCATTCCATTCCATTCCATTCCATTCCATTCCATTCCATTCCATTCCATTCCATTCCATTCCATTCCATTCCATTCCATTCCATTCCATTCCATTCCATTCCATTCCATTCCATTCCATTCCATTCCATTCCATTCCATTCCATTCCATTCCATTCCATTCCATTCCATTCCATTCCATTCCATTCCATTCCATTCCATTCCATTCCATTCCATTCCATTCCATTCCATTCCATTCCATTCCATTCCATTCCATTCCATTCCATTCCATTCCATTCCATTCCATTCCATTCCATTCCATTCCATTCCATTCCATTCCATTCCATTCCATTCCATTCACTTAGAAGATTAATAGGTTATTTTAATTCTAATAAACCGGGTGTTACAAACGAACAATATGTTGTCGACATAAATACGTGTGTGTGCAACTGTTACAGGTGAGAGTTTACTTGAATCTCGTGTGTCCATTCCATTCCATTCCCTACATTCATTTCATGAGACTACATCCTATTAGTGGCCGTCCATACAAAATATGAAGTAAATTCTTCGTCCATAAAAAAAGCGCCAACCTGGTAGGTCGAAGAAGAAAAAAGTGCGAGATGTCGATGAGCTGCCAAGTTCGACAATTACCAGGAAGAACTCAATGATATCATATACAATATGTCGTCGTCAGGATCATAATAGTCGCACTTGTCCTGACAGGGGATCCACTCCAAGCGTTACTTCCGCTTCTATTTCGCAAGACACATTTATGTGTTTCCACACATTTGACGAGATGCAGGTATATTTCAATAGGGGTGTACAAAACCCACCCGGACCGAAGAACCGGACCAGAACCGACCTATTTGGTCCGGTTCTGGTCGGTTTTTTGTTTTTAAAAAGTGAATTTCGGTTCTGCATAAGCAGAACCGAAATATTCGGTTCGGTTTTCGGGTCTATTGACAAAAACCCGCAAAAACCGAACCGGACCATACAAAAACACCTTAACAGAGAAGAAAACTGAGTCCCGAAAAGCCCTAATCTAATTTTCGTTCTGTCGAGTGTTGAAGTTCAGTGCAGAGGAGAGTGGAGGAGAGACAGTCGCTCACCTACGCCGGTCGCCGATCCCGAACCCGAACCCCAAGCCGAAGCCGTTAATCTGCCGTTCAATATTCTCTCTCAGCCGTCGCCGACGCCGACGCCTTCAATCTGAACCCGCCTTCAATCTGAACCCGCCGGAGCTCTCTGAAACTCTGAGTAAGTACAGGTATTCCCTCCAGCTACAATCTGTTGTATCATTCCACGTTGTTCTCTATTTTAAGTTCATTGTGCTGCTGTTTTTGGGAGACTCTTCGGGCGTGACCGAGAGCATTTGGTTGTGTTAATTTTGTTGCTGTTTTTATTGATGTTTTGCTTTGTTTTTGTTATCCTCTGTTGTTTTTGCTGCTGTTTTAGTGTTTTTTGTTGTTTGTGAAACAGAGAGCATGTTTCGGTTCTGTTAATTTTGTTGCTGTTTTTATTGATGTTTTCCTTTGTTTTTGTTGCTGTTTTAGTGTTTTTTGTTGTTTGTGAAACATTCATTTTTGTATTATGAATGAATATTTTGTTTGGGATGATTTATACTTTTGGTTAAATTAATTTTTTGATAAGTTGTTATATTTTATAGGATGGAAACAAAAAGCTTTACTGAAAATGTAGGGATTACACCTATTACTAGTTCTGTTGTCAGCGTGCGTAGGGGAAGGATAAAAAAATCTGATGTTTGGAATCATTTTACTATTATTGAAAATGACAATGATAACAACTCTAGAGCTAAATGTAATCATTGTGGAAGAACATATGCATGTGATACACTGAAGAATGGAACATCAAGCTTGAAAAAACACACGCGTATTTGTGCAAAATTATTGGCAAATGTAGATGTGAAGCAAAAGACTTTGAGCTTTCAGAATATGAATAATAGAGGACAACAACCTTCATGTTTTAGTGTTGATACTTGTCGAGAATTACTTGCAAAGATGATAATTACTGATGAATTACCTTTGAGGTTTGTTGAAGGAGATGGTTTTAGAGTATATTCACAATATTTGCAACCAAGATTTTCCATACCTTCTAGAGTCACTGTTTCTCGTGATATTTTTAATCTTTATGAAAAAGAAAAGAAGAAATTGAAAGAGTACTTTAGAAGATCATCACAACGAGTATGTTTGACTACAGATACCTGGAGTTCTGTTCAAAATTTAAATTACATGGTTTTAACTGCTCATTATATTGATAGTGATTGGACCATGCATAAGAGGATTTTGAATTTTTGTTTGATTTCAAATCATAAAGGTGACACAATTGGTAAAGAAGTAGAAAGATGTTTGCTTGATTGGGGAATTGAAAATGTGTTAACTGTTACAGTTGATAACGCTTCTTCGAATGATGTTGCAATTTCATATTTGATCAAAAGTGTTAGAAATTGGAATGGTTTGATTTTGAATGGAGAATATATGCATGTACGATGTTTTGCACACATATTGAACTTGATTGTAAATGATGGTTTGAAAGATTATCAAGAGTCTATTAGTAGAGTACGTAGAGCTGTTAAGTACATTTGATCTTCACCTGCAAGGTTACAAATTTTTAAGAATTGTGTTGATAATGTTAAGATCGCATGCAAAAGTAGTATTTCTCTTGACGTGCCTACAAGATGGAATTCTACATATTTGATGTTAGCGAGCGCAGAAAAATTTGAAAAAGCTTTTGTAAAGTTAATGGAAACCGATAGTAATTATGTCGGTGATTTGAGTGGGGAATCACCTCCCACTACAATAGATTGGGAGAATATTAGATCACTTGTCAAGTTTTTGAAGATTTTTTATGATACAACTTTGATTGTTTCAGCATCATCGCGTGTGACATCAAATATTTTTATTAGTGAAGTATGCAATTTGAAAATGGTTATCATGGAGTATGCTCAGTCTAACAATCCATCCTTGAGGAATTTGGCTATTGGAATGGAAGGAAAATTTGACAAATATTGGGGAAGTTGTGAGAAAATTAATTTTTTCATGTACGTTGCAGTTGTATTAGATCCGAGATATAAAATGAAATTTTTGCAACATTGTCTTAACATGTTTGTCGACAGTAATAGAGCAACAAATTTGGTGAGTCAAGTACGAAGTGCGATTAACAGATTATATGTTCAATACAATTTTGATTTGGGATCAAGTGTGTCACAAGAGTCTTGTAGCCAAAGTGTTGCCACATCTTCATCCACAGGACAAATTGCTAGTTTTTCCCACAATAAGGTATATGAGATGTTTTGTAGCCGTAATAGCGAGCCAGATACTGTAAGCAAGAGGACGGATGTCGATCTATATTTATCTGAAGAATTGGAAAAATTTTCAGACAATCAAGATATTTTGGCATGGTGGAAAGTGAATTCATTGAAATATCCAATATTAAGTAAAATTGCAAAAGATGTATTGGTTATTCCCATTTCCACGGTTCCTTCTGAGTCAGCTTTCAGTTGTGGAGGACGTGTTGTGGATTCTTTTCGTAGTTCTTTGTCCCCAAAGACTATCGAGACACTTATTTGCACTCAAAGTTGGATTCGTGAGACAAAACATAAGGCAACCAACTTTAATGACGTGGTCGATGAGTTTGACAAAGGTGAGTTTTACTTTTTTCTCATATTCTTTTTAGTAATTATTATACATTATATACTTACTTTGGAAATTGAAACTTATATTTTGCAGATTTCGCATCACTAAAGGAAGATAGTGAACCAATTAACATTAGCGAATAGCGAAAACATCTAATTTGGTTGGTGTATGTTTGATTGTTTTCTTCTTTATTTTCTATGTAATTACATTTTCATTAATACCATATTTTTTTTGCATCTTTTAGTAATAACGTGTTGTATTTTTTCCTTTTTGCAGTTTTGTAGCACAATAGCCGATATTTTGTAATAAAATGGTCGTAGAATGAATGCCATTGTAGCAGAATTTTGGGTTCTTAAAGATGGAAAAAGAAGAAAAATTGGAAGCAGCAAAAGGTCGAAGTGATGTTTGATTGTTTTCTTCTTTATTTTCTATGTAATTACATTTTCATTAATACTATATTTTTTTGCATCTTTTAGTAATAACGTGTTGTATTTTTTCCTTTTTTGCAGTTTTGTAGCACAATAGCTGATATTTTGTAATAAAATGGTCGTAGAATGAATGCCATTGTAGCAGAATTTTGGGTTCTTAAAGATGGAAAAAGAAGAAAAATTGGAAGCAGCAAAAGGTCGAAGTTGGTAAGCATAGTTTTTGGAATAACTTTCAATGCACTTGATGTATTGTTTTCTGGAATTCGTGGATTATGAACCTGATGTCTTTTTCCTCTGGTTTGACTTGATAAATTGCTTTCTGGAATGGTGGATTATGAACCTGACTAAGACTAACCCTTTTTAATTTCTCTGTCTTTTTCCTCTGGTTTTACCTTGCCCATGACCAATGGAAGCCTGCCAGATGCTCTGTGAATATGGAGGCCTTAAATGGTGGAACCAATGCTTTCATTCTCTACCCGATGCAAGAATAGATGAAGTGAAAACTCATGGAGGAAATTACCAAACAGATTGACTTCAGTAGAATAGTGGAACGTGGGTTTGCATAATGCATATTATAAACATATGTTTTTATTTTTAGGTGATTAATCATGCAGTAGAAAGTTGGTGCATTGACAAAATTAAAGTTTGGATTGAAATTTTTTATTAAAAAAATATTATTTTAATGGGAAAATCGGAACCGGACCAGAACCGAAACCGAAATTCTGGTCCGGTCCTTAAATTTTTTTTTATGGTACCGGTCCTAAAAAATAAAAACCGAATATTATTGGTCCGGTCTTAATTTTTTTCAAACCCGGACCGGACCACGTACACCCCTACATTTCAACACATTTCGCTCATAAACACACTTTCATTATTTTCTAATATAGTTTTCATTATGTGCAGGAATCTTCTACGCACGGCATAGGCAAAAATGTATGACTAATTGAGTTGTAATTTATGTATTTATTATACTGTGTAATGTATGTATTTATTATAATGTATAATTTTGTGAGATAAAGTTGTAAAAATGGGTAAAGTTTCCTTTGTTTTATGACTCACTCACAGCTAGCTTCAAACATTTCCTGTATATTTAAATCACAATTTTATAATCAACAGTCACTTCTAGATAATTAAGTACCACTAAAATACAATCATAAAGAAAAATACAACTATACACCACATAGCACAAACGAAATGACAAGTATAAACTAAAGTACAATCATACTATTCATAACATAAACTAAAATACAATCATAAAGTAAAGTACATAAAATGAAATATAAAACATAAATTAAACTACGGTGAGACATTGTCATCATCTCGCTCCACCCAATCCATTAGATTTTTTCCCAGCTCTATGTGGGAACTCAGCTAACTCTCTTTGTGTGATGGTGAGCTCCTCAGCTCTGACTACGAGGAACTCTAGTCTCTGCTCCATCCTATCACACCTATTAGCTGTAATGGTTCGAACCTTTATTACTGTATCGGTTTGAATTTTTTATTACATTTTCGGTCAATGATGTAAGAGTGAATATTTATATATGTGAACAATATATAATTGTTGATGTACATATATAAATATTATATAATGATTGAGTTGGATTTAAGAAAGGGTACGTTTAAAAGATAAAATTTGACGAATTGAAAAATAAAATAAAAATAATATGATTTTAGATTTTTAAGTTATGATTAATTAAATAAATTAAGTTAACCTAATTGAAGTTAGGCTAAATTAATGGTGATTAATTATTTATTAATTATGGTTAAATTGGTAAAGAATTATACTTGGAAGTAGAGATGTTAATCGAGCGAGTCGAGCCAAGCCAAGCCGAGAAAGACCTAGCTCACCGAGTGTGATGACCCGGATGTGTAAGTATGTGTACGATGGCTGCACGAATCGGAACCCGGATGGCGGTACGTCCGCGCAGGCAAACCGAAAAGTGTCGAGTCGTAAAAAGGGGGTCGTCACAATCTCACATCGCTTGGGGAAGTATGTGGAAATGAAACATATGTAAAGAGACCCTCCCAAGATAGCAAGACGCGTTTTGGAGCACGATTGGCAACGGATCCCATAAGAACTCCGAAGTTAAAAGTGCTTCGGCGAGAGTAGTACCAGGTTGGGTGACCGACTGGGAAGTCCTCGCCAAACAAAGTCGTGAGGGGAGGATATTGGGTTACGACTCAATCCCCAGAGTGGACAATATCTTGCTGGAAATGAGGGTCGTTACACCGAGCCTAACGAGCCTGTCGAGCCTAACGAGCTGACCCTAAAAATTTCCAACCCGAGCTGGCTCGCAAGCCATGAGTCTAACAAGCCAAGCCGAGCCGAGATGAGCCAGCCCAACGAGCGTAACGAGCCGAGCTTAACGAAACAAACTTATATAAATAAAGATTTCAGATTGCGTAACTAAAATATATCACAAAATATAACAAAGTTATAAGGCAAACTATAATCACTCAAACTTAAAATAAATATGTCCTTAATGCATAAAATAAACTACAAAGTAGATGAAAAATAGCGTAACTCATGACGTGTCGGGCTAATCGTTGTCCTCACCCTCTTGTGGAGGGTGATATGGCCTCAATAGGTGCTCTAGGAAGATAGGTAAACGTGGTTTTGCTGGATCTGAATGGTCATAATGAGCATTTAATGCTCTCACATATTTTGCAAAGAAGTTTGTCTGCTCTAATGAATGGTTTTGCATATTCGTCAACCAATGTTCGATGCGAGTGTGATCTCGTGATAACTGTCTTTGCTGATCAGAAATATTTTCCAGCCTTTGTCTTACATCGTGTTCAAAGCTGGTTTGTTGAGCAGCCAGATTGACAAACAATTGGCTTTGTTGGATTGTAAGATTTTCTAACATCTGCCCCACATCGTTAGTTAAGTAAGAGCGAGGTGGCACGGCAGATGATGAAGAGGCGCCTTGATCGGGAGGCATAGTTGATTGGTTTTCATATAGCTGTTTTCGACGAGTCTCGACGAGCTCTCTTTTTGTCTGCGTATGCTACATTGTGCATTCGTAATAATACCATCTTTGTGCTGGATATGAGGCAAGGTCATTAGTTGAGGAGGAATTTCAGCATCAGCACCATGCTCAATGAATCTCAATCCATTGTTTCTAGTTTCGCCGTACGGCCACTTAGCTATTCTTGAAATATTTGAGGAGACATAAACATTTTGCTGGATCCAAGGCTCGTCAGTTGAGCTCATAGGGACATTTTCTGCAGCACATAGGTGCATGATGAGAATAGGGTGGATATGGCTAGCAATGGTGGAACCATTGCGATATGCGCTGATATTATTGTGGATAATTCACCTGACGTTTATGGAGCGACTAGTGGGAATACAATACAGGAGTACCGCCCGCTCTTTAGTGACCTCAGAATTCTGGGACGTCGACATCAAGTTTCCTCTGATGAACTTGCACCAATCTTGAGCATAGTAGTTGAGACAACTTAATATCAAGTGTAATGGTTGATGTAACGACCCCTCATCCCAGCAAGATATTGTCCGCTCCGGGGATTGGGCCGCAGCCCAATATCCTCCCCTCACGGCTTTGTTTGGCGAGAGAACTTCCCGGAAGGTCACCCAACCTGAAATTACTCTCGCCGAAGCACGCTTAACTTCGGAGTTCTTATGGGATCCGTCGCCAATCGTGCTCCAAAACGCGTCTTGCTATGTTGGGAGGGATCTCTTACATATGTTTCATTTCCATGTACTTCCCCAAGCGATGTGGGTTCGTAACGGCCCCTGCTTCAACGGAGAAACCACTCCGGCTCAGGTAAGCCCCAGGATCCGCGGAGCTTTACCCACCTCCGGCCCAGGTCAGCCCCAGGATCCGCGGAGAATGGGTGGTTCCTTATCAGTCCGTTGAAAGACGGGTCGTCACAATCACCCCCCCTCGGGGGCCCAACGTCCTCGTTGGCCACATTTCCGGTTGGGTACAGGCTCTGATACCATTTGTAACGACCCCTCATCCCAGCAAGATATTGTTCGCTCCGGGGATTGGGCCGCAGCCCAATATCCTCCCCTCACGGCTTTGTTTGGCGAGAGCACTTCCCGGAAGGTCACCCAACCTGAAATTACTCTCGCCGAAGCACGCTTAACTTCGGAGTTCTTATGGGATCCGTCGCCAATCGTGCTCCAAAACGCGTCTTGCTATGTTGGGAGGGATCTCTTACATATGTTTCATTTCCATGTACTTCCCCAAGCGATGTGGGTTCGTAACGGCCCCTGCTTCAACGGAGAAACCACTCCGGCCCAGGTCAGCCTCAGGATCCGCGGAACTTTACCCACCTCCGGCCCAGGTCAGCCCCAGGATCCGCGGAGAATGGGTGGTTCCTTATCAGTCCGTTGAAAGACGGGTCGTCACAGTTGAGCTGGGTTGACATTTGAGTAAACCCACTGTGAACCTCAGTGGCCCATCTCTTGTATGATCATCCCATAATCTGGCCTTTCTTCCATCATGATGTGATAATTATCTTGATTTAAGTTGTCCAAACGAAACTTAGCATTAATGATCTTGGCTGAGAAGTGGATGATTTTTTTGCGAACTTGAACGACACTATCTGAATTTGATGACTTGAGATTTGTGTAGAATTCCCGAACGACACTTAACGTTTGCATCACCACCTAATACAGCAAGAGTCTCCCATTGTCGTTGCCTAAGCATGACTAAAATATCTCCATCAGACTCATTGGGTTGAAATTGGATTTCACATATAAGAGGTTTATTTTTTATCATGAAATTCATGAAGTATTTCATTGTCTCAGAGTTGATGATCGATTTGGCCGACTAGAGCTGAGCTTGATCTTGAAAAAGCTTTCAAACATTTTGGCGGCATTTTTTTAACTTGTAAGTTACACGAGACCACAAGATACTAAACACCAAAATAAAATTAAGTATTAATTATCACACGATACTAGTAATTTGTGTACAAGAAGTTCCAACTCACAAAATATAAAGAAAATTATCAATTTTTAAAACTTAGAATTCTCATAGACATTTCATCAAACAAGTGGTGTGCACAGTTATAAAACTTCGTTCACAATTATTTTTGTATCACAAACCAACATCAGCAATCAAAATTAAACAATGTGGCCCAAATTCGACAACAGTAAGAAAAAAAATTTTATTTCAGTATCAAGTAAATTTCGAATAATATTCAATTAAATTATCAAATTGCAGAAGAAATAGAACCTGGTCGGATGGCTAAGATTTACTGAGCTTCGACGGAGGATCAAGAGGTCAAAATATTGGGGCGATTGACGGGAGGTGCTGCGAAGATTGACGGGAGCTTTAGCAGTTTTTGGCGTTGAGTTTCGTCGTTGGTAGCTTTCAGTTGAAGGGGCGATTGATCGAGTGTCAAAATAAATTTCTAGTTCATTTCACATAGAACTAGAATAAGCGTCTGTATCTAATTGATTCCAAATATCATGAATACTAAATTGTGAACCTACAATATTTTCACCACCACTACTTGAACTAGCATGTGAAGAAACACGGGAATGACTAACATTAGAATATTTAGATTCATAAGAAGAATATAAACTAGTAATTTCATGTGTTATTTGATCTATAGAAAATAAAGATGGAGTTTGTAAATTATTAGAAATTTTATTAACAATGAGACATACTCCTCTTAACTTATATCTATGATCCATTATACATGCATAACAAAAAATATGAGGAATTGTCAAGCTAATATTTTTTAAATTTTGTTTTCATTTTAGTAAGTATATCTCTAAATTCATTTATATGTCGATATTGTGTAAAATTACTCGTTAAGTTTATAAAAATTGGGAAAACAAGATGAGAAGTGAAATAATAAATTTTCGAACATTCATTTGTAGCATCAAAAAATGGTTTTAAAAAATCAAGAAATATATTAGCTACGTCGCAACTAGATTTATCAAGATTTATCTTTGGGTTTTCTCACTAATAAAAGCACAAATAACTTGCCAATATGGCATAGTATTTTTCAACATTAAATAAGTAGAATTCTACCTATTATCTACATCGATTTTTAATTTTTATGGTTTAAGTTGGGCAGTTTTACAAAAATCTCTATATTCTTGTTGCCTCAAATTGGATCTAATTATATAAGAAATTGCGGATCTAATTGATTCAATATGAGATGAAATATATGTCATACTATCTTTAACGACTAAATTTAAAATATGACAAACACATCTCATATGGAAAACAGAATCGTGAGTAGTATCTAATTGAAAATAATTTTTAAAATGAGAAATAGCAGCATCGTTGACGCTAGCATTATCAAGTGTTATGTTAAATATTCTATCTCGTATGGAATATTCTTGCAATATCGTAGTAATATATCTATAAATTGTAATACTAGTGTGGGCATATTCACAATTACGAAATCCTAAAATTCTTTTATTTAATTGCCAAGAGTCATTAATAAAATGAGAAGTTACAACTACATAGCCTATAGAATTACGTGCACTCCATAAATCAAACGTAATACAAATAGACATTGAAGGGGCACTTGAAAAAAAATGAAATTAGTTCATTTTTTATATTATTAAACATTTTAATAATATCAATTCTAGTTGTACTTCTAGGAACACGTTTAAAATTAGGAGTAGCATATTCTTTCATAAAATTTTCAAATTCAACACTATCGGTGAACGCTAAAGGCAACTCACACTGTGCTACAAGTTTTGCTATACATTATATCATTTTATTTTGTTAATACAAAAAAGTGTCACTACCACTAGTATTTAATAATCTTTGTGTAGGATCTCTAACTTGTTCGTTTAAGTGGCACTTTTGATAATGCCTATTTATTGAGGTGGTTGAACTACCAGAAACATATTCATAATTTTTAATACAATATTTACACTGAGCCCTAGATTCTACTTTTCCACCAATTTTAATATCTTTCATTACAAAATATTTTCATACTTCAGACGTTTTTTTTTTTAGATGATGAAGTGAATGTGGATGCTTGTGCAGATGATTATTCTATTGCAAATGCAGGATTTATTTCCCTAATTTCTTCAATATCATCATCAATATTATAATCACGTGGATCCATAATTAAAAATAAATTTTTAAAATAAATTTCAAATAAGAAAATGATACCACAAAATCAATGTCCAACAAAAGCTTGTATGTGGTGTGAAATGCTCAACTCACAGATATGAAACCTACAAAAAAATTTAGTTAGTATAACTATAAATATAATTAAAAATTATGTAAAAAAAATTAAATTTTACCTTGTTGAAGCAAATTAAAGAATGAATTAGAGCACCAAATGAATTGAGAGCAAATTAAGTACAAATTGATTGAGAACAATCTAAGGAGTAAATGAATTGAATTGAGAGAAATTGAGAGAGATTGGGGCGAAAAAAAATGAAAGGAGGAGGAAGAATTTATATAAAAAATAGATTGCTCAGGAGTAATGAAAGGGGGAAAGAGAGGCCAAAAAGTAGCAATGCAATCTAAGGAGTAATGAAAGTGGGAAAGAGAGGCCAAAAGTCTTTCTTGCTCTGATGAGAGCAACAGTCACAAGACCGTTGCTGAGAATCTCAGCCTGAGATTACTTAGAAGCTCTCAGAGCAATGATCTTGTTACCGTTGCATTGCTGAGAATCTCAGGCTTCTCAACAACGGTCGACAGACCGTTGCTTGAGAGAGACTAAGAGAGCAAGAAAGAAGAGGGCACTGGCCTCTGGCAGCCGGCAAGAAAGGAAACTGGAGAGACAAAATCGAGGGGAAGGAGAACTGCCGAAGCCGAACTAAAGGGCAGATGCAGAACTCCGAAGCCGACCGAACTGAAGGGCAGACGCAGAACTCTGAAGTCAAAGATCTGAAGATGGTCGTACTCGTCGTCGTCGGTAGATGTCAATGGAAGACAAAGACAGGGCAGTCCATGTCCGCTGTTGAAGTGTTGGAGAGAGCCCTGAGCTGGGCGCCAGAGAGGGCCCCGACCTGGGCATCGGAGAGGGCATCAAATTTAGGCTTGACCGAGCCATCGGAGAGTCGGAGATTGTCGATTGTCGGGCGTCGGAGAGGGCACAGGGCCCCGAGCTGGGCTTGATCGAGCCATCTCGCGAGCAGGCTCGTTGAGCCCAGTCATCGACGGGCTCGTGAGCCCAGTCATCGACGGGCTCGCGAGCCCATATGGCCGAGCTCGGCTAGGCCCATCTGTGAAGCTCGGCCCACTATAGTAACGAGCCGAGTGAGCGGGCTAGTTTAACATCTTTACTTAGAAGGGCAAAATGGTCTTTTAGTTGGATAAACTTTGGTTAATTTATGATTAACCATTGAGTACTATTTCAAAAGTGAATAGGTGGCTGACTCTTTTTGTGGTTTCTATGTGGAAGACAAAAAGTGAAGAAAGTAGAGGAGAGAAAGAAAAGAGAGAAAACCAGAGAATGAGAGAGAGCCGAGGGAGAGGAGAAACCCGCGGGGAAAGAGAGAGAAAGGTAGGGGTAGACGTGCGAATCGTCGATTCGCCCTTTAGAGTAAAGTGATCAGCGCATCTAGAGGAGAGTTTTGACATAGAAATCGTTGTGTTCGGTGGAGATTTCGAGGAAAAAAGTGGAACTGACATACGGTAAATATTTCTAACAATTAGACTAGCTAGTTTAGACTTTATTACCTTGATAGGTGGAGATAAATTTCAATTCCATTTGAATCTGGATAGATTGAGATTTTTGGGTAAATTGAATGGAGATTTGATTAGATGTTGAAGTGAGAAATTGATATTGTTTTTATGAAAAATGAATAAGAAATTATGAAAATCAGTTATTTTTTATTTTCTTGAATGATGTTTAAATTTGGGGAAATTATCGGTTTTAACCTCGAACTAACCTGTTTTTTCGATTTAAACCTTGAAGTAAAATTTTTCACGATTCAAACCTTGAAGTATGAAAAATTAACAAAACAAACCTCGGCGGACGTCCTATTGACCGTCCTCTGTTAATTTTGCCAAAGAACGGACTGTCTCTTCAAACAAGAGACAGTCCGTTCTCGAATTTTTGCCTAGAACGGACTGTCTCTGCAAACAAGAGACCGTCCGTTCCAGAGAACGGACTGTCTTATGTTTGAAGAGACAGTCCGTTAGCTTATTTTTGCCTATGAACGGACTGTCTCTTAAATCAAGAGACAGTCCGTTCTTTAAATTAGGGCAAGAACGGACGGACTCTCTTAAGAAGAGTCCGTCCGTTCTCACGATTATATCAGAAACAGAGAGCTTTTATTGCGCGTAAAACAGAAAACAGAAAACTCTCGTTGTCAGTTTCTCTCCGACGTTCACGGTGATCTTTTCCCAAGGCGGATCGATTTTCTCTCCAACCTCCGGCTCCCATAAATTTGACGGGATTGATTTTCTCTCCAACTTGCTGCGATCTTTTTCCATAAATTTGATCGAAATTTACTCAAGGGTATGAATTTATCGTTTGTAATTTATTTCGTTCAATTTTTAGGTAAAAAATTTGAAATATATCCCAATTTCACAGAGAGGACGGTCACCACCATCGGACAGTGCGTCCGATCTCCAGAATTGTAATCCAATATTGTGCTCTGTTCTCTGTTCTCTGCTGATTCAGCCAAAATTATTGCAGGTTATGTGTCAATTTTGAATTGATTCATTTTGTTTTTGAATTGTATGCTTAAAATTTACGATTTGTGCTGATTTTTCGAGCATTTAACAAAATTTGCAGTTTTTCGTCGTAAATGGATGATACAAATGAGCCTGCGAACATAGAGTGGTATATGGAGGATCGCGCTCCCATATACGGTGCTATTCATCCATTTGATCACTTAGAGAGTGAAGGAGAAATACAGGTGCATTCAGTATCGCAAACCTTAGACGACGAGCTTCGTGAACCATTTAATTCGGATGATGATGAGGCACAAAGCATACGAGTAAGGGCAGAAAATTCGGGTGATTTTGCTGTGGGTAGACAATATGGTTCTTTAATAGCCATTAGAGACGAAGTAAAAAGGTATGCTTTGCAAAAACGATTTGATATCAGATTTGTTAAAAGTGAGACGAAGAGACTAACGGCAAAATGTCAAGGAGGAGATTGTAACTGGCATCTGCATGTTTTGGTCATGCAAAATGAGGCGACCTTCCAAATAAAGTCCTACCGTAACGATCACAACTGTGCCAGGACACTTGATAATTGACACGCTTCAGCAAAGTGGTTGGCAACGTATTATTCAGATAGGTTCAAGAGTCAACCTGACTGGCCCATTCCTGATATAATCGAGACAGTGCGGAAGGAACATCAGGTGAACATTAAGCCAAGTCTTGCGAGAAGAGGAAGAACCGAAGCCAAAGAACTTAATTACGGGAGGGGCGAAGAACAATTTAAACTAGTGCGTTCGTACGCAGAAGAAATATTCAGATCAAATCCAGGCAGTACAGTGAAAATACATGGTCACGTGGTGGGTGAAGGGTGAGATGAGAAGATGATATTTGAAAGAATGTACATATGTATGGCTGCTTGTCTGTCAGGTTTGTTGGAACAGGGCAGACCCATTATATGTTTAGATGGATGTCATCTGAAGGGCTCCTGCCCCGGCCAATTACTCACGGCCGTGAGTATTGATGGCAACAATGGCGTATATCCCATTGCCGTTGCCAACGTGGAGACAGAATGCAAAGACTCATGGCTGTGGTTTTTGGAGTTATTACAGGACGATTTAGGTATTGGCCTTGGACGAGGATGGACATTTGTGTCGGATCGACAAAAGGTATATATTATTATTACTACTATTATGATTATTCGGGCATTGCAGTTGTATTGTTTTATACTGACTTTGTTTTTCTTTAAAATTTCAGGGGTTGTTGGCTGCTGTGGACAACACATTTGGTTTAGCTGAACATCGTTTTTGCCAAAGACATATGTATTCAAACTTCAAAGGACGATTTCGGGGCATAGCGTATAGAGATGCTATGTGGAATGCAGCAAGGGCAACCACACGGGAATATTTTGAGATAGCAATGAGGAAAGTGCATGAGCTAAACCCGGATGCCCATGCATGGCTTCGAAGAACGCCCCCTAGCAGTTGGGCTACTCATGCGTTTTCATTAATTCTGAAGTGCGACTTGGGATTGAACAATTTATGCGAGTCTTTCAATGCAGCTATATTGCCGGCCAGGGACAAACCAATCCTGGCTATGTTCGAGATGATTCGAAAGACCATGATGACTCGAATTGTAAAAAAATACGAAGAGATGCTCAAGTCAGACGATGTACTGTGTCCTAAGATTAGAAAAAAGTTAGAGAATCTCAAACAGGCAGCTCACGGTTGGAGTGCTGAGTTAGCGGGAGACGCAAGGTTTGAGGTCAGCAATGGCAACGAACAATTTGCCGTTGACCTGAATGAAGGCGTGTGCGCATGTCGGAGGTGGGAGCTTACTGGCATCCCATGTGTTCATGCCATTCCATGCTTTAATTTCATGAGAGAGCCGGTGGAAAATTTCGTCCATATATACTATCATCGGGATACATATTTAGAGATGTACTCATATTTCATTCGTCCCATTAATGGCCAACAGATGTGGCCGGCAGTAGAGAATCGGATCCCAATCGTTCCACCCGAGAGAAGGCCCCAACCTGGTAGGCCGAAGAAGAAAAGAGTGCGCGATGTCGATGAGCCTTCTACGTCAATAATTTCTAAGAGGAAGTCTACGATGTCGTGTGGTAAATGTCGGCGTCAAGGGCATAACAGTAGCACATGTCCTTAGAGAGGATCCAGTTCAGGTGCTGCTACTTCGCGTGACACATTTATGGGTTTCCAGACATTAGACGGGACTCAGGTATATTTTTTCACCTTACTCTCTTAACAAACTAAGATTATTATGTTCTAATATAACTGTCATTGCGTGTAGGAATCTACTACACGCGGTCATGAAATATGATGATGGATCTCAGGCGATGGCAAGGACATTCTGCAGCAGCTTCATTTTATAGATTTTGTCTATTGTAACTTAATTTATAGTAGTTAGTTTGATTTATTTTAGTTGGATGTAAATATATACTAGTTACATGTAAATATATTAGTTTGATTTAGTTTAGTAGTTTGATTTAGTTTATTAGTTTGATATAGTAGTTACATGTAAATATATTAGTTTCTATTGTAACTAAAATAAACTTAGTTTGATTTATTTTAGTTGGATGTAAATATATACTAGTTACATGTATTTTGGTTAGATGCATTTGATCTTTGGTGCAAAATACTGGACCTATTTGGGCTGTCGAATTTGCAGGATGATACTAGCTATGGAGGAGTAAAAAAACAAAGGAAACTCTACCCACTTTTTTTCTCACTTGGGAGAAACGAGACTACAACCTGGGGCGAACAACTCACTTGATGGTGCGACATGTGCAATTGAACAACAAAATAAATGACAATAATACTCAAAGACTCAATTAAACGTGCATTATTTGAAATTTGAAAGTGCTTGAGTCCTTTGTTGATGAAAATGGTTGAAAAATTGATTATTCACAAGTGAGAAAAAAATTGGGCAGAGTTTCCTTTGTTTTTTTACTCCTCCATAGCTAGTATCATCCTGCAAATTCAACAGCCCAAACAGGTCCAGTATTTTGCACCAAAGATCAAATGCATTCAACCAAAAGACATGTAACTACTATATATTTACATCCAACTAAAATAAATCAAACTAAACTGCATCTAACTAAAATACATCAAACATAAAATACATCCAACATAAAGTATATACTACAGTGCATCCAACATAAAGTACTATACATCAAACTCATGAATACATCAAACTAGTGTCTCTCAAAATGAATTATAAAATATAATCTGGTTGGACTGCCGCTTCATAGGCAGATCATCTACTATCTGCACGCAATGAAGGTTATGTTACAAAATAATACTTATAATTGAAATAATAAAGCAAAAAATGGGTTGAAATGTACCTGCATCATCGCCAGACATCGGTTGGACGCCCTCATCATTGCCCTCCATAGGTTGGGCGTCTATAGGTTGGGCGTCTATAGGTTGGGCGTCTATAGCTTGGGTGTCTATAGCTTGGGCGTCTATAACTTGGGCGTCGTCTGCATCGTCTTCCATTGCTTCGCCGTCGTCATCGGCCCCCATCGGTTCGCCACCACCGTCATGACCCCCTATCCAATCAAGGATGATTTGCCTCGTTTCTCTCTGGTAGGCGAACATATCTCTTTGGTAGTTCATCATCTCCGTCAGCTTAGACTCGACCCGATCGAGTCTTTCTGCAATAGAGACTACATCCGCCCTACTAGTCTCTGGAAGTGTGGTGTCCGTAGGCTGCTCTATATGAGTGTCATCCTGTAAGGCCCCCTCATCTACTTTGGACGTCCATATCCCGTCTGTTTCGACGAGGCCCATCCTAACCAAATGAATCTTACCAAAAACCTCACTAGCCCGCTGTTTTCGCATCTGCACATCAGGCGGTAACTGAATCTGAAAATGCTTCACAATCTGCATAATCAAAACACCGTACGGCAGGTTTTTGTTTCGTGTCCGCCCGATCTCACACATGTGGCATAATATCATAAAACCGGGGTCGAACATCCTGCCACTGTATAGCTTCTCCATCACGTAGAGATCCATGAAGTTAACGAGATCTCTATGTCCATGTCGAGGCAAAAGGGTGTGACACACCATGTTGTGGACAACGCGAGCTTTTGCATTCATGTCTTTGGCTCTCGGCTTAAGGGATCCCACAATGTCACTGTTTCGGTTAATTAGCCTTAAGAACTCGGTTCCCTCGGCTGTTCCCATGAAAGGACAGTTCCGGACTGATTGGTAGTATCTTTCCGCCCCTTCCCCGAGAAAACCGATCAACTGATTGACCGTCTCAGGAGTAATCAAAATCTCCGTACCCAATATGTACGTCTTTATAGTTCCCGTTCTGCCGGAAAAGCTCATGTTCGCATAGAATAAGCGAACAATCCGATCACAGCTATCGCCCCGCAAATTATACACTCCATGCAGGCCAATTCTGTCGAACATCTCCTGTATGCCCAAAGACTCCCAACCTGCAAAATCAACGTACTTGGAAAGCGTAACTGATCGGTGTAGCAAATCTAGATTGAACTGCTCTTCACAAGCCAGGGAGCGATATTCATTAGTATAAAACTGTGGCCGGTTCGACGGTGGCGGCCTCACGGGCCTAATTGACGGTCCGGCCTGTGAAGACGTTGACGGTCCGGCTTGTGAAGATGTTGAAGTTGCCCGACGTTCTGGAGGTCCACCCTTTCGCCTAACAATTAGTCTCTCAGCCATTGTAATATACGGAGATTTGAATAATCTGCAAAATTCAAAAAATATATTTTAGATTAGCAAATTTGAGATCGGACACACCTTCCACGGTCGTGACCGTCCTCTCTCTGTTAGAGAGAGAACGGACACACCTTCCCGGTCGTGACCGTCTCTTTGTGTAAACAGAGAGAGACGGACACACCTTCCACGGTCGTGACCGTCCTCTCTCGGTTTACATAGAGAGAACGGACACACCTTCCACGGTCGTGACCGTCCTCTCTCTGTTAGAGAGAGAACGGACACACCTTCCACGGTCGTGACCGTCCTCTTTGTGTAAACAGAGAGAGAACGGACGCACCTTCCACGGTCGTGACCGTCCTCTCTCGGTTTACATAGAGAGAACGGACACACCTTCCACGGTCGTGACCGTCCTCTCTCGGTTTACAGAGAGAGAACAGACACACCTTCCACGGTCGTGACCGTCCTCTCTGTGTAAACAGAGAGAGAACGGACACACCTTTGACCGTCCTCTCATACAAAAAATTGGGAATCGGAAATTTATCACGATTGTAACGAAAAATCGAACGAAACGAAATCATGTTCAAAACGAAATCTAAAAATCATACCTGGAGTAAGTTTCGCACGTAATTTGGCAGAAAAGATTCGGCAGTTGAAACGTTTGGAGAGAAAATGGATCTCGAGAGGATTTTTTCGTGCGAACTGCGCAAGAAAAGCTCTATAATTCTGATATAATCGTGAGAACGGACGGACTTGATGAGTGTGTATTTTACACACTTATTTATACTTTTTTACACTTGAATTGATAAGTTTTTTTTAGGTGTTCGAAAGAATTTGATAAATTGTGTGAAGTGTGCAGATATTGTATTTAGAACAGGTATTTAGAACAGCAGGTGGAAAAGAGGTGGAAAAGAAGTAAATTTCAAAGGTCAAGAAAACAGAAAAGATGGAGAAGCAATTACAATAAGCAGCAGCGATCGATCTCTATGAATTGCAGAGATCGATCGCTACACATATTTGAAAACAGCCGCGATTGATCTCTGTGCATGCCCGTGAACAGCCCGCGATCGATCTCTATCTATTCCAGAGATCGATCGCCACTCATGCCCAAGAATAAAAGGAAGCCAGCGATCGATCTCCATCCATGTAAGCCAAGCCAGCGATCGATCTCCTTGAAAGTAGAAGAAAGCAGAGATCGATCGCTATACAATATCCAGCGATCGATAGCCACACCAATTTTGGAAAGATTTTATCTTTTAATCTGCACCGTTAATCTTAAGGAACTTTCAATCTTAACCATTGATATGAGAGGAAGGGATGAATTAAACCTAAAGCACAAGACCTTCTCTATTTAATAGAGGGCATTCGACGAGGAGAAAAAAAGGATTCTGCATTCTGGAGACGGAGGCCGAGAGCAACACCGAGGCGATTTTCGGCGAGAGGGGCGATCAGGCTATATTCATAATAGTTTTATTTTTCTTTTTACTTCCACTATTTCGTTATGCAACTCTTTAATATTCTTATTGTTTTTCTTTATTTTAGTATGAACTAAATTTATTTTCTAGGGTTATGATGTAACTGAAACTCGACTGTTTAATATTTCTAATTTAGTTTTTATTTTCCTTTTTCCGATATCGTGTTGAGTATTCTTGTCTGTTCTTCATGCTTAATTTTGTCTGATCACCAAAGTTAAGATTTTTAGGGTTGTTTCAAAAGACGGAAGTTGCGAAATAACTGGGCATTGATGAGTTTACCATGGACTGATTCTAGACTAGGGATAGCTAGGACTTTTATGCAGTTTTATGATTTTCTGCACTTAATGTATTCAACTGATTTGAGTTTGAGACCGGGAGGTGATAACCTGTTAGTTGGATAATATTATTATAACTCGGGAGAGAATAATAATTAAAATAGAAAAATCGCTGTCAACACGTAGGATTAAGAAATATTAACTAAATTAGGGATATTAAATAGGAAAGTGGATGTGAAATCAGAATCCCTAGATTTTTTTCTTGATATTTATAAAATCTTTAATTATATTTCTGTCATTTATTTTAGTTTCATAATTAGTTTATTTAAATTATTTTAGTTATTTAATTGTTTAATTTAAAATCAAATCAAAATCAAAATCTTTTTAATAAAAATTAAAGTGTTTTAGTCCAATTAATTTAAAATTAACTTAATTTAATATTTTAGTAAAACTATTCCTCGTGGGTTCGACTCTTACTTAAAAACTATATTACTTGTGCGACACGTACACTTGCGTATCACGATTTTTCGCAACAGGACTCTTCTTAAGAGAGTCCGTCCGTTCCTTCCCTAATTAAGAACGGACTGTCTCTATTACGAGAGACAGTCCGTTCTATGAACAGACTGTCTTTTGATTTAAGAGACAGTCCGTTCATAGGCAAAAATAAGCTAACGGACTGTCTCTTCAAACATAAGACAGTCCGTTCTCTGGAACGGACGGTCTCTTGTTTGCAGAGACAGTCCGTTCTAGGCAAAAATTCGAGAACGGACTGTCTCTTGTTTGAAGAGACAGTCCGTTCTTTGGCAAAATTAACAGAGGACGGTCAATAGGACGTCCGCCGAGGTTTGTTTTGTTAATTTTTCATACTTCAAGGTTTGAATCGTGAAAAATTTTACTTCAAGGTTTAAATCGAAAAAACCGGTTAGTTCGAGGTTAAAACCGGTAATTTCCCTTAAATTTGAATTATATTGGATGGTTTATTTCAAATATTTATTGAAATATAGAACAGTAACGAGTTGAACGCATAATTGACTTTCAATTATCAATTACATTGATTTGAACTCATTGAATTTTAAATACAAATTTCATGGGTGAGTGCGTATTTTGTACATGCATAGCATTGCTTTATAACTGTTTTTTTTAAGCATGCATTTAGGAAGGAGGGAGAAGGAAACCGGTGGTAACATAAGAACCCACTAAGCTAGTCTCGCCTCTTCGTGTGTGATAGTATGACGATGAATATACTGGTAGATTAACTGTATGATCTCATTGGGTTGAAAGTCTCTACACCTCGCGGGGAAGCAATGTGTGGGTCCTACAGCCCTACCGGTGAAAGTCAGGGAACGTGTAGGTGTGTGATGGTCATATGAATCAATTAGAGTGATTGCACTTTTTACATATCAATTTGAATATGAAAAACTATTTTGGAAAAATGTGATGGAAAATATAGTTTTAAATCGTGCATATTTAATTTAATGTCTTGGATTTATCTATGTGCTAGAAATGGTTTTAAAACGTGGAGGATGGATTTTAAATGGTCGAATTACCAACCTGCATACATTTTTATATAAATGACATGGATTTCAAATAAAAAATATATTTGATTTAAGTTGATTTTAAAATAATCAAATGTTAGGTGGAGGATGGCGTATGAGTCTGGATAGTGTGGATAGATTATAGGCTAGATATTCTAGTCGCTAGATTTATTTGCTGGGTCAATGGCTCATTATGTGGATATTCATATTTTTCAGATAGAGAGGACGTTCACCAGGACGGAGAAACCAAGGCAAGGTACAGTGCAATGAGGCATAGGAGGTTTGGGGTTGTGGAAAGTCACCTAGCGTGACTGGTCTTTATTTATTTACACTTCTGCTAGAGTACTTTGATGAGGCTGATGTAAAGAATTTGATGATGATGTAATATATTTCAACTTATGAAATGTATTTCGGTTGTTGTCTATGGTTTGGATGTTATTGGAGATATCTTAATTTAGGATGCCAGGTAGAAAATTGATGATGTATGTCGTTCAGAAGTTCCCACTTAGGGAATGTACGTTTCGAGTAGGTTGTCGTTCCAGGAGCTTCCTACCTCAGGAATCCATTCCACCCGTCGGGGCCCCTTGACACTAGCCGAATAGGGGGACAATGGTCGCGCGGTGACCTCCTCCATATGAACATCTGCAGAGATAGAGGCCCCTTGATCTTCCTTGAATAATCAAGTCCTGTCGACTTTAACTAGGCCCATCCGAATCAAATGAAGTCTACCAAATACATCGTTAGATCTCTGTGCTCTCTAGTCGGTAGCTGATCCTGAGCTCACTTGACGATCTTCTAAATCAACGTGTCGTACAGAAGATTCTTGTTACATGTCTGACTGATCTCATGCATGTGACCTAAAATCACGAAGTCAGAGTTAAACATCTTTCTGTTGTATAGCTTCTCCATCACATAGAGATTCATGCAGCTCACGAGATTTATATGTCCATTCTGAGATTAAATGATGTGGGTTATCAAATTGTGAATACCCAAGATCTGACATTCAAATCCCTTGATCTTGGCTACACGAACCCTTCGATGTTGGTAATTTGATGAATTTTCCTAATGAAGTAAAGTCCCTCAGCTGATCTAAAAAAATCACAATCTCGGAAAGTATCCACCTCATTCCCTTCTCCGGTAAACCCGAGCAATTCATTAACCATCTCTAAAGGTATAACAATCTATGTACCGAGGGTGTAGGTCTTCAAACATCTGTCCCTCCCAGTAGAAGTCAAGTTTGCATAAAATAAGTGAACAATTCTATCATAGCTATCGGCCCTCAATCTGTACACTTCGTGTAGGCGATTCTACCGAACATCTCCTTGATCTACAATGACTCTCAACCTCTAAAGTTGACAGACTTTGAATGAATAACCGAGTGGTTTGACATATCCTTCTCAAATTGCTCTTGACACATCTAATTTCAAAATTCATTACAAAAATACCCAGTAGGCGGTCGTTGCGTTTGACCTGGAGCACCTTGTGACGATGGTAGCTAGTTTGTAGGACCCCCTTGAAATGGTTCTTCTTGTGACATTAATGAGATATTTGGCGGAGCATGTTCAGTCGGGTCACATTGTGACGGGATAGCCTTTCATTTAATGGTCAATTTTGGAGCCATTTGAGGAGAATTTAACGATTTAGGCTGAATTGGGGATTTGAGGATTTTGACGATTTATGGCTCGAATTTGTGAGATTTTTTTTTTTTTTTTTATGATATTTGAAGGAAATGATTAGGGATGGAGAAATCAACACAGTAGGGGCGTAAAATGGTCGAATTTTGTATTGGAATCGCGGTGGGGGCCGAGAGAAAATCAAATTTTTCAACAGCAGATGGTGGAAGGGGGCTGATTTTTTATATAATGTCGAGGATCGGCCCCCCATTCTAGGAAAATGACCAATCGTTCTTAAAATTAGAGATGCGAATGGGAGGTCACCGCTCCGAAACGACCCATGTTTTTAAACATTGTGCTTGAGAACGGGGGGCCGTTGCGGGGCAGGGACCTCCGATTCCCGACCACCTTGTAAAATGGAGAGGCAAGGAACGGGGGGCCGTTGTGGGGCAGGGACCCCCTGTTTCTGACCGCCCTGTAAAATGGGGAGGTAAGGAACGAGAGGCCGTTGCGGGACTTGGATTTCCCATTGTCGAATCACGTGCGGTGCACGTTGGACGGGGGTTTCTGCCCCCTACATCGACCCCCGACCTAATACGTTTAGTGTCGCGTAAGCACTAGATAGAACATAATGGATTAGCCCTCCGTTTTCGGCGTAAATTCAGAACATGGAGTGATCGAACCCCATTAGGGTTTGATTTGTTATATTTTAGATAGTTTAAGGTTTTAGTTGTTAAGATTTTTTATTTTGGGATTCAAATTAATTTTAACCATAAAGCAAACCACCATAATTGGTCAAAATACAAAAAAGACAAACTATGAAAACACTTGGGCTTCTTAATTTTGAAATTGCACACAAAAATTAGATTATTATTTTACTATGTTAAAAAATTTATTTATCAATTAATATAATAAGTTAACTATTTATAATTTATTTTATTAATAATTTTATATCGGTATGTCCTAAAAAATAGGATAATAAATTCAAAAACTAGGGGTATTTCCTACTTTTATGCCACGTGGCCAGACGAAGTCCGCTTGATCTTGGAAGCAATTGAAATCACATTATCAGATGAAATTACAGAAGCAAGAAATGAACTGATGAAAGTTGTGGGAAATTCCAACGGTCATGATTTGATATTAGACCCGCATGATCCAGAGTCAGACTTGGTCAGAGACCTCAGTCTCACTAAAATATTGACTTTCTTCTCCAACCGCTTCTTCTTCACGTCTTTTCCCGGGGATGATGACTCCCAATTCTCCGGCGAACCCACCATTAGTACACTTTCCGGCGATCTCGCTCCCGCCGTATCCTCCTTCTCCGGAACGTTTCTTTGTCGACCAACGCAACCGCTAGTAATGATCTTCGCTTGCAGTGCCGAAATCACCTCCCTCATCGCTATATCGGGGTCCTCCCTGTTTCTAAGCAAAATCTCCCCAATCTGAGCTGGAGTTAACGCTCCGCCGGACCTGATGCAGCTCTCGACGGCGGCTGTGAGAACGTGCGACTCTGAACCGAGGTAGTTCTTCATCAAGGTTTTGAAAGCGTGCGGGCCGCAGGTGCTGAGATTAACGTGGACGTCCATTCTCCCGCATCTCATGAGCGCTGGATCGACATTCTCTCTATGATTTGTGGTGAAAACTATGACTCTTTCCTCTCCGCAGCTGGACCAGAGCCCGTCTGTGAAATTAAGCAGCCCTGATAAAGTTACTCGCCCACTCTCCTCTTCGCGGCACTTCTCGTTCATGGAATTTTGTGATTTTTTCATCGACTTCGACATTCGATCGGCGGTAAGATCGACGGAGCAGTCTATATCTTCGATTACGATGATCGAGCGATTCGTGGTTTGTATGAGCAAAGCTCTTAGTTCAGAGTTGTCTGAAACTTTGGTGAGCTCAAGGTCATAGACATCGTAGCAGAGGTAGTTAGCCATGGCAGCGATCAAGCTTGATTTTCCAGATCCAGGTGGGCCATACAGCAAGTAACCGCGTTTCCAGGCGCGGCCGACTCTGTGGTAGAGCTCTTTTCCTTTAGAAAATGCTGTTAAATCCTCCATTATCTGCTTCTTCAGGTGTGGCTCAAGCGCCAAGGTTTCGAACGTCGAAGGATGACGAAAAGGCACGGAAGCCCAACCGGATTCGTAAGATCCATGACCATTATTAGTGAAGAGCCTCCTCTCGCGAGATACTCGCTCGTACTCCTCAGCGTGAGCTGTAACATGGTCGAGGTAGGGGGAGAGGAGGACATGGCGGTGGCGCTTGGCGAGCTTGAGAGTGAAGCTGCGTTTCTCGTCCAGGGAATCTTGGACGGTCTCGACGTGGTGAGTCCAAGAGAGACGATAGCCATAAAAGGAGTCATTAACCGAGTGATTAGGGGCCACATTGAAGGAGATCCGATTGGAAGACTTGGAGCGAGAGAGAGTGAGTCTCCGGCAAGATGAAGTAGAATTAACGGAGTTGAGATAGAGATTTACATGCCGGTAGAGATCGTTCACGTCGACGGCACAGTAGCCATTGAACTCTGGGATATCGAAGTAAGAATAGGGAGTGAGCAAATCTTGAAGAGACTCATAAAAGGAATGGAGCAGAGACAGAAGCTGAGAGGGCAATACGTTTTGCAGAACAGTAAGCAGGCCTAAGAAAGACCACATCTGCGACAGTATCTCCATCAGATTTGGCTCAAATTATGATTTTTGTCTCTGTCTAGGAAAATGGCAGAGGCTTCTACTTCTTGTTGATTTATACACGAGGAACAGCTAAAGAAGACAGTGACAAAGTAAGAGGGTGTGAGAACAACAAGGTAAAAGACACTGTTTGATGCCTGCAAAAGCAACAGCCTAGCTGCAAAGATAAAGATAAAAGATAAAGATAAAGATTACGCCCACTACTCTCCTTTTGCCTTTTGTTTTCTGGGTTGATGATTCCAAATCCAAATTCGATGCTCATAATCTGAAAATACAGACATTTCCAGCCCTGATCTTCGTTTTCTTTCCAAGGCTTTTGCTTTTGAACAAAGTTGTATTTTAAGCTTCTTTTATTTAAGAAAGTGAGGCTTTGCATTCCTCTCTGCCTCTGTAATTCCTCCCCTTTTTCTATTTTCATTTTTCCCCAACCCTGTCACTTTGTTTTCCTACGAGTGATTGAAATTGGATAAAGGAAAATGAAAAGTGAGAAAGAAAAACAATAAAGAAGTTAGATTTTAGGAGCTAAGTGGGTAAAATTTAGGTAAGATAAAGCAGAATCAAGAATAAAGAGAGGACCACTATGTAATGTCAATGATCAAACTGCCTTGGATTACAAATGTCCTGGAAAGCTTCTTCAAAAGAGGGAATCTCATAAATTTTCAGTGAAATTATTTGATTTTAGCTGTGGAATTATCCTTATAATCTAAGGTAGTTGCTCATTGACATTAGATTAGTGATCTTTATTTCTAGTGCTGGACAGGGGTAAGAAAATCAATGGTCTAGACCAGTAGATCTACTGAGTTATGAAGACTCTCCATTGCTTAGATTGAAGATTTAGTTGGAGTCTTAAAGTTGAAGTTAGTGTGGCCATTATAGTATATAAATACGATATATGATTAAAAAGCTTCAAGGAATTTATTCTGCTATGGTGATCTGATACAAAAGAAGAATTCTTTTGAAACGAAGAAACAGGCATAACTTTAGTGGTTTATTCTGGGCTAGATCAACTAATTACAGGTCATTATTTGTTCTGCTTTATACCAGGAAAAGCAGCAGAAGAAGCAAAAACCCAACTCGCCATGGCCTCGCTCTGGCTCTTCTCTGCAGAGGAACCTATTGCTCCCGCCGTTGGAACTCAGTGTACTGTTAATAAGACCAGCAATGGGAACACCATGAGAGCAATTTTAAAGCAATTGAGCGCACTCTCGAGCAACGGTTCGTAGTTTGAGTACCACGAGAAGAGTAGGAAAGTGAAATGAAGAAGCAAATATGTGCAGGAAAAGCTGGATCAGGGTTTGAAGAAGAAGATCCAGCCATGTCTGCAAAAAGGGTGGTACCTAATCTTGCTTAAGATGCTAATTTGGTTGGTTTCTGGTGAAATTTTTGGTATAAATAGATAGGTTTAGTAGTAGGGTGTCAACTATTTGCATCGAGAGTTTCATAGATTCTCTCTTTCTCTCTCTAGAAAAAAGGTCATTGAAAATGGAATCCTATTGTCCCTGTATCTAGATAGACTTATTGTAGTGAAAATTTTACAGGGATTTAAATAATTAATCTATAATTTAAGAGTTTAATTCCTAAGCATTTGATAATCGCTCTCTTCCGCAGGCAAAGATTCTCCACTGCTTTACACTGTATTTGATACATCTGTGCAGATGCTTGCATGTTCCGACCTGTGGGGAATCATTGCTGAACAGTGGCTGGGTCAATATTGAAGAAAATGAAAATCTATGGCGGTTTCTGTTTTTTCAGTAGTAGTTGGTTTCACCACCGTCGTCTTCTCCCCCCTTTCCTCTGCGGTTCACGAAGGGGATGAAATCGGCGTTGTTTTTCTTCGTCGCGGGCTGCCATGTCATGCGCCCGAACTCTTCTTTCAGATACCCACCACCACCGGCTTCTTTCCCCTGGTTTTCTCCGTCTCCGGCCGTTGCAGCTTGCTGAATTACTAGAACTGAGACAGTGGACGAGAAGCTCGACGATACTAATGCATCTCCTAGTCCTCCTAATTCGGGGTTATCGCTCCACTCCGACAGCCCCGACGTCAGCGGCGAAATCGACCCTTTTCCTCTTCCGACGATGTACAGATCGTAATCGTTTTCAATGGAGTTTATTTCGATTATGGTTTCTTCCCCGTTGTTCACCACTTTTTCCATGTAGTTTATCGACGCGTTGCTCTCTAATTCAAATCTGAACCCTTGGATGTACTCCTTATCTAACTGTTTTTCCCTTTCGTGATCTGCGATGGCTTTCAGGATTCCGTCGTTCTCGTTATCGCTCTCGTACCCGGAGCTATCGATAGCGGTTACCTCCTTTGCGTCTTCTCCGGCTATGAAACGGATGACCGTTAGAGCAATCAATGGATGTCGAGACATTCTGGTTGCATACGAGAGCGCTTCTCTGTCGTCAGGTCCTCCGATGAAGAACATGGCGAAGCGCCGGAGGGCCCTTGCGATACGGTTTGACTCGACGAAAGAGATGCCTAGTCCACGGTCGACCAAGATTCCGACTGACGACGGCGAGCTACCCAAGACGTTATTGTTAACTATACCGACGGATGGATTAGCTTCCTCTGCATTTCCATCAAAAGGGAGGAGAGTGAGATTCACCCGCTTCTCCGCCGCTATCGCACATATGTCTTCGTGCATGGTGGTGTAAGGAGAGACGGCGGTGAGAGCATTGACGGAAAAACCATCGTTTTCCGTTTCCAAGTTTTCAAATGCAGTCATAATGTTATCGGACTGAGATTTGATCTTAGTGGAGGGGGCTTTGCATTGGCCGTGGACGATGAGCATGGCGGAGGCTCGGCCAGCGAGCTCCACGAGCTGGATAGCGAAGACAGGATATTGGGGACAGCTTGGATGGATTGGAAGCTCCGAGGAGACTGACCATGCCGGAGACATTCCGGGAGGAATGGACGCAGGCAAGTATTCTGAATTCGGAGTCTGGTCTGAGTCTCTGTATTGTCTGGCACTTGAACTGCCTCAAATTTCTGATGGATTTGTACATGAAAAACAGAATCGGTCCTGCCATTGCCGTCATCACCACAAACGAGAGGAACATCGCAGAGAAAGCCTCAGTTCCCAACGCCTGCCATTAACAAACAAGTCAAGCTTTGAATTTTAATTTCAAACATTGATCAATCACCGGAAAAAAAAAAACAGAGCAGTCACCTTCATATCCCGGCCGGTGCCAAGGATGATCAAGGCCAACAGCCCTTTCGTGTTCATCAAAACACCAAGACCCAGACTCTCCCGAGGAGGGATTTTACAGAGCACAGAAGCAATATAAGCGCTACCAATCTTAGCAGAAGAAGCCAGAACAACAGTCAGAATCACCATACCCAAGCTCACCTCCTTCCCCAGAGTAATCAAATTCATTCTCAGACCCATAACCAGAAAATAAGTGGGCAGCATAAACGACTTGACGAACTCCTCCACCTTCTCCATTATAACCTCCTTAAGCACCCCCTTCGGCAGAATCACGCCCCACATCAGAGCTCCGACAATGGAGTGACAACCACAAACGTCTGTGATCAAACCACATGCGATAACTCCTGTTAGAATGAAGCAGATGTGGTAATCGTTGTATTCTTCGTCTTTTGCTGTCCATTTCATGATCCATTTTAGAGCTGGACGAAGAAGGAAGAGGCTAATTAGTGTGAAACTGACGGTGGCCATTATTGTATATAATTTCCCCTCGCTTGTAATTGCAATGACGATGACGAAAAGAACCCATGAGCTTAAATCGGTGACGACAGCTGCAGACAGAGCAGTTCGTCCGATTTCAGTGCGAAGTAGCTTCAGATCGGCGAGAATTTTGGTGAGATCGTGAAAATTTGTGATGGAGAGAGAGAGACCGTAGAACAGAGAGCCGAAACGGGCCTGCCCTCCGAGTTTCGGTCGACTGGTTTTCTTGAGAAGAAAATCGTGTAAGACGACGCCGGTCAGAAAGGGAAGCACAAGTCCGGCGAAAGCGACACCGGCGGCCTTAGACCCAGCTTGTAAAATTGGGTCTAAATTCAAATCCAACCCAACCAGAAAAACGTAGTAAACCAGGCTTAGATGCGCTATGCTCTCCAATGCCAACATGCTCTTGAAAGGATAAATGATGGCCCTGAATAG
This sequence comes from Begonia masoniana, assembly GCA_022432975.1. Taxonomy (NCBI): domain Eukaryota; kingdom Viridiplantae; phylum Streptophyta; class Magnoliopsida; order Cucurbitales; family Begoniaceae; genus Begonia; species Begonia masoniana. The sequence goes on along the minus strand of CM039511.1, from coordinate 15,893,861 downwards.
CTGGTCCATCCCCAACATCGACGAACCCAGAAGAATTCCGGCCTGAAGTCAAAGATTCAAAACCCAAATTCCAGAAAAATGAAAAATCAGGAAAGGAATGAGATTAGAATGAAAAAAAAAACTCACGAGCATCTCTGCAACTACGGGGGGTTGGCGCAGGGGTTTAAGAAGGAAGACAAGGAGGCGAGAGAGGAAAATAACGAGGGCAAGCTGGAAGACGAAGAGAGGAAGAGTTGAAGACAAAGCATTTTCAGCTCGCCATAAAGCATTTGTCCGAGTTACATTACTGCTGTAGCAAGCTACGACGTACTCGCTTTGTCTTTCTTTCACGAAGTAATCTGAAGGAGAAGGCCAAGCCACAATCTCCATTGCAAGAAGATCAAACCCAGAAAAAAAAAACTGTAAATTCGAAAGAGAGGAGGAATCAGGGAAAATGGTGAAATCTGAACAAGCAGTTGTTTTGGGGGTTAGTGATGGACGGTTCAGTACATGAGTTGTTACTACTTGCCTGTCATTTTCTGTAGTCTTCTTTCTATTTTTGTTGTTTTTGTTAAGAAAGAATAAAAAGTATTTTCACCTTCAAACTTTTTGTTTTTTTTAAACAACAGTTGAACTAACAATTATAACAAATCAAATCTTAAATTATTCAAAATCTAATAAAATCATCCATGACCGGGACGTTTCTGGAGAACGGGGGCCGTTCTCCTGTGCCAAGACCATGGGGTCGGTCTAGGAGAACGGTCCCACGTTTCTTCTTTATTTTTTATAAATTAATTTTAAGACAATACCAAAAAATTTTGAATTTATTTGAAAATTTTATCACATATTCACCACATCATGAGAAGATAATCTGAAAACTTTCGTAATTTTCTAACAATTGTACGATTTATTGTAATTAAAGTGAATTATTTTATAAAACAGATGTAAAACAATTATAATAAATCATACAAGTATTAGAAAATCAAAAAAAGAAATTCCAGATTATCTTCCCGTTTAATATTTTTTTAAATTTAACTTATAAAATTAAGAAAGAACGAGGAGTATTTTAAAAAAAATAGCAAACGATATTGGATTTACTTGAAAATTTTACTACCTCTTCACCACATCATGATAATATAATCTGGAAAGTTTCGTAATTTTCTAACACTTATACGATTTATTGTAATTTTAGTAAATTATTTTATAAAATAGATCTAAAACAATTTTAATAAATCATGCAAGAATTAGAAAATCACAAAAAATTACAAATTATCTTCCCATAACGTGACTAATATGTCGTAAAATTTTCAAGTAAATCCAATGTCGTTTCATATTTGTTTAAACTTTAATTTTTAAAATGAAAAGGGAACAAAGGGTATTTTAAAAAAATAGCAAACGATATTAGATTTACTTGAATATTTTACCACATATTCATCACATCATTGGAAAATAATCTAGAAATTTTTGCAATTTTCCAATTCTTGTATGATTTATTAAAAAGTTTTTACATTTGTTTTATAAAACAATTCACTGAAACTACATTAAATTGTACAAATGTTAGAAAATTACAAAAATTTTCAGATTATCTTACCATGATTTGCTGAATATTGGATAAAATTTTCAAGTAAATCCAATATCATTTAGTATTATTTTAAAATTAATTTATAAAAAATAAAGAAGAAATGCGAGGCCGTTCTTCCATACCGGCCCCCCTGTCCTCGCACTAGAGAACGCCCCCGTTCTCCTGGAACGGCCCCCCGCCAAGTGTGATTTTCTAAAACTTTTACGATATAATGTAATTTTAATGAATTATTTTATAAAACAGACGTAAAATAATTTAGTAAACCATACAAGTGTCAGAAAATTACAAAAAATTTTAGATTATATTTCCATGATGTGAAAAACATGTCGTAAAACTTTCAAATAAATCTAATATTGTTTTATATTTTTTTAAAATTTATTTTTAAAATGAAGAAGGAACGAGGGGTATTTTGAAAAAATATCAAACAATATTGGATTTACTTAAACATTTTACCTGTGACGACTCCAAAATTTTCCTCAGACACTGTTCCTAAAAATCCCGTAAAATTTGAACATTTTTTTCATTTCTCACTTGTACTCGTTTAAAGACAATAACTTCATTCGGTGAAAGACTTAATGCATGTGGAAACCTCGCATGAAAACTAATCTTGGTTTCAAGTGTTAAAAATCGTAGAATAAGGTTTCGGTAAACACTGACTAAAATCGGTCGACTTAGTAATTTCTCTGAAATCGACCCTGACTAGAATCGGTCGATGTTCACACTGACTAAAATCGACCGACACACTGTTCGCTAAATGGTCATGGCGTCATCAACTGAACTTCTCGGAAATGGTCACCGAACCTCTCTCTGAATTGGTCGACGCCATCGACCGAACTTCTCACTAAATGATCGACGTCATCAACCGAACCTCTCTCTGAATTGGTCGACGCCATCGACCGAACTTCTCACTAAATGATCGACGTCATCAACCGAACCTCTCTCTGAATTGGTCGACGCCATCGACCGAACTTCTCACTAAATAATCGACGTCATCAACCGAACCTCTCTCTGAATTGGTCGACGCCATCGACCGAACTTCTCACTAAATAATCGACGTCATCAACCGAACCTCTCTCTGAATTGGTCGACGCCATCGACCGAACTTCTCACTAAATAATCGACGTCATCAACCGAACCTCTCTCTGAATTGGTCGACGCCATCGACCGAACTTCTCACTAAATAATCGACGTCATCAACCGAACCTCTCTCTGAATTGGTCGACGCCATCGACCGAACTTCTCACTAAATAATCGACGTCATCAACCGAACCTCTCTCTGAATTGGTCGACGCCATCGACCGAACTTCTCACTAAATAATCGACGTCATCAACCGAACCTCTCTCTGAATTGGTCGACGCCATCGACCGAACTTCTCACTAAATAATCGACGTCATCAACCGAACCTCTCTCTGAATTGGTCGACGCCATCGACCGAACTTCTCACTAAATAATCGACGTCATCAACCGAACCTCTCTCTGAATTGGTCGACGCCATCGACCGAACTTCTCACTAAATAATCGACGTCATCAACCGAACCTCTCTCTGAATTGGTCGACGCCATCGACCGAACTTCTCACTAAATAATCGACGTCATCAACCGAACCTCTCTCTGAATTGGTCGACGCCATCGACCGAACTTCTCACTAAATAATCGACGTCATCAACCGAACCTCTCTCTGAATTGGTCGACGCCATCGACCGAACTTCTCACTAAATGGTCAACGTCATCAACCGAACCTCTCTCTGAATTGGTCGACGCCATCGACCGAACTTCTCACTAAATGATCGACGTCATCAATCGAACCTCTCTCTGAATTGGTCGACGCCATCGACCGAACTTCTCACTAAATAATCGACGTCATCAACCGAACCTCTCTCTAAATTGGTCGACGCCATCGACCGAACTTCTCACTAAATGGTCAACGTCATCAACCGAACCTCTCTCTGAATTGGTCGACGCCATTGACTGAACTTCTCACTAAATGGTCGATGTCATCAACCAAACTCTCAGTGAAAACCTAACAACTTAACTGAATATTTATAGAAAGGGACTCCAATATGCTGGGGGGGGGGGTCGACAACCCTGACAGATTCACACTTAAAATCAGTCGATGTAGCCCCTGCCATAACACTTAACTTACTATCAAATACCTAAACACCCAATTAACCACTTCTATATGGAAATGAGCGGTATAACCCTATAAATTACCTCCAACCAGAACTTTACCTACTCACAAGAATGCTTGAGATCTATTTACCATCATCCAACATATACCTTCTATAAAACCACCCACAACATTCCCATTAAAACTTAATTTCTCACACTTTTTCGATCAAACATTTCTATCCACGTACATCAACATTATCATTCTCTTACTTAGAAAAATAGACATCCACGCACTAACCACAGACACGTACTCATACTAACCACGGTCGAAATCGCCCTAACAATATAGCCGGGTTGCCGTCATGGTCGTGCTCCGCCAACCGCGTCCATCATTCTATCAAGTCCGTGTAATCTCACAACGCTGCGCCTATTCGCCTACATTACAGAACTCAAACTATAAGCTTAATGCTTAACAAGTAATGCAGATATGAATTGAAAACATTTCACTTAACATATGTAGTTTCTAATATTTCTATCGTACATAAACATTTTGTTGCAGTTTTCTACCGTTTCTACTTTCACGTACACATATGATTCTCTAGCCAATGGAGAGCGGATCACTTTCTCCACCTCTATACGTTCCTATCATACATCTGAAGGGTGAACAACTTCCTTCAAATGCTACACATTTTCTACGTTTACATTGTTTTCTATCGTACACGTAATCCTTTATCGAGTGGAGAGCGAATTAGTTTCTCCACCTCTATACGTTCTACTCATACATCTGAAGAGCGAACTGTTGACTTATAGATTGTTTAAGTCATAATTTGTTTTTGATTATGTATTTGTATAATTAGTGTACAATTTGATTATGTGTATTTAAAAAGAATAATGAGTATGAGTTTATTTGGAAATACCCTTGAAAAGGGTATTTTAGTTGTCTAATAAATCGGTTTGAGTATACAGAATTAAATAGCAAAACAGGCTTGCATATACCGATCGCTACACGAAGCTACTCCTGCCGATGCCAGGTTCATGACGTGTTGAGGTGCATATGCCGATAACATTTACAAGTCTCATCTGCCCGTGAAGCTCTAAGCGAGCATCTACCGATGATGTGGTCAGTGCTTATGTGTTTCATCTGCCGAAGCATTTTTGAAGATATCTGCCGATGACGTGTTAAGATGGATCTGCCGATAGCATTTGACGCTACTCATACCGATGATGTTTTTAAGCAGCTCCTGCCGATTGACTAAACGACAAAAGGAGATGCTGACTAAAGCTTGCACCTACCGATCACGTTTGACAATGCTCCTGCCGATGGAGTTTAAAGCTGCTTCTGCCGATAAAAGTTGAAGATGCTTCTGCCGATGGAATTCAAGTATACACCTGCCGATGGATCTTTAGGTTACATCTGCCGATGGCATTTCAAGCTGCATCCACCGATGACGTGTCTCTGCTCATAAGTTGCATCTGCCGGTGAACTTCCGCCAGAATTCAAATTAGCCGCGAAGCTACAGTGACGTCGTTTTCAGCCATAACTCCAGAACATTAATGGCGACGACGATTTGCAACTACAAACGGCAACGGCTACCTGAACTTGTACGGAAACTGCTCCAACGGTAACTAAACTTCTATTATTGGATAAGGAGCATTTAAGCCAAGCATTTTTGAAGACAGAGTATATAAGCCGAGCTTAGAGCACGAAGTCCCAACTTTTGCGAATTTGATTTCCTGAGCCCTAACGTGCAAATCATACTCTGTATTCTCAATCTACATCTCTCTACTCCAAAACTTGAGATTCTGTTTTTGAGAGTTTGTAGATTATTGTAATCTGTCTTTCAAACCTGAAAATCCTGTAAGGCAGTGGATTGACGCCCGCTAAGTTCAATCCATGATTGTGAAAGGCTGTGGATCGAAGCCCGTAAGTTCGATCAGATTTTCTCGTTGAGGAGAAGTAAGAAATCTTCAAGGGAGAGCCTTGGAGCGTGGACGTAGGCAGTTTGGCTGAACCACGTAAAAATACTGGTGTCGAATTTCTCTTTCTCTCTCTTTATATTATTTGATTACTTGTGCTAAATCTAAGATTAATCAATAAGAGAAATTAGGTTGAATTAAAATTAAAATTAAAAAGTCTAATTCACCCCCCCCTCTTAGACAATTCCGATCCTACAATTGGTATCAGAGAGAGGTATATATTGTCTAAGTTGTTTATCTAAGAGATATCGCTATATCTGAAATGGCATTCAACATTAACAACACACACATAGAAGGTCAGGCAACAAATAGACCTCCATTCTTTGATGGTAGTGACTATGTCTATTGGAAGGCTAGAATGAAAATATTCATTCAAGCCATAGACTATGAGACCTGGTGTATAATAGAAAATGGTCCTTTTAAGGCCATGAAAACTGTTGATGGGAAAAGTATCCCTAAGGACTCTTCTGAGTTAACTGAGTCCGATAAGAGAAATCTAAGCCTTAATGCTAAGGCAGTAAACACCTTGTACTGTGCCTTAAATAGAGATGAATTTAATAGGGTACAAGGGTGTGAAAGTGCTCAAGAAATTTGGCACTTATTAGAGGTCACACACGAGGGCACAAATCAAGTAAAGGAGAGCAAACTGAATATGCTCATTCACGAGTATGAATTATTTTCTATGCCCAAAGATGAGTCTGTCTCTTCCATGTTTACAAGATTTACTAATATTACTAATGGTTTGAAAGCACTTGGTAAATCGTATTCTAGTGAAGAACAGGTCAGGAAGATCCTCAGGTGTCTTCCAAGAAGCTGGCAGCCAAAGGTGACTGCAATTCAGGAAGCAAAGGATCTTAAAGCTCTAAAGCTCGAAGAACTCATTGGATCTCTCATGACACATGAGATCACAATGAGGTCAAACGAGAAAGAAGACCTTAAGGAAAAAGAGATTTCCAAAAGAAAAGATATTGCCATGAAAGCCTCTTCAAGTAAATGTGAAGTCTCTGAGGATGAAGAAGAAGAAGAAGATGAGGACATTGCTCTTATCACTAGGAGATTCAGCAAGTTCCTTCGAAGGAAGAAGCTGCAGGGAAGAAGATTTCCCAAGAATGAAAAGCAATCCAAAGACAAGGAGTTTACCTGTTTTGGATGTGGAAAGCCAGGCCACATGAATGCTAACTGTCCACAAGCTAAAGGTCCCAAGAAATTCAAGAAAAAGGCTATGAAGGCTACCTGGGACGATAGTGAAAGCGATACCTCCTCGGAAGATGAAGAGGTTGCTAATCTATACTTTATGGCACACGAGGATGAGGTAAATCTTTTTTCTTGTGAGAGTGACAATGATGAAGGAGATTTAATAGATGCTTTCAATGATTTAGTGAAACAATATAGCATGTTAAAAGCAAAATACAACTTGTTAAAAAGAGATAATACAGATTTATTAGAAAAGCAGGCCAATGAACTTAGTATGCATGAAAAGGAAGTCTATGTACTTAAAAAGAAAAATGAGACGTTAAATAGACTTGTTCTGAATTTCACTGAAGGAAGCAGAAATCTGAACATGTTATTGAGCAGCCAGAGAGTGCAGTTTGATAAAACTGGTCTGGGGTATGAAGGGTTTAGTAAAAAGAAAACATATAAAAGGCTTTTTGTTAAATCCACTATCTGTCATGCATGCAATGAAGTTGGACATAAATCATTTGAATGTCCATTAAATTCAAACAACAAGAAAACTGGGAGTAAATTACAGTGGGTTCCCAAAGGAACCAAAACTAACACCAGGACCCAAAAGATTTGGGTACCTAAGAAGACTGCTTGAACTCTTTATTGCAGGTTGACTGCTCTCCCGGGAAAAACCAGTGGTATCTCGACAGCGGATGCTCGAGACATATGACGGGAGACTCAACTAAATTTGCTGCTGTCAGCAAAAAGAAAGGAAGTGTTACCTTTGGTGGAAATCAAAAAGGTAAAATCGTTGGGATTGGCAACATAGGTAACTCTATCAACCCTATTATTGAAAATGTCTTATTAGTTGATGGGTTGAAACACAATCTGCTAAGTATAAGTCAATTATGTGACAAAGGTTATGAGGTGATATTCAAATCAAATTCATGCATAATTAAGGATAGCTCATCTAGTTCTATACTGTTTAAAGGATATAGAAAAGAAAATGTGTATATTATTGATTTAGATAATATTGAACTTTCTGATGAAAAATGCTTTGCTGTGAATTCTGTTAATGACTGCTGGACTTGGCATAGAAGGTTAGGACACGTAGGAATGGATACCTTAGCTAAGATTACTAAGGAGAATTTAGTTAGAGGTATTCCTAAGATATCCTTTGAGAAGGATAAAATCTGTGAAGCTTGTCAAATGGGCAAGCAGATCAAAAGTTCTTTTGCTTCTAAGAATTCAATTTCTACTTCTAAGCCTCTCCAACTCCTTCACATGGACCTCTTCGGCCCTTCCAATATAGCCAGTCTAGGTGGCAAATTCTATGCCTTTGTCATTGTTGATGACTTTTCTAGATTTACTTGGGTTCATTTTCTGAAGTCTAAGGATGAGACGTTTGACACCTTTTCTAGTTTTAGGAAAAGAGTTCAAAATGAAAAGGAGCTCACCATTGTTGCTATTCGTAGTGATCATGGTGGAGAGTTTGAAAATGAGAAATTTGAACTCCTGTGTCTCAAATATGGAATTGAGCACAATTTCTCTTCCCCTAGGACCCCTCAGCAAAATGGTGTTGTTGAGAGGAAGAATAGATCTCTTCAAGAGCTTGCTAGGACTATGCTTAATGAGAATTCACTTCCTAAGTACTTCTGGGCTGAAGCTGTTGCTACAGCTTGCTATGTGCTTAATCGGGTCTCCATAAGACCTATTCTAGAGAAAACTCCCTATGAACTTTGGAATGGCAAGACTCCTACTGTTAAGTATTTTAGAGCTTTCGGTTGCAAATGTTTCATTCTAAATACTAAGGATAACTTAGGAAAATTCGATTCCAAATCTGATATTGGAATTTTTCTTGGCTATTCTCTGTATAGTAAAGCTTATAGAGTATTCAATAGGAGAACTCTAGTTGTAGAGGAATCTGTCCATGTTAACTTTGATGAGTCTCCTGAACCCACAATCAATGTGGATGAGGATGATTCTTTGGATAATCAACTAGATTCCCTCTCTTTAGAAAAGCCTAGTGATCCTGCTCAAGTAGAAAAAACTCTAGAACCTTCTCTAGATATTATTCCTGTCAAGGATGAAAATCCTACTTTACCTAGAGATTGGAAATATGTCAGAAATCATCCAATAGATGAGATCTTAGGTGATCCTTCTTTAGGAGTTAAGACTAGATCCTCTCTTAGGAATCTCTGTGCCAATGTGGCATTTATATCTCAAGTAGAACCTAAGAAGTTTGAAGAGGCCGAGAGTGATGAAAACTGGATTTTAGCTATGCAAGAAGAGCTAAATCAATTTGAAAGGAGCAAGGTATGGGAACTTGTTCCACGGCCTAAGGATCATCCAATTATTGGAACAAAATGGGTTTACAAGAACAAATTGGATGAAAATGGGATCGTAGTCAGAAATAAAGCTAGGCTAGTTGCTAAAGGTTACAATCAAGAAGAAGGAATAGATTTTGAGGAAACCTTTGCACCAGTAGCTAGATTAGAATCCATTAGGATGCTCTTAGCCTATGCTTGCTACAAAAACTTCACACTTCTTTCAAATGGATGTAAAGAGTGCCTTCTTAAATGGTTATATTCAGGAAGAAGTTTATGTAGAGCAGCCCCTAGGATTTGAAGACTTTGCTAAACCGAATCATGTGTATAGACTTATGAAAGCTCTCTATGGTCTTAAGCAGGCTCCTAGAGCTTGGTATGACAGATTGAGGAATTTCCTTGAGGAAAGGAATTTCAGAAAGGGTAACACCGACTCAACTCTGTTTACCAGGCAAAAGGATAAGGACATTCTGCTGGTTCAAATATATGTCGATGACATTATTTTTGGATCAACCAATGTGAACATGTGTAATGAGTTTTCTTCCCTCATGCAAAGTGAATTTGAAATGAGTATGATGGGGGAGTTAAAGTTCTTCTTAGGATTCCAGATTAATCAGTCTCCTGATGGAATTTTTTTCTGTCAAGAAAAGTACATTAAGGAACTCCTTAAGAAATTCGGATTAGAAACTGTCAAATCTTCCAAAACTCCAATGAGTACCACTACTAAATTGGACAAGGATGAAAATGGTTTAAGTGTGGATATCAAGAAATATCGTGGTATGATTGGTTCTCTGTTGTATCTGACTACTAGTAGGCCAGATATACTCTTTAGTGTTTGTCTGTGTGCTAGGTTTCAAGCTGCTCCCAAGGAATCCCACTTAAATGCTGTCAAGAGAATTTTTAAATATCTAAGTGGGACTCAAGATTTAGGATTATGGTATCCGAAGGGTACCTCCTTTGATCTAATTGGATATTCTGATTCTGACTATACTGGTAGTCTAATTGATAGAAAGAGCACCAGTGACACTTGTCAATTCTTAGGAGAATCCCTAGTGTCTTGGTATTCTAAGAAACAGAATTCTGTTGCACTCTCAACTGCAGAAAGTGAATATATTGCTGCAGGCAGTTGTTGTGCACAAGTGTTATGGATGAAACAAACACTAGAAGACTATAATCTGTTTTATGATAGGATTCCTATTCGGTGTGATAACACCAGTGCCATCAATATTTCTAAAAATCCTATTTAGCACTCTAGAACCAAACATATTGATGTTAGGTATCATTTCATTAGAGATCATGTTCAAAGAGGAGATATCACTCTAGAGTTTATTAATTCTGTAGATCAACTTGCAGACATATTTACCAAGCCTTTGGATGAGAAGACGTTCAATAATATTAGAATCAGGCTAGGACTCATTCGGGTTGAGAAAAACTAAGGGTATTCCTCTGTTATTAGATCCTATGTAATTGAGTGTTTCTGTGTTGTGAAGCACCGGTAGATACTGTGTATTTCTCTAGTCATCGGTAGTTACATCTCTATCGGCAGATGCAGTGTTTTCTATCCCATCGGAAGCTGTACTGCTCAATCTGCCGACACGTGTAATCCATCGGAAGATGTATTCCCCAATCTGCCGACACGTATGTCTTCTTCGTCTGGCGATGAGTTATTTCTTTTAAATTCATTCTTCTTCGCCCAGACACTTTACTTTTCGCACTCTTTCTGTAAATCCCTGCTCTACCAAATCCTCTCTGTCGAATCCTCTTCTAGAAATGGAACTTCAAGGTCAATCATCTCGCGCCGTTTCCAAACCGACCAAGAAGAAGGCCAATGTTTCTGATCGTCCTTCCCGAGAGATTCCTTGTGGAACGGAGTGGCCAACCTACTTCTTTCTTACTCAAGCTGCTGAGGTAAAGTACCACAATGACTATAAGTTCAAATCGTTAATTCCTAGTAAGGGTATTTCTTTTGAAGAGTTAGCCGGAATGGACCTTATTGAACCCCTGACGGATCTCGGGTTAATAGGTCTCTTTGAGACCGAATCATTCTACTACCCGGAAGCGATTAGGATGTTTTATGCAAACCTTAGCTTCACCTCTGATTACCCTTCCATTAAGAGCTACGTATACAACACTCTCATAGAAATTACTCCTCAGTCCATAAATGCCCTTCTGGGAGCTCCTCATTTGGATAACTGCCCTTACAAGTATGTGACAGGCCCTGAGCTACCCTTCTTTGGAACGCCTGAAGGACTACAGTTTCTAAGGGAAATTGCTGTGGACCCCAATTCATCCCCTGATCAGTTAAAGGGCAAACATCTGACCCCTAGAGCCAGAGTTTTTCGTCATATGATTGATTTCAATATTGTTCCCAAGGGTGGACATTATGACGAGGTGAGCGCAATGGAACTGTTTGTTCTGTATGCAATCTATTTCAAGACACCCTTCAACATTGGATATATAGTTGTTCGAAGGATGATTCTTGCTGTATCCTCCAGGGCTACTTCTCTACCATATAATCTGCTTCTCATGCGGTTATTTTCTCGTCTTGAGGTTGTCTTTCCTGAGGAGGAGGAGCCTGTGAGACTTCTACCCTCCAATTTTTATTCCTCTTCCACTCTCAACAGGATGGGTTTCAAAAGTATCGTAAAAGGAAAACCTGCTGTGGATAAGGCTAAGAAAAAGGTTCCTTTGGCAGCACCTGTCAGGCGTGGAAAAAGGAAACTTATCCTGCCAGATGAATCTACTGCTGAAGGGGGAGATGAAACAGTATGTCCAGACCGTGGTATTTCTCAATCTCAGGACTCAAGCCCCCCAACTTCTCCTCTAGTGCGTAGGCGCAGGATTGCTCCTTCCTCCATAGCACCTATTTCAGAAGCCACCTCTGCTCCCTCATCTGTACCTCTTCCTATTCCTGAACAGCCTCTTTCACCTCCACCTTCTCTCATATTACCTTCTAAGCCTGTTTTTCCTTCCATCTCTCCGGTGATGCGAGCAATTTCCTCAATACTCACTCATGGTCCTCCAGCTCTACCATCTCCAGTTCCTCCACCTCCCTCTCTACTTACACTTCCCTTACCATCTCCAGTTCCTCCACCTCCCTCTCCACTTACACTTCCCTTACCATCTTCAGCTCCTCCATCTCCAAACCATGAACCTTCAGCTCCTACATCCCCACTACATGCACCTTCAGCTCCTACATCTCCAATCCATGAACCTTCAGCTCCTCCATCTCCCGATCAGCAAGAGGTGCTCCCTCCATCCCCAGTTCACCCTGCTTCAATCCCTCTGCAAGTCCAACCCCTTCTCTCCAATACTCCTGCAACTCCCCTGACATATCACAGGAGATTTTCCTTCACTGAGGCTCAGTATAATGAGATGCAAGCCTCTATTACCAACCTTGGCACTGCCCTCAGTACCCTCCAAAGTAAAATTGATAAGAATCATCAGGACATGGGCATTGCTTTGGATACAGGTCTTGGCCTGCTGTCTACGAAAGTTGATGGTGATAGGCGAATGGTTGTCAGGGAACTTGAGAAACTCCAATCTTCCATTGCCGCTTTGACACCTGAACCTGACCCTGAACCCGAACCATCAAGTTCTGGTCTCAATGTTCCCGAGGCTTGCTATGAAGATTTGTTTCTTCCCCTCTCCAGGCCTGCTGTTATTGAAGATGTGCGCCTCATGTCCCTAGATATTCATGAGGCTGAGCTCAAGTTCACCCTTCCTACATCTTCCTCTGCTCCTGCATCTTCCTCTCCTCCAGCCTGTCCATTGGAAGCTTCTCCTCCACCAAGTATGGATGTGTGTTCTGGTCCTTCTGTCGAGTCTCCTCCTTGCTTGGACGTGGAGGTGTCCCGAGAGCCTTCTCCACCTCCTGCTCCTTGTTTGGCTATGGTGGTCTATCAATCACCTCTCCCTCGAGATCTTGCATTTCTTCAAGCTCTGGTGGATGCATCTTTCAATCCCCACCGTGACGTGCCCTCTTATGTTCAGAGAGCCTTTTGGAATCTTCATTTAGATATCTTCAAATAGTGATTTTTTAGTTATATACATTTTTTTTTCTTAGTTGTTTCTTTTTAATGACTATTTTTTTACTAAACATACTCTGATGTTGAATGCATTGTTTTTTTTTTATAATGTCAATGGGGGAGAATACTATATTTGATTGAGTCTGATTAGATAATATTCTTTGGATATATCATTCTTTGGATATACTCTGTGATTTTGGATTTGCTCTGAATGGTTAATTGAATAAAATGCATATACTATGGGGGAGCGGCTAGAATTATGGGGGAGTATCAAAGTTAATCAAATTTATATTGTCATAATCAAAAAGGGGGAGATTGTTGACTTATAGATTGTTTAAGTCATAATTTGTTTTTGATTATGTATTTGTATAATTAGTGTACAATTTGATTATGTGTATTTAAAAAGAATAATGAGTATGAGTTTATTTGGAAATACCCTTGAAAAGGGTATTTTAGTTGTCTAATAAATCGGTTTGAGTATACAGAATTAAATAGCAAAACAGGCTTGCATATACCGATCGCTACACGAAGCTACTCCTGCCGATGCCGGTTCATGACGTGTTGAGGTGCATATGCCGATAACATTTACAAGTCTCATCTGCCCGTGAAGCTCTAAGCGAGCATCTACCGATGATGTGGTCAGTGCTTATGTGTTTCATCTGCCGAAGCGTTTTTGAAGATATCTGCCGATGACGTGTTAAGATGGATCTGCCGATAGCATTTGACGCTACTCATACCGATGATGTTTTTAAGCAGCTCCTGCCGATTGACTAAACGACAAAAGGAGATGCTGACTAAAGCTTGCACCTACCGATCACGTTTGACAATGCTCCTGCCGATGGAGTTTAAAGCTGCTTCTGCCGATAAAAGTTGAAGATGCTTCTGCCGATGGAATTCAAGTATACACCTGCCGATGGATCTTTAGGTTACATCTGCCGATGGCATTTCAAGCTGCATCCACCGATGACGTGTCTCTGCTCATAAGTTGCATCTGCCGGTGAACTTCCGCCAGAATTCAAATTAGCCGCGAAGCTACAGTGACGTCGTTTTCAGCCATAACTCCAGAACATTAATGGCGACGACGATTTGCAACTACAAACGGCAACGGCTACCTGAACTTGTACGGAAACTGCTCCAACGGTAACTAAACTTCTATTATTGGATAAGGAGCATTTAAGCCAAGCATTTTTGAAGACAGAGTATATAAGCCGAGCTTAGAGCACGAAGTCCCAACTTTTGCGAATTTGATTTCCTGAGCCCTAACGCGCAAATCATACTCTGTATTCTCAATCTACATCTCTCTACTCCAAAACTTGAGATTCTGTTTTTGAGAGTTTGTAGATTATTGTAATCTGTCTTTCAAACCTGAAAATCCTGTAAGGCAGTGGATTGACGCCCGCTAAGTTCAATCCAGGATTGTGAAAGGCTGTGGATCGAAGCCCGTAAGTTCGATCAGATTTTCTCGTTGAGGAGAAGTAAGAAATCTTCAAGGGAGAGCCTTGGAGCGTGGACGTAGGCAGTTTGGCTGAACCACGTAAAAATACTGGTGTCGAATTTCTCTTTCTCTCTCTTTATATTATTTGATTACTTGTGCTAAATCTAAGATTAATCAATAAGAGAAATTAGGTTGAATTAAAATTAAAATTAAAAAGTCTAATTCACCCCCCTCTTAGACAATTCCGATCCTACACGAACAACTTCCTTCAGGCGATACACATACTACCAATTTACACGTTACTTTACATGAAAACATATGCAGGAAAAACCATTTCATACGTTTTCTAAAACATGATGCATGAGAAAGCTAAACATACATAGAAACATGTAACATAACCTAACGTTCTGTGTTGTAGGCCCGAAGGCAACACACATGCAACACTACTTACCTGGCGTCCTTAGCAAACTTATCTCGACTTGTACTCAATCGTATTCTTGTCCGCAGAACGTGGAAACCTAACATCATAACATCATTATTAAGAACATAACCAATTTCACGTTCTCAAATTTTCAGCTAACATTAGGCTAAACTTCAAAATCAACAAGAGACAACAGGAGCACTTAACATCAAATGTCCAATAACAATAGAACTTAAATTTGAACCCAAAACAAGCACATGAAATCTCCTAATTCCCAACGACTATCAAAATAATGCTCCTACCATTCATCACATCATCACACTTCAATGGAGGCCAAATCCCAAAACCAAACAAAGGATATATCACATATCATAATGCTCAAGTCAAACACTTCAAACAATTAATATTTAAACTAATTTCCAACCAACAAACCAATGTCATAACAAAACTCGGATTTTGACTTAGAAATTGAGCAAACTTCAAAAATTCATAACGTTTACTACACATATCGAAACGACTTGATTCCAAAGGTCATGGCTTCTTTGAAGTGTCTAGTTTAACATGCCAAAATGGTTTTAAGACGGAAATCGATAGATTGGCCAGAAATTGAGACAATTTATCAAACACCCTACATGCATCCATTTATTTACTAACTTCCAAACCATATTATACAATATAACCTCATCCATTTTCGAGCATTAACTATAAATACCGTCAACCACCAGATAAACAATAAATACATTATCAAAATTCTACCATTCATCGACTATTTTCTAGGTTCAACCAACAAAATAACCGATTAAGCCCTAATTCCAAAAGTTTTCACAACCTCCAACAAATCAATAACATTTCTCCTAACAATCCATCCATACATTTTCTTTTATATAACATGCTTAAGCATCGAAACGAAGAGAAATCAACAAGTAATTCATCAATGTCGTGCACCCCTTGACAACCTAGAGAAACCCTAACATATTTCATCAAATACACAACCAACCCAAGGCATTATTCTTCCTTCAAGCTAAGGAACAAAACCCTTAAGAAAAATCATGCAAAACTCACATTTGGAGCTTCCAAAAGAATCGCGATGGAGGAAAGGAGGTTGCTCCTTCGTGGGAAGAGGAAACAGAGAGAGAGAAGTGAGAGGGAGAGTGCTGTTACGTGGAGAGAAGGAGGGAGGGAAAAAGGTAGGTGGAATGTGTTTGGTTGCAAGTTTAGCAGTGGCTTCATGAAGAAGCCACCCATTTTTCTTCTAATTAAATTTTAATTCCATATACTAATTCGTAAACATATACGTTTTAATCTCCCCGTAATTCCGTCTTTAAATTTCACGTTATTACTTCTCTATTCTTTCTATTTCATTTGGTAATTTTCTAAGATCCTATGCGAATTCGGTACACTTGGCAGAAATATTCGACAGGAAATTTTTTGGATGTTACATTACCACATATCTACCACATAATTGGAAGATAATCTAAAATTTTTTTTGTGATTTTCTAACAGTTGTATGATTTAATAAAAAAAAATTACAACTGATTTATGAAATAATTCACTAAAATTACAATAAATGGTACAAGTGTTAGAAAATCACGAAAATTTCAAGATTATCTTATCGTTATGTGATAAATACCAAAGAATATTTTCAAATAAATCTAATATCATTTGATATTTTTTTAAAATTAATTTATAAAAAAATAAAGAAGGAACGGGGGGTCGTTCTCCTAGACGGCCCCCTGGTCCTGGCACAGGAGAACGGCCCCCCGTCAAATTTGATTTTGTTACATATTAGATAGTTGAAGGTTTGATTTTTTAAGATTGTTAGTTTAAGGGTTGATTTAAAGAAAATGAATAGTTCAAGGGTGAAAATGGTTTTTACCCATTTTTAACAAAAACACGACAGAAAGTGATGGTCAAGTAAAACTCATGCAGTATACTGTACCGTCCCTCCTTAACCCCCAAAACAATTGCTTGTTCATGTGTGTTTTCAGATTTCACCATTTTCCCTGATGTAAAACAATTTAATAGTTTGAGGGTGAAAATTGTTTTTACCCTTAAGAAAGTTGTTGCAAAAACAATGGTTGAGCTGTCCCCTTTTTTCTATAAACTAATTTTCAAACTTTATCGTCATTTCATGAGAGAAGATTACTTTGTTCAATTCAGTTGACGAGATAGAAAGATGACTGGTCCGTCTATTTCCTCTTCATCACAACTGTTCGTCAGCCTCTTCCAAGATTAAATCAAACTATAAAGGAGAAAAAACAAGAGAGAGAAGAAACTCGCCACTCATATCCAAGATTTGTCTATGCAGAAGCTTCCTCTTGATATATGTCTCTCCCTCTAAATCTACTTATCTATCTCCTGGGTTTTACAAAACCTGCAACAATGAAGCACATCTAGGGTGATTCAATATTCTTTGCAAAAATTAAGAGCATGATTTTTTATTTTTCTTCTAAAATTAAGGTAAAAACCATTTTCATCCTCAAATTATTTATTTTTTTTTAAATCAACCTTTAAATTAACAAACCTAACAAATTAAATCCTAAACTATATAAAACTTTAAAAAATCACCCCTGGCAGGGGCTCGTTCTTGGAGAAGGTGCCAAGACTGTGAGGCCGGTCTGAGAGAGTGGCCTCTCTTTCCTTCTTTACTTTTTATAAATTAATTTTAAAAAATATCAAAAGATATTGAATTTACTTAAAAATTTTATCACATATTCACCACATTATGATAAGATAATCTGAAACATTTCGTGATTTTCTAATACTTTTACAATTTAGTGAATTATTTTATAAAACAGAGGTAAAACAACTTTAATAAATCATATAAGAGTTAGAAAATCACGAAAATTTTAAAATTATCTTCTCCATGTTGTGACAAATATGTTATAAACTTTTCGAGTAAATATAATATCGTTTACTATTTTTAAAAAAATTTAACTTTTAAAATAAAGAAGGAAAGAAGGGTATTTTAAACAAATACCAAACAATATTGAATTTACTTGGAAAGTTTACCACATCTTCACCGCATCATGTAAAATAATCTGGAAATTTTTGTAAATTTCTAACACTTGTACGATTTATTGTAATTTTAGTTAATTATTTTATAAAATAGAAGTAAAATAATTTTAATAAATCACGCAAGTTTTAGAAAATCACAAAATTTTTCGATTATCTTTCCATGATGTGACTAACATGTCGTAAACTTTTCAAGTAAATTCAATATCATTTATATTGTTTTTATATTTACTTTATAAATGAAAGAAGGAACGAGGGGTATTTTAAAAAAATATCAAATGATATTGGATTTACATGAAAAATTTACCAACATGTTAACCACATCATAGATAATCTGGAAATTTTCGTGATTTTCTAAGACTTGTACGATTTATTGTAATTTTAATGAATTATTTTATAAAACAGACGTAAAATAATTTTAATAAATTATGCAAGTGTTAAAAAATCATGAAAACTTTCATAGTATGTTTCCATGACGTGACAAATATGTCGTAAAACTTTCAAATAAATCCAATTGTGACAGCCCCGAACCCAATCGGGGTTCGAGAGCCGTCACTCCGGGACATTTAACAGAAAATGGGCACATATTTTTTTTTTGAACATAACAGACCGGGCTTTTAAAACAAACCCTTAAAACTTTTCAGAAGGAGAAAACAGTCTCTGGGTTTGGAAGCAAAACAGGAAAATAGTAAACAGAATTGGGACGCCAAAATAGATGATAGAAGAAAAGCAGGAAGTGATGAAAACAAAAGTAAATAAACTGGCAGAAGGCGTTGACGGAAGAAGCAGGCATCGAGTGAAATCGTTGGATGTAAGCAGAAATAATACTGGAAGGTTTAGGCAGATGACGTGGCCGGATGATGTGGATGACGTCATCGGCAGATGTAGGCAGCAGAAGAGATCGGCAGGTGTGATGATGTCATCAAAATCGGTGATGACGTCATCAAAAGGTGAAGGCAGCAGATGAAATCGGAAGGTATGATGATGTCATCAGAATCGATGATGACGTTATCGGAAGATGAAGGCAACAGATGAAATCGGCAGGTGTGATGACGTCATCGGAATCGGTGAAGGCAACAGTTGGAATCGGAAGGTATGATGACGTCATCGGAAGATGATGATGACGTCATCAGAAGATGTACACTTAAAACAGCAGTGAACGTGATCGGAAGATGGAGCTTTTAAGGCAGGGCTTGACAATTTTAACAGGAAGACATGCAAACCGAGGGCATAAAACAGAAGGCAATAAAAGTTTCAGATTCTCAACCACATCAAAACATGGTTCACGAGCACAACAGAAGGTATAACAGAAACTTAAGGATACAGAAAATACTCCAAACCATTTCAGAATACTTCAGAACTTAATCCAACTGTCAATTACAGCACAACAGAAGGCATGAAAGTTGTAGACTTTCAATACCTGATTCTAAACAAGGTTGTAGGACATACTTTACAATTGACAGATTCAAAGAAACAGACTGCATGGATAGTCCTAAAACCAGAGGTCATCCATGCACAGATTAACAGAAAATATCCCAAACAATTCCAGAATATTTTAGGATATAAACTTAATTGTCAAATACAGAGGTTTATGCATTATTTTAAAATTTCAGAAGTTAAGCAGAACTTGACATACATTTATGGAATTCCTAACAGAGTTTTTAAAACCAAAACACCAGAATCTATACATTATTTCAAAATTTCAGAGACAATACAGAACTTAACATGTAATTGTAGAATTTCCCAAAACAGAATTTCTCTACAGAGTTTTTGACACAAAAAACCAGAATTTCAGAAAGCTTTACAGATATTAACTTTACTTTAAAGACTTAAACCTCAAAACAGAAAATTATGTCTGGCTGCAGTAACACCCCCGGAGCTCAAACCACCAACCACCTATTTATCAGACTGAGGCACGAAGTCCTCATTTTCGAGTTCAGTACCTACATCAGGGAGTTCACCTATGAGTCTAAAACTCAGTAAGAACATTTAAAACAATGCAGTGATGCATATGCTATGCATGAACTTTCAGAAATACAGTGACAGTATAGAACATTACGTTTCAGTGGCAGAGGGGTATAAGTGGGGCTTATAGGGGAACTGGCAAGTGCACGACAGGCACAAATAGAGATACAGAACTGAACAGAAACAGATCTAGGGGCCAGTCCCCGTCCCACACTTAACTGGTACATTTCAGTCAGATTTTATCTTGCTTAACTTCGAAACCGTGTACAGAAAACAGTTTTTGCATGAACTTTCAGAAAATCGTGTATGCATGGACATTTACAGTGCTTACAGTTAATACAGCAGAGAACAAGAAGATAAAACAATAGGAACCTAAACAGAAACCACAGAACTTAACTCTAACCCTTTTACCCGAAACCAGCCAACAGAATGTAAAACCTAGTACCTCCGAGATGTAGGGCCTTAAGGGCCAACCTACGGATATGAACTTACCTGTTATCCATGATGCAGTTAGCTAGAAAGTCTCAGAAATGCACAGATCTGTAACATGCACGTAGAGAAATAAACAATGCTGCAAACGCTAACTAATAAGTTAGAAGAATCAACAGCAACACGTTTCAAATCTTTAGAAAACACACCAACGTGTTTTCATCCAAAGACAGTGAGTTTTCTCTAAATACCATAACCCTAAACTTCGGTAAAAACCCACATTAAACTTGTCCAAACTTGTTAGCGTGAGTAGATGCTTACCTTTTTGTTGAAGGAAACAGAATAATGCAAGAGAAACAAGGTTTGGTACTTTGTTTCAGTCGCCTGGAAGAGAGAAAGCCAAGAGGGAAGGGGAGAAGCAGAGAGGTGAAGTGAAGATTTCACGTAGGAGGAAGAACTTAACTTCCTCAACAAGCTGCCATGTGTCAACTATCCATTGGCTATCTCCCACCAACCTTAATTTCTCTCCAATTTACCCTTCCATGCATCTTAAACTTAGTGTTTTGTTTAGTTAGCCATTAGTTCGGTTCTCCTCTCACTAAATGCTCCAAAATTTACAATAAAATAGTTATTGTATTTATGGCAATTTAAATTCATACAATAATTCAACAGATTATTACACGACCAAAATGTCGGGTGTTACACCAATATCGTTTGTTTTTTTTTTAAATTTAATTTATAAAATAAAAAATAGTATTTAAAAAAAATATTAAACGATATTAGATTTACTTGAAAAGACTACCACATGTTCACCACATCTTGTGAAGATAATTTAAAAAATTTTGTGATTTTTTTGCACTTGTACGATTTATTGTAATTTTAGTGAATTATTTTATAAATCATACAAGTGTCAGAAAATCACGAAAATTTTCAGATTATCTTATCATGATGTGCTGAATATGTGGTAAAATGTTCAAGTAAATTCAATATCGTTTGGTATTTTTTTAAAATTAATTTATAAAAAATAAAGAAAGAACGAGGGGCCGTTCTGACGGCCTCCCATTGTGATGACCCAGATGTGTACGTATGAGTACGACTGCGGGTGTAACACTGGCATTTTTGGCCGGGAAATTATCCCTCGAGTTATCTAATGAGATTAGGTTTATATTAATATAATGTATGTTTTGGTGAAATTTGTTGGGATGTTTAGTGGAAAACTAAACCAAAGTGTAACCAAAGCATTCATTTAGTTAGAAAACTAATGGAGGAGTTGTTTAGGTAGGAATTAAGGTAGGTGGGAGGAAGCCAATGAATAACTGCCATGTATTCAACTTATTGAACAAGATATACTATTCCTCCTACGTGAAACCCTCTTCACTTCTCTTCTCTGTTCTCTCCATTCTCTTCTCTGTTTTCTCTCTTCCAGACGAAGTGCAACCATTTCCAAAAATGGTCTTCTCCTGTTTTCTTCCATTTCTCTGTTAAAGGTAACCCTTTTAAGTTAGTTAACGAGTTGGACAAGTTAAACGTTAGTTTTCTTGAAGTTTTAGGGTTAATGTCCAATTGTGCATGTATAGGTTTGAGACTCACCGAGACGAACAAAGCTTACAACTTATGGACTACAGGTAAGTTCATACCTCTAGGTTGGCCCTTAAGGCCCTACATCACGGAGACTCTAGGATTTTACTTCTGTTGGGTTGTTTTGGGTAGATAAGTTATCTGTATTTCTCTTCACGTCCTGCTGTGTTATTTCTGTTGTCTGTTGTATTAAGTTTAAGCACTGTAAAAGTTCATGCATACACGTTTTTCCCCGAAAGCCATGAAAATGTTTTATGTACACGTTTTAAAGTTAAGAATGATAAAAACCTGTAATGTAACGTTCGGTTAAGTGTGGGACGGGGGCTGGTGTTCTGCTCTGAATTACTAGTGCTTGATAGTGCACTTCTGTTACGCCTGTTTCCCTATAAGCCCCACTTCCTGACAGATGAAAAGTAATGTTCTGTAATGTCACTGTATTCCGAAATGTTCATGCACAGCATATGCATCACTGTATTTTTTCTATGTTCTTACTGAGCTTTAGGCTCATAGTTGAACTCTCTGATGTAGGTACAGATCCCGTGGATGAGGACTTTGTGCCCCATTCCGACGAATAGGTGGCTGGTGGCTCGAGCTCGCCGGGGGGGGGGGGGGGGGGTTGGTTGCTGCAGTCAGACAAATGTGTTTTCTGAAGTTATGTCAAGTTCTGTATCATCTTTTGAAGTTTTAAAACATTTGAATTGTAGGTTCAGTTTTGTAGGTTCAGTCCTGTATTGATGTCTAAAACCTCTGTATTTGACAGTTGTATATATGTTTTGAAATGTGTTGAAAACATTCTGGAACTGTTTGAGTTCTTCCTTTCTAGGTTGTGCATGGATGGTTTTAAATTTTGAGCTATCAATGCAGTTTGTTTTCTTGAATCTGTCATTTGTAAAGCATGTTTTATAACCTTGTTTTGAATCGGGTTTTGAAGGTCTGAAACTTTCATGCCTTCTGTTTTATACCCCCTGTTTATACGTCTTCCTGTCAAAAGTTGTCAAATTCTGTCTTTAAAACTACATCTTCCGATTACATCTACCGCTGCCTTAAAAAGCATTTCCACCGCTGCCTTTAAAAGCACATCCACCACTGCCTTCTAAAGCACATCCACCGCTGCCTTTAAAATCACATCCACCGTTGCCCTTTTAAAGCACATCCACCGCTGCCTTTAAATTTACTTCCACCGGCGAATAGTACATTTCTGCTTGTAGTTCACTTTCACCGGTGAACAGTGCATTTCTGCCTGCATCCACCGCTGCCTTTAAAATCCACATCTTCCGCCTGACGTCATCTGCCCATATCCTCCGCCTAGTTTATTTACATCTTCCGCCTGACGTCATCTGCCTATATCCTCCTCCCAGTTTATTTACATCTTCCGCCTGACATCATTTGCCTACTTCTTCCGCCCAGTTTATTTACATCTTCCGCCTGACGTCATCTGCTTTACTTCTCCCGCCCCCGTTCAATTACTTCTCCTGCCCTAGATCACCCGATTCCGTTATTCACTGTATCCTCTCTTCCAGTTATATTTCTCATTTATGTTCACTGCATGTATCTTATCATGTTTCCTTCTGCATGCCCGTCGCCCACCCAGCCTTTTATTTAAACGTTCAAAGTGTTCTGTCTCTCTGTTTTCTTCAGCCTTCTATTTCTGTGGTTCAAAAATTAATATGTCTTCTGATTATGTTTCAATATTCTGTCTTCACCATTTTTATTTCTCCTTGCCCTCTGTCTCCCTGTTTTACTCCTGCCATTTATTTCTGAAGTCTGGTTTTTACTCATGTCTTTACAGCCCTCAATCCAGAGAAGGTCTTCTCTGTGTAAAGTTTTAAAGTTAAAAAAAAAAAATATACGTCCCGTTCTCTGTTAAATGTCCCGGAGTGATGGCTCCTCGGCCCCGATCGGGTCTGAGGTCGTCACAGCGGGGCAAACCTTGGATTGCGGGGTGGATCCCGGACTCGAGTGTAGGCAAATCTTGGGTCGTAAAAAATTGGTCGTCATAATCTCACATCGCTTGGGGAAGTATATGAAAATGAAACATATGTAAGGAAACTCTTCCAAGATAGTAAGACGCATTTTGGAGCACAATTGGCAACGGATCCAATAAGAACTCCGAAGTTAAAAGTGCTTCGGTGAGAGTAGTACCAGGTTAAGTGACTAACTGGAAAGTCTTTACCAAACAAAGCCGTGAGGGGAGGATATTGGGTTACGGCTCAATTCCCAGAGCGGATAATATCTTACTGGAAAAATGGATCGTTATAACTGTTCTCCAGGAATGGTCTCCCGACAGGTGTGATTTTGGATAGTTTAAAATTTTAGGGTAATTATCGATTTGAACCCTGTACTATACACGTTTTTTCAATTCGGCCCCTGTACTAAAAAACCGACAAACCGAACCCTGTACCTTGATTCTGTTATCAGTTTTGACCTTCTATCAACAATTTCATTAAAACCACATTGAAAAAACTAACAAACGATCTTGGATTCAGTTAAAATTTTTACCACATGTTCACTAGTTAATGAGAAGATAATTTGAAACTTTTCGTGATTTTTTAACACACGTATGATTTATTGAAATTTTATTTTAGTATTTTATACAAATATTATAATAAATCATACAAATTTTAGAAAATCACGAAACTTTTTATATTATCTACCCATGATAAGTTGAACATGTGGAAAAGTTTTCAAATAAATCAAATATTGTTTAGTATTTTTTTAAAAATTAATTTATAAACTAAAGAAGAAACTGAGATTAATTTAAAAAAATACCAAAAGATATTGAATTTATTTGAAACTTTTTCCAGATGTTCACCATATCATGGGTAGATAATAGAAAAATGTGCGTAATTTTTTAAAACTTGTATGATTTATTATAATATTTTTAAAAAATACTAAAATAAAATTATAATAAATCGTAGATGTGTTAAAAAATCACGAAAATTTCCAGATTATCTTCTCATTAAGTAATAAACATGTGGTAAAACTTTCAACTGAATCTACGATCGTTTGTTAGTTTTTTCAATGAGGGTTTAATGAAATTATTGATAGAAGGTCAAAAGTGATAACAGAATCAAAGTACAGGGTTCGGTTTGCCGGTTTTTTTAGTACAGGATTCGAATTGAAAAAACGTGTATAGTACAGAGTTCAAATCGATAATTTCCCAAAATTTTATTTGTTAAGGCGGTTAGTTTAAGGGTTAATTCAAAAAAAAAAAAAGAGTAGTTTGAGGGTTAAAATAATTTTTACCCTTAAAAAAGTAGTTGCAGAAACAATGTATAGCTGTCCCCTTTTTTCTGTAAATTAATTTTCAAACTGTATCGTCATTTTAGGATAGAAGATTATTCGGTTCAATTCAGGTGATGAGATAGAAAGATAACCTGTCCGTCTATCGCCTCTTCGTCGCAGCTGTTTGTCAGCCTCATCCTAGATTAAATCAAACTCTAAAGAAGAAAAAACAAGAGAGAGAAGAAACTCGCCAAACGCCACCCATCTCCGGGGTTTGTCTCTGCAGAAGCTTCCCCTTGATATCTGTCTCTCCGTCTAAATCTACTCATCTATCTCCTGGGTTTTATAAAACCGGCAACAATGAAGCCCATTTAGGGTGATTCAATATTCTTTGCAAAAATTAAGGGCATGATTTTTTATTTTTCTTCCAAAATTAGGGTAAAAACTATTTGCATAAAGAGTCAAAGAGTTTATCAAATGTATTGACATGAATTGCAGCTAATATGTTATTTTGGAAAATATAAATTATTAACATTAAAATTCTACCACTGGAGTCGGTCATCAAAAATACTTTGGAAGATTTAATTTTATTTATTTTTTAAATTAAATAAATAATAGACAAATATGTATAAAACAAGAGTAAGCCTAATGAAAAGAAAATTATATTCAAACTCTCATTCTCAAAAATTTAATCCAACTTTAGAGGGCGTGATTTATATACTCAAATATTGAGCTAATTAAAAAAATGGGAAATTATCGATTTGAACCCTGTACTATATACGTTTTTTCAATTCGGCCCCTGTACTAAAAAAACCAGCAAACCGAACCCTGTACTTTGATTCTGTTATCAGTTTTGACCTTCTATCAACAATTTCATAAAACCCTCATTGAAAAAACTACCAAACGATCTTAGATTCAGTTGCAATTTTTACCACATGTTCATTACTTAATAAGAAGATAATCTAAGAATTTTCGTGATTTTTTAACATATCTACGATTTATTATAATTTTATTTTAGTATTGTTTAAAAATATTATAATAAATCATACAAGTTTTAAACAATTACGAAAATTTTTCTATTATCTACCCATAATATGATGAATATCTAGAAAAAGTTTCAAATAAATCCAATATCGTTTAGTATTTGTTTAAATTAATCTCAGTTTCTTCTTTATTTTATAAATTAATTTTTAAAAACATACCAAACAATATTTGATTTTTTTGAAAACTTTTCCACATGTTCAACCTATCATGGGTAGATAATAGAAAAAGTTTCGGGATTTTCTAAAATTTGTATGATTTATTATAATATTTTTATAAAATACTAATATAAAATTTCAATAAATCGTACATGTGTTAAAAAATAACGAAAATTTTCAGATTATCTTCTCATTAAGTAGTGAACATGTGGTAAAAACTTCAAGTGAATCTAAGATCGTTTGTTAGTTTTTTAAATGAGGGTTTAATGAAATTATTGATAGAAGGTCAAAACTGATAACAGAATCAAAGTACAGGGTTCGGTTTGCCGGTTTTTTTAGTACAGGGGCTGAATTGAAAAAACGTGTATAGTACATGGTTCAAATCGATAATTACTCTAAAAAAATTGATTCAATCTTGGTGTTTGTCTGTTCTTTGTTCGATTGATTGAAACTTATATAGAAATAATTAAATATGAATGAAGCCGGCAATAAATTGAACTTCAAATTCTGACTTGTAAATATCAAAACATCCCTCCACCTTGTATTCTTTTTCTGATTTGTTTAATTTCCAAATAATTATTTATTTACCAACAAGAACATGTATTTTCTCGTCCACAAGGCAAAAGATGAAGCCAAAATCTAACATGGAGTGAATAATAGAACAAGACTAAAAAAAAATACACGGTTTAGCCAAATTTAAAGACATCGAGTAACAACGACAAGCTCACAGGCTGATTTTTTGGGCTTGAAAAGAGAGAGATTGATGTGCAAATCGTTCCGAAAGTGAGAGTTTGAAAGTAATTTTGTTGTTTGCAGAGATGGGTTCTCTTCAACGTTTTCAAATCAGGATTCCAAGCTTCAAGCAAGACTCCAATGGCTACACAACAAACAAGAGGAGAAGAAGAAGAAGTTGGAAGCCTGCTTTCTCTAATAAAAAATGCGACTTTTCCTTGTTGCTTTTTGTGTATTTATAACTGCTGCTTCCCGAGTTCATCAATTCCAGTCTGATTCTTCGATTTCCAAAACCATGGATTTCAGAAATGCCATTGCCGTTATCTCTATTTCTCTGCTTTGCTGCTTCGTCTCTGCCATTTCATCGGCGCAAGTCGGTGTCAATGTCTGGCCAAAACCTAATGTTTTCTCGTGGTTGGAAGCTCAACCTCAGGCGACCTTGCTTTCGCCTGACTTCACAATCTCGTCCCCCGGACACCCCTACCTCTCCCCCGCCGTCGTTCGCTACATCCGCCTCGTCCTCTCGGAGCGCCACCGTCCCCTTGTCCCCCCTCAAATCAACTTCTCCGCTTCCGCTCCTCCGCTGAAATTACTCGTCGTCAACGTCGCTAATCTCTTTGCTCCTCTCCACCACGGCGTCAACGAATCCTACTCGCTCAGCTTCCCCGTCGCCGGCCCCGCAGTTTTGACTTCGGAGACAGCGTGGGGGGCGATGAGGGGATTAGAGACTTTCTCTCAGCTGGTTTGGGGAAATCCATCTAGGGTACCGGTGGGTTTATCAGTGTCGGATTCGCCATTATTTTCACATAGAGGGGTGCTGCTCGATACTTCGAGGAATTATTACCCGGTAGAAGATATCTTGAGGACGATTCAGGCGATGAGTATGAACAAACTGAATGTCTTCCATTGGCACATCACTGACTCTCATTCTTTCCCCCTTGTGGTTCCTTCCGAGCCTGAGTTATCCGCCAAGGGCTCATACGGGTCAGATATGCAGTACTCTCCGGCAGATGTGACCAGAATTGTTACCTTCGGTCTCGAACACGGAGTCCGGGTCATGCCGGAAATCGACTCCCCTGGTGAGATTTCTGAACTTTATCTCACGTCCTCTATATCAACATTTCTTCATATGATACCTTGTTATTATCATCAAAACCATGGAACTTGATCCAACTTTTGTGATTGTGAGGATTGGTGAAATGTTAAATGTCTTGAACAGAATTAGTAATTATCAAAAATTAAGGAGAAAAGGTTTGTAATTGCAGGCCATACCGGATCGTGGGCTCTTGCATATCCTGATATAGTAACTT
The DNA here is from genome assembly GCA_022432975.1 of Begonia masoniana. Taxonomy (NCBI): domain Eukaryota; kingdom Viridiplantae; phylum Streptophyta; class Magnoliopsida; order Cucurbitales; family Begoniaceae; genus Begonia; species Begonia masoniana. The sequence continues at coordinate 15,865,386 of CM039511.1, read as the reverse complement.
GTGCAAACATGTTTTGGTGGCCGGCCGAAAACGAATGGCCTGACCGTCTTGCATCTGAACCGGGGACCGGCCATTTGAACCCTCTGAACCCAAACACTTACAAAGTCCTCAAAAATGTAATCCGAGATGTAACCACCCTCTTCCCAGAGCCGTTTTATCATGCTGGTGGGGATGAGATTGTCACCGGATGTTGGAAAACGGACCCTGCAATTCAATCATTTCTTTCAAAGAATGGAACTTTCAGCCAGCTTCTGGAAATCTTTGTGAACAACACCTTCCCTTTCATCACGTCTCTTAATCGAACTGTTGTCTATTGGGAAGATATTTTACTAGACGATATCGCTCATGTTCCGGCTTCAATTCTTCCTCAGGAAAATACCATCTTACAGACATGGAACAACGGCCATAACAACACAAAACGAATCGTGTCTTCTGGATATCGAGCAATTGTCTCCTCGGCAGACTTCTATTATTTGGACTGTGGTCATGGGGAGTTTGTTGGCAACTACAGTATGTATGATCAACAAAACCCTGATGAAAACGGAAATGGTGGTTCTTGGTGTGGTCCCTTCAAAACTTGGCAAAACATATACAACTACGATATAACCTATGGATTGAGCGAAGAGGAAGCCAGATTGGTGCTCGGTGGAGAGGTGGCGTTATGGTCTGAACAAGCAGATCCGACTTGTTTGGATGCTCGCATATGGCCTAGAGCATCAGCAATGGCAGAGACGTTATGGTCAGGCAATCTGGACAAAACCAGGATGAAAAGGGTTGCTGAGGCAACCGACCGGCTGAACGAATGGAGGAGCAGGATGGTTGACAGAGGCATCAAGGCCGAACCCATTCAGCCACTTTGGTGCATTAAGAACCCCGGAATGTGCAATACAGTTCACGCCTCATAGGCAATTAAGCTTCCCTTCTTACTTTTCCGCACTTGAAACCCATGATTTATCGAGTTTGATTGATGGAATGAAATAGAAATTTGAAGCTTTATGAGCTATCTTGCCATATTGTTACATCTAATGTGTCACTTGTTGAATATAGATTAACATCTTTATCAATAAAGATGCGACACTTCACGAAGTAACCGTGATGTTGCGAGTAGTTTGACTCTGTCCGATATTTTCTAAAACCGACGAAGTTAGCTTCCAAATTTTCCTACCTAACACAGAAATCTGCGCCATTGGAGTGAAACATGAAATATTTGTTTCTTGCACTCTTTCGCTCAAGTTTTCAATATATAATGTATTTTAAAACTTTCTTGCAGTTGTGAGCCTTCTTCAAATCTTGCTATAAAAGCAGCAAGACGATGGATCATGGCGATCAAGCTCATTGTTTCTCAAAACCTCCACAACCATGAAGTTTTCTGCTCTAACTCTGCCATTTCTGGTGCTTCTTCTGCTCCATTTTCACGCCTCAGAGGCTGTGATTAGTTGTAGCGATGTAAGTCGAGACCTCAGGCCCTGTGTGAGTTACCTGGTGAGTGGCTCGGGAAAGCCACCAGCCAATTGCTGTGCTGGAGCCTCGGCTCTGGCAACGGCAGCATCGACCACCGCCGATCGAAGGGCTACCTGTGATTGCATCAAGTCCACTGCCAGAAGCCTAAAAATCAACACTCAACTCGCTCAGGCTCTGCCGGATAATTGTGGAATCAACTCTCCCATTAATATTTCGCCGGACGTAGACTGTTCCACGTGCGTAAATACTTAGTTTCTCCTACATTTGCTCCTTTTTTAGTGTTGTTCTGAAAGTGAGCTTCATTTGTTGCAGGATTGGTTGATGCCAAAGTGCTGATTCGTCCCTCCGGAAATAAAAATTAGATTGTTCTACTTCACCTTCTGGAAAAATTGAAGCTACTGAACAGGACACACTTGTGTTTCTGTTTCAAAGTATGCATGTTTAAGAATAAATCAATGGAGGAGATATTTTTTCGAGTTTATTTCTGGAAATCTAATCCAGATGATCCATCTCTGAATATTCATATGAAGACGGACTTAGACAATTAAAAGAACAAGTTTCAGAAACTAAATCTTAATCTTAATTTGTCTTCGAATCCATTCAATAACATAATCTAGTTATATAAATGGTAATAAAGATTGTTACGTAACAGAATATGCAGAGTGATACAGTCAAGAACAAGATGTTCTTCTACTGCTAAATCTTAAATCATGGGCAATTAGGGTTTCTACCAGGGCCACCATAGAAGAAGTAACTGCCCCATCCATCGCTCTTACCCGTCCGAACATCGTAGCAATTCGGTTGCTCGGTGAACAGTTTCCTTCTTTTGGATCCTACCACAATTCTGCCATTAAATGTACAGCAAAAGATTTCCAGCAGAAGAAAATTTTACCAAATCTACTGAATCAAGCAATTTGGTTGAGAGGAATGGGTTAGATCCAACATTAATTCAAAGAAAACTGGGAGAACAGCACACGTGCAATGTTGCAGAAATGTCGGAGATTCTCTCCGGCTCCATCTTCAATTTTATATCTTTTTTTTTTCTCATGTAATACTACCTAAAGATGAAGCCATTACCTTCCAGACAAGAATGATTATATCATACTGAGAACTGCTGTAGGAAGAGAGAGGATAGATGCGTGCTCCCATGGCGATTTCGTTGCTGATCTGAATAAAACCTGAGCAGATGAGATTGTAGCAGCCAGTTGCTTGGTATGCGTCTCTCTGTGACAGACAAACCCAGAAGAGTTCGACTGAAATTGGTATCAAAGACAGTTAAAAAAACTCTTGATTTCGATCTGGTGATGGCAACTTACAGTCCAGTAAGTGAAGAGTCTGGTGTTGTTATCTCCATAGAGATCAGGGCTAACCTGTTTGAGAGAAAAGATAAGTTTTTTTTTTGGTCCAATTTTTGGATTTTGCGAAGAAAAAAAATCGAGGGTTGAAGAAGATGAACCTGCCAACCAGCTTCAATGCTGTTGAGATCTTCACCAAAAGTTCCTCCCAACACCCAGATTTGTGACAGATTGAACTCATTCTGCTGCAGAATGCTGGGAGACCAGACGTTCATGGTTGCTTTTGCTCCATAGAACTTATCTCCTTCGGCGTAGACTATCGCATGCTAAAAACTCCAAACCCAGAACAATAACACAATTTGAGGAGAGAGAAAATGAATTGTGGGTGTTTGTTTGTTTTATTTGAATTTTACCTGACGACAACTTTGGTTGGTGAGGTCTAGAATGGATTGGGTCTTCTTTCTGCCACAGCTTTTTAAAGAGCTTCTTGATCTTGATACATCATGCATTCTTGTTCTTCTTATGGGGATAGTTCCTTTTGGACCTCTTCCATTTAAATGCCATAGCTGAGTAACTGGTTTCGATCTTGATGAAATTTCACTCTCTTCGAAATTCAGGCCTTCCGGATGAAAATTTGGCCACCTCTGCTTCAATTCAAAAAATAAAAAAATAAATAGAAAAAACAGAGACGACGAAGAAAAAGGAAGAAGCTTGAGCTCTGAAGATGGCGGCTGTCTTGAAATGTGTTAAAGGACCTGATGTTATGGTTTTTGAAGAGAGGATGATCAAAAGCTGGTTGATGAGCTACCCGAACGCAGTCGATTATGTCTCCATCTCGGCTCTGTTCATAAAAGTCAAAAAATTGAGCTCAAAAGTTGCAGAAAAAATAACATTAAAAAAAAAAAAAACCAAACGATCTTTATGGACTTGACAGCGCGCTTGTTCAAGCTCCTCAAATGGCTCTTAATTTCCAGCTTATGGCGACTCAGACTTCCTCTTCTTATCCCCCACCTGCCTCCTCCGGTTCCATTTTTAGCTGCAAAATGCATTATTCAGTTCAAAACAGAGACACCCTTTATATAATTTCTTCAGCTTAACTGATAGAAGGGAGACGAGCCATTTTGTCATACCCCGAACGGCGACCCGAGACACAACGTGGAACAACTCGACTTGAAAAAGACTAGATCGTCCGACCCTTAACACAAAATTTCACCAATCACAGCAGAAAATTCTTAAATTAATATAAGTCAGGGCTCGTAACAGATAAATTAAACATGCCCAACAAGTGACATCAGATGATATGATAATATATGTCTAAATAAAGTAACTCAGCAAGGTACATACAATAAAGCTTATAAGTTGTTAATAGTATCTAACCTTAAAGTTAAGATAAGTTTCAAATGAGAGACTAAGTATATAACGTCGAGAGTTGGCTCCGGAACCGACAACTATGACTCCTCTTGATTAGATCCTGAAAAAAAAAATAATAGAAAAGTCGTTTTGGGATGAGTCGACTACACTCAATAAGAGTATAGTTTATTTTCGGCAGTTATATAAAAAAAAAAAATATAATCATGCTCATGCTCAACAATTGAAAAGATTTTATAAAAAGGATTAGTGAAAATGAAGTCGAACACAAGGGCCATTGGCCATGATTTAAAAATATTGACATTCGGCGATCACACGCCACATAAATACCTTGATCAGGTTTAGGGTTTCACACCCAAAGACACGGCTTTTCAACTGTCCTATTACTTCTAGTTAAAATATGTAATTCACATCAAACGATGAAAGTATGAATGCGATAAAAATGTGAATAAAACATGGCAATACATTAAATACATATGTGATGCTAAACAATGAATTTAATTACCAAATTAAATATAATATTTAACCGAAAATAAAATAAACTCCTACCTTGAGTGTACTTACAATAGGTCAAGCACAACAATTCCAATAGTCTAAGTCAACGAGTTCGCACTTTAACTCAATAAATTGGTACCTAACAAAGAGTAAAATAATTCATTATTTTTGGGCTATCCTGTCTCCCAATTCATTATCAAAAGGTGGTCTATATCCAATTGGGTAATCAATCCATAAATTGGGCCATTTTCTAAACGATTTGGGCTTGACGATAATGAATATGTAACTTTGTTCTAGAAATTTCAATTTCTTATTTTGTTAACTGTTAATCTATCATACTCAGAGTATAGGTTCAAGACTTTTGTATCCAAAAATTTGAAATTTTCCATAGCCAAAACATAGAAGAAAAACTTCTAAATTTCCTACATACCAAGAACTCTAGCAGTACCCTAGAAATCCAACTTTTCCTCATTCAAAATTACAGCAAGCTAACCCAAACAATTTGATTCTCAATATGTGTTTTTCATACATTCAACAGAGAACTACAAGAAGAAACAGTGGAAATGAAGGAAAATGACTTACATTTGATTTCACCTTTCAAGATCGATCGATACCGTTGTTTCAAAATTACCCAAACAGTAGGAGGTAAACCAAATTTCGAGCACCAGTGCCGAACCTCCAATTCGTTTCACAAAGGTTGAAGAGCAAAACACAAGGAATGTTTCAAAATCATAATCACTGAAATCGGAGATCGAATCGGTCGTTAGTCGGTCTTTCCGTCACGATTTCACTCTCTCTGTTCCCGTCTTTCTATTTTTCGCACGACGCCCTTAGCAGAAAAGGGTTTCTGGAAGAATAAACAGAAGAAAAACCTTAAGGAGGAAGAGAAAAATGTACAGGTGACAAGTTAATGAAGAAATGAAAAATTACCTCCCCCCCCCCTTCCTTTGCCGTTTTCTCCCCCAAATAAACTGGTGGGTTTCACACATTTTAACTTTTTCGATGCTTATCATACGTACACTACCAACCCCACCACCTTGTACAGTCACAAACAAATACCATCTTCTATCAGTTTCTCTGGACTCCATTAAAACCGCTGACTACTTCCTCTGTCAAATTTCGGACTACTGAAGCAAAGCACTGAAATTAAGAAAGTTGTTTTTACTCCGATGATGTTGAATTAGTATACTTTGACACCCACTGACAGCCAGCAATGTGAACCTTAAAATGGTCCATTGTGGATTCATCATGTACCAGTGGAGGTCTATCATCCGTTTTGAAAGAATAAAAAATGCATCATTTATAAATAATGTTATTATCTCTTCATAGTACAACATATTTTTGATTAATCTCAAGAATAAATTCTTATAGGCTTTGACTCTAGGGTTTGGCACCGTCCGATCCGATCCCCGTTCCAAGCGGGGACCGGACTGGACCGAGAAGTTCGAGATTTTGACTCTCGGAATCAAAACTGGCCCTAGGAGGAGCCAATACCAAATCGGGACCGGAGCGAATCCCATCACTTTTTTTTTTTAATTTTAGAAAAATTATAAATAAATCGAAATAATGAAAAGTAAAATTCACATATATTAATTCAACTATTAATGTTTGAAATTAAATCTAACAAACTCAATCCAACTATATATGATTAAAATAAAATGTAAGAAACTAAATTCAATATCCAAAATTAATCCAACTATCTAAGATATAAATTAAATTCAATATACAAAATTAATCCAACTATCCAACATTAAAATAAAATGTAAGAAACTAACTTTAACATTCAAAATAAATCCAACCATCTAACATACTAACTAAATCCAACTAAAATTGAAAGTGAGAAACTAAATTCAACACCAAAAATAAATCCAACTATCCAACATTACAATGAAATCCAAGAAACTAAATCCAAGATCAACTACTTTAAAAATACAAATTAAATAGTAAATTCAATTCTGAATTCTATAGTCAATTCCATTTCAAAGTCCAAGAAATCAATTTCAAACCGTAATTGCACGAAGCAAAAACTTTAAGTCTGTAATTGCAACCAGATCTATATCAAGTCATTGATGTGTCATCTTCTACAAAATTTTCATTGGAAGCGGAATCTGCCAAATGAAAATATTGAAGACATTAGTTAATAATTAAAGATAAACATGTAAAACAAATAAATATTAGAATGTTTGAACCTTCTTCTATAGTCGTGATAGTACTATCTTCCGAATCTTCATCAATGATTTGAGGAATTTTAAAAGGATTTAATGTTTTGAGCCAACTTTAAGAGCATATAAGAGCTTCAACACTTTGGAGAGATAGAGAACTGCGAAGTGCATCAAGAACACGACCACCACAACTAAAAGCAGATTCTGAAGCCACTATAGAAATTGGAATGATCAATATATCTTTTGCAATTGTACTCAAAACTCGATACTTATCAGAGTTCCTCTTCTACCAAAATAATATGTCATAATTGTATGAAAAATTTTCTAATTTCTCAGACAAATATTGATCAATCTCTAACATATTAGTTTCATCATTACTCTCAAAAGAATTTCAAGACCCATAAAACATAGAGTACACTTCAGTTGAACGAGCTTGCACTAAAGAACTCATTGACTGTTGAGACCTTTGTTGATTATTGCTGCTACTTGGAGTCTGGTTTTCATTGGTTGTATCATCTTTATATTAGGTAACAGCGTTTCAATTATATCCTTTACATGCTTTAAGTATTGTGCAGCTCTTTCACTACCAAATAAAGTGGCTAAACAATGCTGTAAATTTTTTTTTTTTTTTGCAACTTGGATCAAGAACAACAGCAACATATACAAGCATATTTAGTTTATCAAAAGAACCCTAATATTTATCAAACTTCTTTTGCATCTCGATGGTCATTCTGTTTAACGTCATGTTATCACTGTTAGCATTTGTCTCAATAGCAATACTCAAATTAAACACTTCACCTACGTACATATTTGCAGTAATATGCAGAGAAGCAGAAACATGAAGTGTCATAATATGAAATGTTTCTAAGAATTTTATGTAATCTCGAATGCATGACTAATTTTCAGTTATGAATGAACCTTCTCCTCCCATTTCATGCATGAAAGAGCTATCATTCTCTACTAATTTTTCAAAAGCCGTTTCGTACTTCTCAGTGCTTGCCAACATCAAATATGTAGAGTTCCAACAAGTAGGAACGTCAAGCAACAAATTACTTTATAAGTAATTTTAACCGCATCAACACAAACTTTGAACTATTGCAATCTTCCTAGAGAAGATCTTATGTATTTGACAACTTTTCGTACCTCGCTATGGACTGATCATGTTTTTTCAAACCATCAGAAACGTTCAAATTTAGAACATGTGCATATGATTGCCATGAAAAATCAAGCCCTTCCAATTTCGAATTGTCTTCGTCAAATAAGAAATAGCAACGTCGTTGGAAGACGCATTGTCAACTGTTACGGTTGTAACTTTTTCGATCTCATAATTAAGCAAACATTTTTCAACTTCCTTACCAATAGATTCACCTTTATGGTTCGGAATCAAACAAAAATTCAATATCTTCTTTTGCACATTCCACTCTTCTTCAATATAATGACATGCGAACACTATATAATTCAAATTTTGAATAGATGTCCATGTGTCAGTAGTCAAACATACCATTTGTGATATTGAAAAAAATACTCCTTCAACTTGGTTCTTTCTTTCTGAAATATCTTGCGAATATCTCGTGCAACTGTTCTTCTAGATGACATAATAAATTTGGTATTTAGACACAGAGAAAATGTCCTAAAACCAATTCTTTCAACTACTTTCAGTGGCAATTCATCAAAGATAATCATCTTTGCGAGAAATTCTAGAGCAGCCATTATTGTAAATGTTGGTACACCAGCAATCTTACTCTCAGGAGGTCTAAAGATCAAAGTTGATTGCTTGCTGTCTAAATTTCGTGAAAACTTTTTGCATAGTTTTAATATGCTTTATTAAACTTGAAGTCTCATTTTTCGTCGGGTGTACAATATAAAGTTGCCCACAATAATTGCATTTAGTTGAATCAGTGTTTGGTACCCTACTGTAGTGAATCTAGATTAGAGACTTAGTTCTTTTGGATTCCACATGCGAATTTTCACTAGGACGATCCATCCTACTGTACAGCAAAAAAATATTTTCAACAATCATCATTCAATAATCAGCATCACAGTACAATATATCAAGCTAAATTTACCAACCTAAATAGTAAACTGTAACAAAAGTACAAAAAACACCAATGCATAATTATTTCAGAAAGAAATAATAAAAGTATATAGTGTGAAATTAGCACATAAAATAAGATCCAAATACAAATAAAGAAAGGAGGTCATAGACCAAAGTATTAATCTAAATTTTTCATTAAAAATGAAAAAACTATATTTGAACAAAGACAATGACAACTGTAACCCCCCCAGTAGCGTAAAACCATTTATTACTTACTTAAAACCGTTACATGGGTGCTTTTCTTTATTGAAACATCTTAGAAACAACTTGTATTATACTTTCAAAATGTCAAATACAACGGAAGATTTTATATAGAAACATTCATTCATACCAGAAAATGAAAAAGTTTAGTTATAAAAGTTTTATTACATGAAAATACAATTTTATCCCAAAAAGTTCACTTACATAGTTCTTACCAAAACATCACCAAAAAGTTATTCATTAGCCATCCATAAGTTTATTTTGCTTCCCTTAACGGAAGTTTCCTCAATATTCCATATGCCATCTTTCCAGGAGGCTGCCACAATCCAATCAATCATACACAGAAACAGCTCGTCGATCTCATCGCTAACTAAGTTGATTCGGATATAAATCATCATCATGTTCCTTACTTACATCGCAGAATTTATCTATGAGCCTAATGCTCAGTAAGCAATATAAAACATAACATGATGTAAGATACTTGAACATAAACATGATGCAATGTGTTTATGCATGATTTTAAAAGAATTCTTTTTCGTATTTTCTATTTTCAATTTCCACTTGACCATTTAATCATTAGGGCAACCATCAGGATGGAATAAGCACCATTTGGTCCACCTCTCGGGACATCTTAATTTGACCTCCGGAGAATGTATGAACACCATTTGGTCCCCTTCTCCGAACAGTTCACACTATTTTTGACAAATTAACATTAAGCAAACCAATCTAAATCTCAACGTATTTATCCATGCAAAAATTCAACCTAGCATTTCTTGATGTAGGCTTGAAAGTCAGATATATGGAATATAACTTACCTGGAAGTCTTAGAACAAGTAATCAGCTACTCAATAGTTCTCGTTGGAATACCTTTCAAGAGAGAGTCGAGATAAACTACAATGTTTGTGGGTTTGAATGAAGGGATCAACCCATCTATTTATAGAGCTGGAAGTGATGAGTTATCTCATAAGGTGTTCTTCATGCAAATGGTTGAGGTGTCATTTATTTATCATAATGAGTCATTGGCTAGCATGAGGTGTTCTTCATGTAAAGGGTTGAGGTGTCATTTATTTATCATAATGAGTCATTGGCTAGCATGAGGTGTTCTTCATGCAAAGGGTTGAGGTGTCCAATTCTACCAATATACTTATCCTCTTGGCATATTACATACATACATTTTAATATAATCTAATAACATTTTCTAGTAATCTATTGAAACATAAAATACTATGCACATATATTAAAATATATGTTAAGCTTTTCGGGTGTTAGTGGTATCAGAGCCATCAATCCTCTCGAGAACGTAACAATCCAAACATTCATCCTGAAACGTCTTATCGATTGTATGTTAATTAAATTATTATTTGAATGTTATTGACATCTAATTAAATTTTAGGATATAAAATGGTAAGAGGACAAAGACAAGAAGATAATAGTTGGGATGAAGCCATTAACCGTTTAACAGACTTAGTGGAACATCAATTTCAACATTTAGAAAGATATATGTCTAGAGATGAGAATCGATCAACAACTTTAATGGATTGTGAAAGATTTCGAAGATTGAAGCCCCCAAGTTTCGATGGACAATATATGGATCCTATTCGTGCTGAGGAATGGACAGGACCTTAGAAGATATGTTTGATTATACAAAGATTGAAGAAAGTGAAATGGTTTCATGTGCAATATTTATGATAATTGAAAGCGCAAGACATTGGTGGGACACAATGAAAACAACACGTAATGCAAGAGAAATGCTATGGGGATAATTCAAGAAATTGTTTTATGAAAAGTACTTCAGTCGTACAATCTGAACAAATAAATTAATGGAATTTGCACAATTACGTCAAACAGGATCGGTTTCGGAATACGTTCGAAAGTTTGAAGCTCTTTCTCACTTTGGATCACACTTGGTCAGTACCGATGAGCATAAGCTTCATCAGTTTGTACAAGGTTTGAAGATAGAAATTTACAGAGGTATTAAAATATTTGGTACGCATGGAATTTCATATTCCACAGTAGTGGCAAAAGCTTTAGAAATAGAAGATGCTGAAATGCAGTATGAAAAGCATAGGGAGTCTAACAAGGGATCCATTGCTGGCGTTTCTTCACAACAAGGAAAAGAATGGCAAACAAGAACGAGAGGTTCTAAGAGACATTTTCAAGGAGGAAATCAGCAAGATAGAGGAAAGAAAATTTAAATAGGATCATCAGATTCCAAGACTAGTGTTAAATTACTACAAAATGACCCGTGTCTTATCTGTAAGAAAAATCATTTCGGTGAATGTAAGGACGGGACAAGACAATGTTTCAAGTGTAATGTTTCAAGTGTAAGGAATTTGGTCACTTTGTCCGTGATTGCCCGATGCTTACTGAGGAACATTAGAGAAAGATTGCACCAAAGGTCTTTGCTTTCATTGAACCTAACAATGAAGATCAACATGCAATGGTGTTAGGTATTATTTATATTGGTGGTCTAGCTGCTTATACATTAATAGGCTCAGGAACTACTCATTCCTTCGCATCCATTACGTTTTCTAATCAATTAAAATGCCTACCTGGTAATGTTTCCATCAAGAGAGTGTTTATATTCTAACCATGTTTTAAGGGATTATCTGGTGGACATAGGCGGTCGGCCTTGATACGTCAATCTGATTGTCAATAATATGAAAGGATATGATGTTATCCTTGGAATGGATTGGTTGTTTACGAATTTTGCAACCATTAATTGTAGGAATAAGACAGTGTGTTTCATGCCCCCAGATGGTGAAGCATATATGTTTTGGGGTATGAAATATCATTCTAAGCTGCCTATTATTTCAATGATTAAGGCACGACAGTTGTTGAAAATGGATGCATTTGGTTTTTACCCAATGTAGTTGATACCAGCATTAGAAATAGTACAAGTCTAGAAGAAATTCCTATAGTACAAAGTTTTCCAAAAGTATTTTTGGACGACCTACCAAGATTATCTCCAGACAGATAAATTGAATTTGTTATTGATGTATACCCTAACACGACCCCAGTATCTAAAAATCCTTATAGGATGGGGCCAGCGGAATTGAAGGAACTAAAATCTCAGATTGAGAAACTACTAAGTAAGGGTTTTATACGCCCCAGTTTCTCACCATGGGGAGTACCCGTATTGTTCGTTAAAAAAAAATATGGATCTATGAGAATGTGCACGGACTACAGAGAACTAAGCAAAGTAACTATAAAGAATAAGTACCCATTACCTAAAATCGATGATTTGTTTGATCAACTTCAAGGAGCAAGTATATTTTCTAAGATTGATTTAAGTTCAGGATACTACCAGCTAAAAGTGAAAAGTGATGACATTTCGAAAACTGCTTTTTGAACCATATATGGCAACTATGAATTTATGGTAATGTCTTTTAGTTTGACTAATTCTTCTGTAGTCTTTATGGATTTGATGAACAGTATTTTCAAAGATTACTTGGACAAGTTTATCATTGTTTTTATCGATGATATACTTGTTTACTCACGGTCAAGAGAAGAGCACGAAGTGTAATACCCGACTGTACGGAATATTAGTATTTTAATGTAAATGACCTTTTTGTTAATATGTCAAATTAAGTCGGTTTTGTGAAAAGAAAGCGTCATTACGAAGCTAATAATTAATAAGGATTTTAAGAATATTTCGGAAATTTTAGGAGTCGTAACGCTAATTTTACAAAAAATTACGCTTATCGTAATATAAAGGATACATTGGTAAAAATAGTAAACGTGGTCCGTTTTGCGAACGGGCAGTTTTAATAGAACCCTAGTAATAAGTTGGATTTATTAACCAAATAAGAAGATTTGGAGAAACCAAATCGTTAGACAATTAACGAAACAAAGGACGAAACAAATAAAAAATCAAAGGAAGGGCGAAATGGTAATTTGCCAAGTTAATTTTTATAAAAATAACACAACTCTTTTTCTCCCTCATTCTTCTCTCTTCCTGCGCGAACTCCTCTTATCCAGGCGATCCTCCATCTGTAACGCCCCCGAACCCACCCTGGCTCGGAGCGCTACTTTGCTAACCAATCCCACATTAAAACATAATTTAAAATATAATTGACACAGCAGAATTTAAAGCTAAGTCTCTTGAAACTTTCTTACGCCATACCTAGCTGCCTAGACTCACTAATTTCTCATAATTCTAACCGTTAAGCACCACGGCGTCCTTCCCGAAAATTTCAGCAAAGTAACGCCTGAAAATGGTGCCTCCAAAATGCTAGGTACCTGCAAAGAATAAATCTCAACCAATCCAGAATACTCCTCATCAACTTATCCAGCATATGAAATCACCAAATGAGGGAAACTAAAATACTAACATCCCTAAGTGAAGAAAGTCTACAGTACAGGGCGACACGTCACCCTTAACTATGACTATATACAACAACGACAAATAGCTATACCGTAACTCTCAAAACATCAACCAAAAGAAAGTTACGCATTCCCATCATTTCTACAAACAGATATTTACGACAAACTACCAAAAGACAAGCCCACATTTCCCCGAAGACCATGGTCGAGGCACCCCGACAACTGCCCGCACCGGCATACAGCGTACATCAACAACTGCGTCCCAATCCTAACTTTCCTCGTAGCTCTAACATGTACTCTTGTCGTCACCTACAGCACAGAACACACACACACACACGTAAGCTTAAGCTTAACAAGTAGGGGATAACAAATACAGTTTAAAAACCAAGCACTATGCACAACAACACAATACGGCCAAACAATGCAACACAACACCACAATGCAACTCAACAACTCGACTCCTAGTTGTCCGCACCCAAAGGTGCCTTACTCTTTAACTGACTACTATGCTAAACAATGCAACACAACACCACAATGCAACTCAACAACTTGACTCATAGTTGCCCGCACCCGAAGGTGCCTTACACATTGCCTGCACCGAAGTGCCTTACACATTGCCCGCACCGAAGTGCCTTACTCTTTAACCAACTATCGTTAACCCTCACAACGACAAACACACAACGACAAACACACAACGACAAACACACAACGACAAACTCACAACAACAAACACACAACGACAAACACACAATGACAAACACACAACGACAACCATGCAGCTATGCGTATCTAGCGTGCTCTACATTATGATGCATGCTTCAAAGAAATGAATTGCCACACCACACACCCCACAACTCAACGCCAAGCACAACGATAACACAACACTACACGAAGAAAACAATAACAAATAAAACCTACCGTTCTATGGTGTAGGCCCGACGCCGAAAGAACATTACCCACTACTTACCTGTCGTCCTAGCTCGCTGAGGATACTCGGTTACCTGTCCACCTACGGCTCTACCTACGACAAATATTCAAACTTCATTAAATCAAGCTACATTCACTAATTACTCTCAAACTACTATTTCTAGCCTAACCCAACGAAAACCTAACTAAACGGGCCACTAATTTGGGTTCGGTAAAAACCGACCCGAACTTCAAACACGCGTAACTTTTGCGTCGGATATCGGAACCGAACGATTCCAGCGGCCACGTACTCCTCTAATAACCTATTTTAACCTGCCAAAAGAAATTTTAAAACAAACGATCGCAGCTAGGTCAAAAATGACAAAACCCGAACTGCCCTAAACCGAGAATTTCATCCCTCTCGGTTTTCCATCAATTTTCACCAAATTCTTCACCAATCAATCCCCCACACCCTCAATTAGCATAAACAAATGAAAATCCCGAGGCTACGCACACAAAAACCGAAATGCCCAAATTGGAGTTCACTAATTTTTGCTCCAATTGAGCTCCTCACAGCTCGGCAACCATTGCTGGTCCAAGGGTCGAAGAACCCATGCCGAGAATGGCCAAAATCGGCCGGTGATCGGAGCCAAATCGGGCTCGTCACCCTCGGCTACGAACAGAGCCGAAAATAGGGCAAAAAGAGAACTTACCCGTCGGTTTGTGCGCGGAGACAGGCCGGAATCCTCTCGCCTCCGTCGTCTGGCCGGAGAGAGTCGGAAGTCACTGGTGAACGGCCGTCGATCGTCGCTCGCGTCGCGCGTATCCCTCCCCTCCCCTGCCTTCGCTGCTCGAACGACATAATGGCTTTGGCCATTCTGTCGTTTTAGTTTTATTTTATTTTTTGTTTTAATAATAATAATAATTTCTATTAAAACATTAATAAATCATCATTTACCGTTTTGCCCTCCCGTGTTTTCGACCATTTCGAATTTCATTAAATCTCGTTATTAAATTACGTTAAATCTCGTTATTAAATTATAACCCACGGCTTAATTTCACTAGAAATACCCGAACCTAAATTTCACTGGAAATACCCGAACCTAAATTAATAATAATAATATTATTCTTATATTTTCTCTCTAATTTTTCCTTTAAAAAAATCTCGGGTGTTACAATCCACCTTCCTTACAAAAATTTTGTGCTCAAAATTTGTGGCCTTATTATTTCTCAATGTACTCATCTCATCTCACCTACTCAATACCCTTACTCATCTATCGGTTACGCTCTAACCCGAATACTCACATGTTCACTAACTATAATCTAATTCATACCCTCAAACCCTTCTAACTAAATTTTCAACTCGATCTTTTTCTCTAGCTAAGTTCATCTTTTTCTACTTCTGTGTCTACTAAACACACACAACCACTACGACTCTCTATGCTACCACAATCGAGTAATCCTAAGATACTAATGAGTACAATTCTTACCTCAAGTTTTACTAACCTCTACAAATTCTTAGATCAGGACTAACTCGTTCCTAACTCTTCACACAATACTCTAAATGGTGTACAACATATCCTTAATGCTCATTGTCTTCACCCCCTTGAAGACTCTTAACTTAAATCCTATTAGTTAACATCGGATGGCTGAAATACCTATCGTGTAATCCACAGCCCTAAATCTTCCTGACTAAGTTCACCTAGTCACTTACTTTTCTAATTCAGATACGTATTCCATCAAACAATCTCCAACCTCCAAAGCCATCTCAATAGCGTAACACTAGAACCTACGGAGTAAACTTCTTACCCTTAGTTCTAGATTTCAAATTCCCTTCGATCTTACTATCGCATCTTACACCTATTCCTCATTCTAACATCATTCACATATTCTGAATTCTCACTATCTAAATTAATTCACTATACACTCGAAGTACTAACTAAGTTTTCATTCACTCCAAATTGGCAACTCTCTACGATTCTAAATTGGGTCATTCTAAACTATATACCCCAACTATACACCACAGCGCTCAATAATCCCTACAATTATTGACTTCGCTACACTTTTCTACATCTCCTAAAATTTTCATTTTCCTAACCTTGCTCCCTATAGTTTGAGTATTTATACGTCCATTAACTTCAATTAAATCAATTATCACCTATACTTTCAAAAAAATTTCCACTTAATTCCAACCCTAACTTCTCTAATCCAATGTTCATCAACACCTACATAACTACCTCATATCTCTAAGATATCATAATATAGTAACACTAAGAACTCAGTATATAAACATCTTACTCTAAATCCTTAAATTTTAACTTTCTTTCTACTCTACCATCTCATTTCTAACTTATTATTCCTATCTCTTACACTTACTTATATCAGATAATCAAGACAATTTATACCTCGAACAATCATGACACTTCATTAGTTATTCCAACACAACTCTCATACTCCAAGTTCTCATCTCTTAAACCTATCAACTATTCCTCAAAGTATACTATGAATCTTAGTACTTACATTCTCTATACTCCTGATCTCATAACACTTGAGTCCTCATTTACCTTCTAAGCTTGGGTCTATTCACTCCTAAATTTAATGACTTTGGCCGAAACTATTTACACTCCTACCTGATCCTTCGGATTTCACAGTCACCACATTGCCTTAATCAGTAACATTCTCTACAAGTATTACGGCAATAGCTACTTCCCATATCCTCTTAACAATTTACTTAAACTAAACACTCACACATAATCAACATCTAACTACTCCCATTTCTTAAGAATCTAAGCTTTCATACATCTCTCCAATTCAACTTATTTCCAAGTTCATTAACATCGTATACATCATTCTAACTATATCTCTCAATACCCAATAGTTTGACCCTCTAATATCTCGAGGTCTAATAGCTTTCCAACTTGAAATAAATTTCTTCCTATTTCTATCCTCGATCTAATTAATATGAACACTCCTACATGATTTCTTAGATTCCACAATCACCCTCTTACCTCAAACAATCACATCCTCTACAAGTGATAATCACAATTTACTTAAACTAGACGCTCAAATGCAATATACATTTACAACAGTTTAGGGTGTCTCCCAGTAACTTCATTTCCAACTTCAACTCTTGTCTGGTTACTCGTATTCTAAAACTCCAAGAGTTTGCTAACTAGAGTCAACTTTCTATCTATCCACTTTTAGCTTTCAGAAAAAAAAAATTCTCCCTAAGATAAGGAATTCTAGGTATAGCATCGTTAATCCTACTAATTACTCAGTACATACCCCCCTCAATCATTAACTTAGACTAAACCTCTTGAATATAGTTCATTGTACGTGACTCTAAATATCCCACCGTGCTCTCTCGTCTTATCCACATAATGTACGCGCTAAGGGTTTCTCTAAGGGTCTCACAATGGTTTAGGACATCTCCCAAAATTTTGTTTCTACCCTTAAGCTCTCCTATAATTCTTCGCACCACAAACCTTCAAGGGTTTACTAAAGGCCCCCATTCTATCTATTCTAATCTTTTATCACATAAGATGTAACTTTCTAAGGGAAACAGAAACTCATCCTATGTGTATCCTTCTTATGTTATACCTTGTCCGTTTCGCTTTTACCATAAATTCCTAGCTATTCGAACCATCAATTCACTGCGTCTATAAGTTGGCTAAGGGAATCCGTCGAGGTTGTCTCGGTACTCTCGGGAGTTTCGTTCTACTCCTAAACAAGGTTAAGTAATCAATCTTAGCTATAAACAACTAAAAGCAAAGAAATACTTACAGTCGGTGAAGCACGTTGCATGGCAGCCGGCACTGTCGGGTAATCCTTTGAACGACTCGACCATTTATGCTCTGATACCATCTTGTAACGCCCCCGAACCCACCCTGGCTCGGAGCGCTACTTTGCTAACCAATCCCACATTAAAACATAATTTAAAATATAATTGACACAGCAGAATTTAAAGCTAAGTCTCTTGAAACTTTCTTACGTCATACCTAGCTGCCTAGACTCACTAATTTCTCTTAATCCTAACCGTTAAGCACCACGGCGTCCTTCCCGAAAATTTCGGCAAAGTAACGCCTGAAAATGGCGCCTCCAAAATGCTAGGTACCTGCAAAGAATAAATCCCAACCAATCTAGAATACTCCTCATCAACTTATCCAGCATATGAAATCACCAAATGAGGGAAACTAAAATACTAACATCCCTAAGTAAAGAAAGTCCACAGTACAGGGCGACACGTCACCCTTAACTATGACTATATACAACAACGACAAATAGCTATACCGTAACTCTCAAAACATCAACCAAAAGAAAGTTACGCATTCTCATCATTTCTACAAACAGACATTTACGACAAACTACCAAAAGACAAGCCCACATTTCCCCGAAGACCATGGTCGAGGCGCCCTGACAACTGCCCGCACCGGCATACAACGTACATCAACGACTGCGTCCCAATCCTAGCTTTCCTCGTAGCTCTAACATGTACTCCTGTCGTCACCTACACCACAGAACACACACACACACAAACGTAAGCTTAAGCTTAGCAAGTAGAGGATAACAAATACAGTTTAAAAACCAAGCACTATGCACAACAACACAATACGGCCAAACAATGCAACACAACACCACAATGCAACTCAACAACTCGACTCCTAGTTGCCTGCACCCAAAGGTGCCTTACTCTTTAACTGACTACCATGCTAAACAATGCAACACAACACCACAATGCAACTCAACAACTTGACTCATAGTTGCCCGCACCCGAAGTGCCTTACACATTGCCCGCACCGAAGTGCCTTACTCTTTAACCAACTATCGTTAACCCTCACAACGACAAACACACAATGACAAACACACAACGACAAACACACAACGACAAATACACAACGACAACCATGCAGCTATGCGTGTCTAGCGTGCTCTACATCATGATGCATGCTTCAAAGAAATGAATTGCCACACCACACACCCCACAACTCAACGCCAAGCACAACGATAACACAACACTACACGAAGAAAACAATAACAAATAAAACCTACCGTTGTATGGTGTAGGCCCGAAGCCGAAAGAACATTACCCACTACTTACCTGTCGTCCTAGCTCGCTAAGGATACTCGGTTACCTGTCCACCTACGGCTCTACCTACGACAAATATTCAAACTTCATTAAATCAAGCTACATTCACTAATTGCTCTCAAACTACTATTTCTAGCCTAACCCAACAAAAACCTAACTAAACGGGCCACTAATTTGGGTTCGGTAAAAACCGACCCAAACTTCAAAGGCGCGTAACTTTTGCGTCGGATATCGGAATCGAACGATTCCAGCGGCCACGTACTCCTCTAATAACCTATTTTAACCTGCCAAAAGGAATTTTAAAACAAACGACCGCAGCTAGGTCAAAAATGACAAAACCCGAACTGCCCTAAACTGGGAATTTCATCCCTCTCGGTTTTCCATCAATTTTCACCAAATTCTTCACCAATCAATCCCCCACACCCTCAATTAGCATAAACAAATGAAAATCCCGAGGCTACACACACAAAAACCGAAATGCCCAAATTGGAGTTCACTAATTTTTGCTCCAATTGAGCTCCTCACAGCTCGGCAACCATTGCTGGTCCAAGGGTCGAAGAACCCATGCCGAGAATGGCCAAAATCGGCCGGTGATCGGAGCCAAATCGGGCTCGTCACCCTCGGCTACGAACAGAGCCGAAAATAGGGCAAAAAGAGAACTTACCCGTCGGTTTGTGCGCGGAGACAGGCCGGAATCCTCTCGCCTCCGTCGTCTGGCCGGAGAGAGTCGGAAGTCACTGGTGAACGGCCGTCGATCGTCGCTCGCGTCGCGCATCTCCTTCCCCTCCCCTGCCTTCGCTGCTCGAACGACATAATGGCTTCGGCCATTCTGTCGTTTTAGTTTTATTTTATTTTTTGTTTTAATAATAATAATAATTTCTATTAAAACATTAATAAATCATCATTTACCGTTTTGTCCTCCTGTGTTTTCGACCATGTCGAATTTCGTTAAATCTCGTTATTAAATTACGTTAAATCTCGTTATTAAATTATAACCCACGGCTTAATTTCACTGGAAATACCCGAATCTAAATTTCACTGGAAATACCTGAACCTAAATTATTAATAATAATATTATTCTTATATTTTCTCTCCAATTTTTCCTTTAAAAAAAATCCCGAGTGTTACACCATCGTCTCTCACGGCGATTTCCTCTTCCGACCTCGGTTCTTCCTCCGTTTGTCCTCTGTCATTCACGTTTTCTCCTCCAATCAACGTTCTAGGTAAGATTCTATAGTTTTAGAAAGTTTATTCGAAGTTTTCGGGTCGTTTAACGGTTAGGGTTTCGTTTAGGGTTTTGTTAAAAATGCGACTTAGGGTTCGAAATTGGTAAGTTTATCGTGTTGATGGATATAAAGGACGTATAGAACGTTGTTGGGCAAAGTTGGATTGAATTGTGAGAAGTTTTAGAGTTTATGGATTTTTGAGATTTGAGAAACCTCCATTAATGGAGTTTTGAAAATTCACGAGCATGAATTGCTCGATAAAATGTCTCAAAGAGTTGAATTAGAGTTTTAAGGAATTTTCTTGGCTAAGGTTTCGTTAAATTTGGACGTTTAATAGTTTAAACTCATATTAACGACAAAATTGTGAAATTTGCCTTAGGTGAACAACGCTCGTGGACGGAGCTTGGATTGCAACGGATACGAGGTTAGTTCTCGTGACTTACTCTGGCCGATAGGCCTACACCGTACATCGAAGTTGTCTCGAGGAATTTTGGTGACGCGTTTGTTTAAATTGCTTTGGTTGGGTAGTTAAGTTTAGTTGTTTTATAGGTTATGTCTTTAATTGCTTTTATTGTCTTGATGGTACGTATGATGCATGTTTAAATTATGTTATAAATTGTTCACACATCACGTATTTTAAAAAGAACATGAAAATGAATTTCTGCACTATGTTTTAAAGAAAATGGCGATGTGGCCTGAAAGGGGGCTATTGATCTATTGTGTGGATCGATTACAGGTCTGTCACAATACCGCATCTAATATGGATCGATGTATGTTTATGGTCATGCGAGGTGGAGCTCAGGCACGGCTGTGCGTGTACCCCCCTCCTCTAGGTGGAAAGGGTAGTCCAACCGCAGGATGTGCCCTCTCCATTTAGGGGGTTGAGATCTCGGTGACAACCTATGTAAAGATAAGAAAATGTTGCATGATTTATGAACTCATATGCACAGCATGCATTTACATTTACGAAACTTGCTGAGATTTTTATCTCATAGATTGTCTGTATGGTGTAGGTGATCTTGACTTAGGTGAGGACGAGATCCCTCCACCCGAGGAGTGATACAGTTGACTGAGGATGGCTCGCGAGAGTGTGTTGCTCAGTCGATGCTTAAACCTGACCCATGGGGATATATGTATGTGTTTTGAGGGTATTGGGATGTTTTGGGCTGATGATTGACTGAAATGAATAACTGTATAGTTAAAACATTTTAGGATGTTTAGTTCTGATTAGTTGATAGGTTACGTTTTGAAGTTTTTAAACGTTTTGGTAAATTGAATTTATAAAACGTTTTGTTAAGACTTCTGATGAGATTTTATGAACCGCTTGGTGGTTTTAGCAAGAGGAAATGTTTGGTTTTCAAATGGAACCACGCAGTTCGTTTTCATAAAAATGTATTTGGTTTTAATTGTGTTTTGAGTCGTTTAATTGGTCAATGAAATGAGAAGCGAGTACGATTATAAATGAGGTGATGTTGAAGTGTTTTTAGTTTTGGTGATTTGAGTTTAAATAGGTGTTTATGTTGTGTGCAAAGGAGAAGAGAAGAAAATGAGTAGAATGAATGAAGTGAAGGGGAAAGAAAGAAGAAAGATGGGGGAGGCAGAGGA
Organism: Begonia masoniana; assembly: GCA_022432975.1. Lineage (NCBI taxonomy): Eukaryota > Viridiplantae > Streptophyta > Magnoliopsida > Cucurbitales > Begoniaceae > Begonia > Begonia masoniana. The sequence continues at coordinate 15,843,160 of CM039511.1, read as the reverse complement.
GTTGGCGACCGATCACCAAGAGAGGCGATCAGTCACCAAGTGATCGCCACGCTCTGGAATTTTTCTAGAGCGTGTGGCGATCGATCGCGAGGCGATCGTTCACCACAACGAGGGGCGATCATGATCGCCCCTCCATGTTATAGCTGGCGATCGATCGCCCCTCATTTTTTAAGGACAAACGTCCATTTTTGCCCTCCGCCGATTATTATTTAGTTTTTAATTGTTTTAAATTTGTTTTATAATTGTTTTAAGTTTTGTTTTAAATAGTTTATAAACATAGACTCCATCGATTTCGATTCCGACATTAAAAGTTTTATTTCCGCTAAAACGCTAGGTTAAAGTTTTAAGTATAAAATGAAAAATCTGTACGGTAAAATTAGGAATAGTTGAAGGGTCGTCACACGAAGAGCATCTTAGACTTACATTGTCAATTTTAAAAGCACATCAACTATATACAAAGTTCTCTAAGTGTGAGTTTTGACTCGATCAAGTGACTTTCTTGAGCCATGTAATATCTCAAGAAGGAATTATGGTGGACCCAAACATGATACGTGCAGTGCTGGAATGGTCACAACCAAGGAATGTTGAAGAAATACGTAGTTTCCTTTAGTTGGCTGGATATTATAGAAAATTTATCGAAAAATTTTCAAAAATAGCAACGCCTTTAACTCGTTTAACACGAAAATATGTGAAATTTTGGTGGACAGATGACTATAAAACTAGTTTCCAGGAATTAAAGCAGAGGTTGAATAATGCAGTGATGACCCGAATGTGCACGTATGAGTACGACTGCGGGGCAAATCTCGGGTTGCGGGGCAAACCTCGGGACCTAAGCCGAGTATAGGCAAATCCCAGGTCGTAAAGAGGGGGTCGTCACAATCCCACATCGCTTGGGGAAGTATATGGAAATGAAATATATGTAAGGAAACTCTCCCAAGATAGTAAGACGCGTTTTGGAGTATAATTGGCAACGGATCCCATAAGAACTCCGAAGTTAAAAATGCTTCGGCGAGAGTAGTACCAGGTTGGGTGACCGACTAGGAAGTCCTCGCCAAACAAAGCTGTGATGGGAGGATATCGGGTTACGGCCCAATCTCCAGAGCGGACAATATCTTACTAGGAAAAGGGGTCGTTACAAATGCACCTATACTGTCACTTCCTACAGAAAATGGAAAATATTGCATATATTATGATGCATCTAAAGTTGGATTAGAAAGTTTCCTAATGCAAGACGATAAAGTAATTGCATATGCATCTAGACAATTGAAGGAATATAAGAAAAACTACCCAACACATGATTTGGAAATGGCTGTAGTGGTTTTCGCACTAAAGATATTGAGACATTATTTATACGATCAACAGTGCGATATCTTCACTGACCACAAAAGCTTAAAATATATTTTCACTCATAAGGAATTAAACATGAGACAAAGAAGATGGTTAGAACTAATGAAGGATTATGATTGTGAAATTAAATATCACCCCGAAAAAGCTAATGTAGTAGTAGATGCCTTAAGTAGGAAGACAACATCAACGAACTCCTCAATGAGAAAATTACCTATGACAATTCAGGCGGAGATTAATAAATTTGGTATGGAAGTGATTTCAACGCAATTGGCAATTGTTTTATCGAATATCACATTGCAACCTACAATACTGGATAGAATCAAGGAACTTCAGAAAAAGGACCCCAAATGTATAAGTCTCAAATCGTCAGAAATTGAGACTCCAACAAATTTTACAATTTCAAAGGACCATATTGTAAAGTTTAAAGGCCGATGGTATGTTCCCATAGACAAAAAATTACGTCAAGAGATTCTATCTGAGACACATTCCTCTACTACTTCTCTACACCCAGGAAGTACTAAGATGTAAAGGGATGTGAAACAACACTATTGGTGGCCTAATCTCAAGAAGAATATTGCCAAATATGTGGAATTATGTTTAATATGTCAACAAATTAAGGCAGAGCATCAAAGACCTCCAGGAACCTTACAGCCTCTGCCCATACCCAAATGGAAGTGGGAGAAGATATCCACGGATTTCGTTATCGATTTACCAAAAACAGAAAATGGATATAATGCTATATGGGTAATTGTGGACAGGTTGACAAAGTCAGCTCATTTTTTACCACTAAAGAAGACGTATTCAATGGATCAGTATACTAAATTTTATGTTCAGGAGATAGTTAGACTACATGGAGTACCGATGTCCATTGTATCAGATCGCGATTCTCAGTTTACTTCAAATTTTTGAAAAAGCCTGCATAAAGCTATGGGTACAACATTACAGTTTAGTACAGCTTTTCATCCTCAAACGGATGGACAAACATTCAAATATTAGAAGATATGTTAAGAGCTTGTGTACTAGATTTTCAAATAAACTGGAGCAAAATGTTACCCTTAGTTGAATTTGCATACAATAATAATTATCAAGCCACGATAGGTATGGCGCCGTATGAAGCCTTGTACGGCAGAAAATGTAGGTCTCCTCTATATTGGGACGAAGTAGGTAAAGCTAAACTCCTTGGTCCTGAATTATACAACAAACTGCAAAAATTGTAATTGTTATTCAGCAAGAATGTTATCTGCTAAAGTCGATAGAAAAGCTATGTAGATACTAGACGAAAGGAGTTAGAATTTAAGAATGGAGATATGGTGTTTTTAAAGGTTTCACTATTTAAAGGAGTAATGAGATTTGGAAAGAAAGAAAAACTTTCACCAAGATTCATTAGACCTTTTCCCATTATAGAAAAGATGGGAAAAGCAACCTATAAACTCAAATTGCCATCGTCAATGCGAGGAATTCATAATGTCTTCCATATATCATTGATAAGAAAATGCATTCAAGATTCTGCCCAAATTGTTATGCCAACCAACTTTGAGGTACAACCTACTTTAAGTTACGAAGAGAAGCCTATACGAATTTTGGATTCGAAAATGAAAGATTTAAGTAACAAAAAAATCTCATTAGTTAAAGTGCTATGGAGCAATCACTCAATTAAAGAAGCCACTTGGGAAAGAAAAGATGACATAATGTCTAAGTATCCAGAATTATTTGATTAAACAAATTTTGAGGACAAAATTTAATTAACGTGGATGAAAAGTAACACCCGAAAAGCTTAACATATATTTTAATATATGTTCATAGTATTTTATGTTTTAGTAGATTACTAGAAAATGTTATTGGATTATATTAAAGTGTATGCATGTAATATGCCAAGAGGAGAAATATATTGGTAGAATTGGACACCTCACCCTTTGCATGAAGAACACCTCATGCTAGCCAATGACTCATTATGATAAATAAATGACACCTCAACCCTTTGCATGAAGAACACATCATGCTAACCAATGACTCATTATGATAAATAAATGACACCTCAACCTTTTGCATGAAAAACACCTCATGAGATGACTCATCACTTCCAGCTCTATAAATAGATGGGTTGATCCCTTCATTCAAACCCACAAACATTGTAGTTTCTCTCTACTCTCTCTTGAAAGGTACTCCAACAAGAACTATTGAGTAGTTGATTACTTGTGCTAAGACTTCCAAGTAAGTAATATTGTATGTGTATGGATTTCAAGCATACATGAATGGATGCTAGGTTGAATATTTGCATGAATAAATACGTTGAGATTTATATTGGTTTGCTTAATGTTAATTTGTGAAAAATTGTGTGATATGCTTAAAATGATAGAATATGGTAGTGGTATTGTGGTTATGAATTGTTTTATTCTCATTATTGTATCGCATGTTATATGCAAGTTAATTGTAAGCACGAGCATATCATCCTTCATGCATCATGTTTTTTTAAAAGAAAAGGAAAATGTTTTGATGCATAGGTTTTCATTAAGAAAGACTAAAATAGTAATAAAATACGTAATGGGTCATTGTGAGCAGGATTGAGTTGAACTGTCCCTAGAGGGGGACCAAATGGTGTTCATACATTTCCTGGAGGTCAAATTAAGTTGTCCCGAGAGGTGGACCAAATGGTGCTTATTCCCTCCTAATGGTTGCCCCAATGATCAAATAGTCAAATGGAAATAGAAAATAGGAAATACGAAAAACAATTCTTTTAAAATCATGCATAAGCACATTGCATCATGTTTATGTTCAAGTATCTTATATCATGTTATGTTTTGAAAAATCAATATTAGTTATACGATGTCACACAAAGTGTTTCGTGTGACACTGATAATTACTACAGTGATGGACAATTATAAATATGCGAAAAGTAAAGAGATAGGAGATTGATAATGCAGTCGGTACTTTGCCTACGTATGAGGGGCCACACCCAGTTATAAAAATATTTCACTAGTTCACAAAGTTACATGACAAACGAACTTAAACAAATAAAGACTCATTCTTATCTTTGTCGCCGCCACTTCCTAACTTCCCAATGAAACTGTTTTTGTGAGCTCCCCCCGACTTGAGATCGATCCATCCCGAGATCTAAATGCAACAAGATCCCGTTGTTGTTGATGACTCCTCCCGGAATCCGTGTATGGCAAGATCCCCTTGCCCACGATCAAAATGACAAGCTTCTATTGTCGATAACAGAACTCCTCCCGAGTTCCAATGCAGCCTTCTCCCGAGACTGAGCTTCAATGAAGTATAAAGAAGATTACTTCCTATGACACCGTCTGTAACACCAAGTCGTTGTCTTCGGACGCAATAAATGAATACACTCAAATAATCAATGAATTACAAAGCATAAACAGAGTGTGTAAAATAATTATTCAAGAACTGAATGATTAATCACAAACCCATATGTAGAAGCGTAAGGGAGAGAAAGAACGACGACGGCTTGCCAATCAAGAAATCTCCTTCCAAGAATAATGAAAAATCTGTCTATGCTTCCTTAGGAACGAAAGCTTAAATATAATTGGTAACTGTCTTATCTGTGGTTTAATTCAAATACCAAATCAAGATTTAAAGCCGCAAAGAATAAGGAAACTAAATTTCACTAGATCGGTTGAGAGATACCTCGTGTGATATTTTAGGAAAGTACCACCAACTACTTGGATATGGTTTTCGAAGACTTAGGAAAGTGTCCCATAATTAATATGATCTTAAGATTGATATAATTCATCAAATCTCTTTCAAATCTGTAACGACCCTAACCCTCTCCGGGCCGTCACAGGACTTGACTTGACGTTGACTTTGACTTTGACTTAGATATTTTGGGTGTAAAATTTTTTAACTTTTAAAACATTGAAATGAGGACTAAAACCATTATTCGATAAAACGTCGACTCGATTTTTGGGTCTTTAAAATCCTTTAAAATACGTGGGGGACACTCGTAAAATAGGTTTAAAAAGTATCGTAAAAGGTCTGGTTGAAACGTGTTTGAAAATCAAACATTTGAAAAAAAAATTCATTTTGGGCCATATGAGGTGCGGCGCGCGCGTCGCCCAGACAGCGCGCACACAGCGCGCACACAGCTCGCATTGCGCACTGTCGCTACGCGCAGAGAGCCGATCGATCGGCGCTGGGCGCTGATCGATCAGCACACTCTCTGCCGCGCACCTGAAACTCCAGCACTGGTGCCGATCGATTGGTTGGGCTCCCCAGCAGCGCGCACCAGCGCTTGCTGCGCGCCCCCTCTTCGCGCCTCACTCCTTTCCTTCACCTTTTTCTTCACTTTTCTTCATTCATTTCACCTACAATCCACACCCAAACTTACGTCAAACTTTACCAAACATAAAACGCCTCAAACCCGGCTCAAAAATGTATCCGAAAACGTACTGAAAATTCACGAAAATGAATTGCATGGATAGATCTAAAAACCGAACATATCCATACAGGTTTAAAACATCCAAACATTTCCAGTATAATTTCAAAATAACACTTCACTTTCTACACGTTCTACTACCCCATCATTCACATCAAAAACTTAACTTTCTATACGTTCTTCCATCACACTTCTCTATACACATACATAAACTTTTCTAATCATTTCCTTAAACAAGATAGACACACACACATACTGAGTACGGTCGGAATCGCCCTAACAATATTACAGGGTTGCTGCCATGGTCATACTCCTCCAACCGCATCCGTAATCCTAGCAAGCTCGTGTAATCTCACCGCGCTGCTCTTCTTCACCTACATCACAAAACTCACATATAAGCCTAATGCTTAGCAAGTAGTGCCAATATGAATTTAAAACATTTTCACTTAACATATGCAATTTCTACTGTTTCAATCGTACATAAACGTTTCGTTTCAATTTCTACCATTTCTATCATTTCGAACATACATACATGTAATCCTCTACCGAGTGGAGAGTGGATTAGTTTCTCCACCCCTATACGTTCCACTACAACATCTGAAGGGTGAACAACTTTCTTCAGACTCTACACATTTTCTACGTTTCCGTTGTTTTCTATTGTACATGTAATCCTCTACTGAGCGGAGAGCCTATACGTTCCACTACAACATCTGAAAGGTGAACAACTTCCTTCAGACTCTACACATTTTCTACGTTTCCGTTGTTTTCTATCGTACATGTAATCCTCTACCGAGTGGAGAGCGGATTAGTTTCTCCACCCCTAGACGTTCCAGATCTACATCTAAAGGGTGAACCACTTCCTTCAGACACTACACATTTACCTGGTTGTAGTTTCTATGTTCTACTCGTGAAACACATGCCCAAAATATTTTCGTATATTTTCTAAAACATGATGCACAAACTAAACATACATAAAAATATGCAACATATCCTAGCGTTTTGTGATGTAGGCCAAAAAGGCAACACGCATGCATACACTACTTACCTGGCGTCCTTAGCAATTTATCTCTATCTGAAATATTAACCGTGGAAGTTGTAAACCCAAACATCATAAACGTTGCATTAGCATTCACTCAACAAAACCAAACTCTTACTTTTGTAATAAAATCTCAAGTGCATTTGATCCACTACTAATATATCAAAACATGATTCTCACGTCCATAACTAATCCAAATCTCAATTCCTCATAAACTCTAATCTAACCATTTTAACAATTCATTTAGACAATTCATCGAACACTTTATGTGCATAACTTCATTCCCAATTTTCCCTCCAATCCGACATCTGTTTTCAACAATTCAACCACTTATACGTCACCCATAACGTCTACTTTAATATACCATATCTAATTCTCGAATTAAACCCAACGATTCTCCAACTAAACGAAACTCCTAACTAAGGCAAATTTTCTAAAACTTTGTTTATCTCATTTGGGTATTTCATCGAGCACATTGCACTCACATATTATCCAACAAGCCATTAATGGCATTTATATCGTTCAATCACCGATTTAAACCTAACTATCGATAAAAACTCTTAATCTACCATCAAAAGTCATAAATATGATAAACCTAACCATTTATAACATAAACCTATAATTTCTCAAAACCGTAACGAAATACAACCCTAAAAACGACAACTTAACGCTTAGAATACTAGAGCGTTGATTAGTTGAAGAAAATTGGATGAAAACGTTGGTCATCGGAGGTAATCGTCAGCATTCGAAGGCTTGGCCGAGAGGAAGGAGATCGCAGGGAGAGCGGAGAGCAGAGAGCGGAGAGCGGAGAGCGGAGAGCGGGGGGGGGGGGGGGGTGATTTTGTTTAATTGATAATTTAACTTGATAAATTACTCATTTGCCCTTTCTATTTAATTCTCTAACAAATTTGTTATTTAACCTATTGATTTGGTTTTTCTGAAATTCTCTTATTTTACCAAATATTTCAATTAATTCCTAGGGTCCTAACAAAACTTCTCGTTCGCAAAACGGTCTTAAATTCCTCCGTTTCTCGTTTCCGAGCATATCGTTAAAAATTGGCCTTTCAAAACAGAGTTTTCCAAAAAACTAAAGCATCTAGATTTTTGACTACTTTCATTGATCTTCAAGTTTCCTTATTTAACTTTTACCAATATCTTCTTGATTTTCAATATCTATCCATTCAATAAATTGAATAGATTATTTCTTGATTACCAAGAAACAAACTACCAACTTTGAAATCAATGGAATAAAATATTATTTCCATAAATGTTATTTGCCAAAAAATTAATATCAACATATTTCCAATATATTTGCATTTACATGTTTTATATTGCTTACTGAGCATTAGGCTCATAGATAAATCTCGCGATGTAGGTAAGGAACAGGATGATGATTTATATCTGAATCAACTTGGTTAGCGATGAGATTGATGAGCTGTTTCTGTGGATGATTGATTGGATTGTGGCGGCCTCCTGGACAAATGGCATATGGAATATCGAGGAAACTTCCGTCAATGAAAGTTTTGGTAAGAACTATGTAAGTGAACTTTTTGGGATAAAATTGGTATTTTCATGTAATAAGACTTTTATAACTAAACTTTTTCATTTTCTAGTATGAATGAATGTTTTTATATAAAATCTTCCGCTGTATTTGACATTTTCAAAGTATAATACAAGTTGTTTCTAAGATGTTTCAATAAAGAAAAGTACCCATGTAACGGTTTTAAGTAAGTAATAAATGGTTTTACGGTACGAGTTGTTACAGAACCGTGGACCGGACTGCGATCCCTGGTTCCTACATTATTGGAACGGGGATCAGCTCCTAGTCATATGGATTTGGCCTGAACCGGTGGTCCGGTCCGGTCCGCCAGTTCCGGTTCGATTCTACTCACCTCTATTCGACTCAAAACGAACAATATTGTACTAGTACCGAGGACGTTACACCCACAATAATAGATAAGATAGGAGCTTTAAGAGGATCCCTGGTTGATTTCTTTAATGGGGCTTTAACAATTTTGTCATCATCTTCAATATCAAGTTTGATAACTTCTTGTTGGGTCAAGGAGCTATCAGAAGAAATTTCCTTTTCGATTCTCGGCCTTTTTCCTTTTGATACCCGAGTGATTCTGGATCTGTCAGGAGCCTTAAGAGGCAAGACACTTGTTTTAAATTTATCCCTACTCGATTTTTGAAACTTCTTTTTGATGCCCGAAGAGTCTACTTGATGAATAGGAACAACATCCTCTGTAATTTTTGAAGTTTCCCCCTTCAAATCAAAAGGTTTTGACGATGGTAATGGTGACAAGTATACTACAATCGCTGTTTCTGAACTCGATAGATTTTTTGTGACAAGCACTGGGACATTACCTGTGAAATAGTCTTCAGAAACTTCTTCAAGAATAACCATTGTGAAGAAAACCACGAGAAAGCCCTAAGTTTTGAAATGAAGAAGAAGAAGTAGAGTAATTTGAAAACCCTTTGATTTAAGTTTGAAATTTGTCAATCAAATCTCATAAAGATACATCAAATCCTAAGATGATAGAAATCCCAATTTTGCAGATGATTTTCAGAAAATAAATCCAAAAAATCTCATAATTTTCATAAATCCCAAAATATACTCAATTTCTCATGAGACTTGAAAATAAATCCAGATCACTTTAAGATGGGAATGAAACCAATAGAATAATATAATGATGTTTCAATCTTCATCGAATGTTGACTTCCAATTTTTATAAGGATAACAGAATTTCTGATGTCACACACGGTATTGTTCCATAGAACAACATAGAATCACTTTCTGCAGAGGATGAGTAAAACATAGTAGATTGCCCAAAAATAAAAAAACAAACGCCGAAAGCAAGTGGCGAATTTTTTTAAAAAAATGAAATCAAGGAACTACTTACATAATACAAAGGCCTAGGGCAGATCTCAGCTCTTCAAACCTTATACCATCTAACGCCTTGGTGAAAATATCGACAACTTGTTTTTCGATCACCATATGCTCCAAAATAATAATTTTTTCCTCCATGATGAATCGAATAAAGTGATGTCGGATATCAGTATGCTTGGTCCGAGAATGCTGAACAAGATTCTTGGAAATGTATATGATAGCGCTCAAGTTGTCGTAATAGAGTGTCATGACATCCTGTGTGACACAGTAGTCTTTCATCATTTGTTTCATTTAAAGAAGCTAAATACAGCTGCTACCTGTTGCAATATATTCTGCCTCGATAGTAGATAGAGAAATAGAATTTTACTTCTTGCTGAACCATGATACCAAGTTGTGTCCCACATAAAAACATCCACCATAAGTGCTTTTTCGATCATCAAAACTACCGGCCTAGTCAGCATCACAATAACCAACCAGATTTACATTTGAATCGAATGAATACCATATACCATAGTCGGTTGTTCCGCTAACATATTTGAAAATCCGATTTATTGACACTAAGTGTGACTCCCGCGGATTTGCTTGAAATCGAGCGCATATACCCACGCTATAACAAATATCTGGTTGGCTAGCAGTTAGATATAAGATACTTTCAATCATACTTCTATATAAACATGGATCAACAACAATTCCCTTTTCACATTTGGAGAGTTTCTCGTGTGTTCCAATCGGTGTTCTACTAGGTCATGCATTTTCAAGCTTAAACGTTTTCAATAAGTTCTTGGCATATTTGGTTTGAAAAATAAAGATATCATTCTTTTCTTGCTGAATTTGGAGTCCAAGGAAATAATTGAGTTCTCTTATCATATTCATCTTGAATTATCCAGTCATTTGAGCTACAAATTCATCCACCATCCTCTGTGACACTGAGCCAAACACTATGTCATCAACATAAATTTGAGCGAGTAAAAACTGACCTTTGTCACGGTGAATGAAAAATATTTTGTTTACTCCCTCTCGCTCATATCCCTTGGTTAATAAATATTCCGTGAGTCGTTCATACCATGCACAAGAGGCTTGTTTAAGCCTATATAATGTCTTCTTCAATTTATATACATACTGGGGATGATGAGGGTCTTCAAAACCCTTTGGTTGAGCAACATATATTTCTTCATTGAGAAAATCGTTCAAGAATGCACTTTTCACATCCATTTGATACAACTTGAATCGCATAACACAAGCAATAGCCAATAAAAGACGAATGGATTCAAGACGAGCAACCGGTGCAAATGTTTCATCAAAATCAATTCCTTCAATTTGTGAGTACCTTTGAGCAACTAACCGAGCTTTGTTGCGAGTGATGTTTCCATGCTCATCGTTCTTGTTCTTGTATATTCACTTAGTGCCAATGACATTCACTTAGGGAGGACACGGTACTAAGTCTCAAACTTGATTTCGGGTGAATTGACGGAGTTCTTCTTGCATAGCTCCTGTCCAGTATTCATCTAGCAATGCTTCTTTCACATTTCTGGGCTCGATAGTTGACGTAAAACAGGTCATTTGAATCATTTCTTGATAATTCACTCTCGGCTTGTCTTTGGTTTGTATACCATCATTCAGACCACCAATAACCTCATCTGCAAGATGATTCTTTTGAACACGTATGGATGGTTGCCTGTTGTGTGAGGTAGTCACCTCCACTTCATCAATTGTCTCAGTCTGATCTGTGACGCCGCTTGAGACACCATCTGTGACATTGGTTGGAACACCAGTGCCTTCATTATTTGAATTCTGGTTTGCATCTTCTTTTGGATTATATGTTGTTTCCAGATAGTCGTCTACTTGAACATTTGCAAATTCTATGACAGTTCGAGTTCTTTTGTTGTAAACTCGATAAGCACGGCTATTTGTAGCATAACCAAGAAAGATAGCCTCATCACTCTTAGGATCAAGTTTCTCCCTGTATTCCCTATCACTCAACACGTAGCAAATGCTTCCAAATGGATGAAAATAATTAAGATTTGGTGTATTATCTTTCCATATCTCATAGGGTGTCATAGAAGTTTTTCCTCGGAGATACACCTGATTTATGGTATAACAAGCAGTATTTATAGTTTCAGCCCAGAATTTTTGAGGAGCATCCCTTTCGTGTAACATTACGCGTGTCATCTCTGCCAATGTACAATTCTTTCTTTCAATGACTCCATTTTGCTGAGGAGTCTTAGGTGCTGAGAATTCATGAGCAATCCACAGTTGTTTACAGAAATCCGAGAATTCAGAATGTAACGACCCCTTTTCCCAGTAAGATATTGTCCCCTCTGGGGATTGGGCCGTAACCCAATAACCTCCCCTCACGGCTTTTTTTGGCGAGAACTTCCCAATCAGTCATCCAACTTGGTACTACTCTCGCCGAACCACTTTTAATTTCGGAGTTCTTATGGGATCCGTTGCCAATTGTGCTCTAAAACGCGTCTTACTATCTTGGGAGGTCTCTTTACATATGTTTCATTTCCATATACTTCCCCAAGCAATGTGGGATTGTGACGACCTCTCTTTCTACGACCGAACCCTCCGGCCCAAGTCCAACCCGGGATCCGCAAAGTTTTAACCCAGCACGTCACCCTCCGGCCCAAGTCCCACTCGGGATTCGGGGAGCACTGGGTGGTTCCTCCTCATACGTGTCCATTCGGGTCATCACAATCACCCCCCCTTGGGGGCCCAACGTCCTCGTTGGCCACATTTTCGGTTGGGTACAGGCTCTGATACCATTTGTAACAACCCTTTTTCCCAATAAGATATTGTCCGCTCTGGAGATTGGGCCGTAACCCAATATCCTCCCCTCATGGCTTTGTTTGGCGAGGACTTCCAGTCGGTCACCTAACTTGGTACTACTCTCGCCGAAGCACTTTTAACTTCGGAGTTCTTATGGGATTCGTTGCCAATTGTGCTCTAAAACGCGTCTTACTATCTTAGGAGGTTCTCTTTACATATGTTTCATTTCCATATACTTCTCCAAGCGATGTGGGATTGCGACGACCCTCCTTTCTACGATCGAACTCTCCAGCCCAAATCCAACTCGGGATCCGCAGAGTGCACGTTACCCTCCTGCCCAAGTCCCACTCGGGATTCGCGGAACACTGGGTGGTTCCTCCTCATACGTGTCCATTCAAGACATCACACAGAATTTTCAAACTCTCTCCCATGATCACTGCGGATGCGAATAATCTTCATGATGACACAATCTTTTTCACGTTGGAGTCGAGTACACATTGATTTGAAAACTTTGAAAGTGTCGGACTTTTCTCTAAGAAACTTCACCCTTGTGTAGCGTGAGAAATCATTAACAGTAACAAAGAAATATCGTTTTCCTCCATTATTTTCAACAAGCATCGAGCTCATTAGATCCATGTGGAGCAATTCAAGTTTGCAGGTAGTTGTAGATGTCTATGACATCATATGTGACACCTTGGTTTGCTTTCTAATTTGACATGGTCCACATAATTTGTTTTCATCAAACTTTAACATGAGAATTCCTCGGACAGCACCTTTTGAAACAATTTTCTCCAGCATTCTTAAATTTACATGTCCCAACTTTCTATGCCATAGAATAGTGTCTTTCATACTAGATCGAAAACATGTAGATGAGGAAGAAATGAGATAGCAATTGTCTGAAGATCTGACTCCTTCTATAATGTACTTGTTGTCTTTTTCGGACACCACACATTTTTCACGTGTGAATTGCACATTCATATCATGATCGCACATCTGACTAATACTAATTAGATTGGATTTCAGACCATCCACTAGAAGAACATTACTCAACTTTGGTAGACCAGGAACATTTAGCGTTCCTATTCCAATGACATGAGTTGAGACACCGTTGCCGAATGTTACTTGTCCCACACTTTCGGGTATGATGTCCTTCAAATATTTCTCTTCACCTGTCATGTGCCTAAAACATCTGCTATCAAAATACCAAGCATTCGTTGTGATTGCCTTTAGTGAAAGATGTGTAACATTACACTTCAAATTTGATTTTTTCACCCATTTTTTATAAGGAAATCTGTAAGAAGAAGCATTTTTAACCGTACCTAGTCTTAGGTCAGCAAGATAGGTAAAACATCTAGGGCGAATATGACCACGACAATTGTAATAATGACACACAGAAACAAATTTATTACCTTTACTGCTGAAAATATGATAAGAGTCACAAGAATTAGATTTTCTGTCAGTTCTTGAAGTTCTTATTGCAACTTGTTTCCCCTTGTAATCAAATCCCGTGGCTGACATTGGCTGTGCCACCGAGCTTTCCCTTACGAATTCTAGTATAGAGCGATTTTTCTTCACTGCTATAGTTTGTAAAACTGAGCTTTCTCCTTTGAACCCCAGTCCAAACCAAGTGACACTTGATTTGCTGATGTTTAGAATATCATCCAATTTAGAAGAACCGAAATTTAACATTTTGACATCTTTCTTCATGAGACTTATCTCATTGGTTAGAACATTAACTTCATCCTGACTCGTTCTCAGTTTGGTTTCCAAAATTAGCAATAATATTTTGAATATTGTTCTTCTCATCTCTCAAATTTCTAATCTGAATGTATAGATGATTATTTACTTTAGCAAGTTCAATTCATTTTTCATGAAGAAACTTGTATTCTCCAATAAGGTCTTCTTCTGTGACTAATTCTTCGTCTTCATCATTGCTAGTGGATAAGTTGTCTGTGACACCGTGTATAATACTATCATTCTCTTTATGTTATGTTTTAACAACAAGCGCCACATGGTTGCTCTGAAATTCGTCTTCCTTCTCTAACTCATCCTCACTCCAAGTCGCGTTCAGAGAGTTCTTCTTTTTCTTCAAAGTATTAGCACATTCTGCTTGTATATGCCAAAAACCTTCACACTCTCTGCACTGAATGCCTTTGTTCTTGAATGGTTGATTAGACGCATGAGTTTCTTCCCTGTTCTTCTTGTTGCTTGAAGAACCATTTTTGAAGTTTTGTATTTCAGTTTTTAGGGCCACTCCTTTTGCTTTCTTTGTTTCTGTGTCTCTTCCAAGATTCATCTCGAAGGTTCTAAGAGGTCCCATAAATTCTTCTAGCTTCATTTTAGAGACATCTTTGGCTTCTTCTATAGCAGGGACTTTATAGGCAAATCATTGTGGCAAAGACAGTAGAGTTTTTCTTCAAAAAACATATCACCGAGAGCAAATGCTTCATTTGCTATGTCACATAGTTGGGCATTGAAGTCACCAATACTCTTATCTTCATGCATCTTCAGATTCTCAAATCTAGTAATTAGCATTTGCATCTTGGACAACTTTACAGTTGATGTTCCTTCATATGTGGTTTGAAGAATCTCTCATGCCCTTTTAGCTGATTCACATGTGGAGATGAGTCTGAACTGAATAGGATCAACGTCATTGAAGATAGCATTGAGATCCTTTGAATTGCAATGTGCCAAAGCATCTTCATTTACTGACCAATTTTCTTCAGGTTTGGGGGATGTGATACCTTCTGCATCAGTATCCATAGGGTGATTCCATCCTGTCAAGATAGATCTCCAGGCCTTCTCATCAATAGCTTTAATGAATGTTTTCATCATCGCAATAAGCATAGTTACTTTCATCCAATAGAGGTGGACGGATTGTAGAGCCTCCTTCCTTCGTAGAGTCCATCGCACATGAACTAAGATCTTGTCCAGCGGATTCCGCTTAAGAAATAGAAACGACCCGCTCTGATACCAATTGAAAGATCAATATTAGTTATGCGATGTCACATAGAGTATTTCGTGTGACACCGATAATTAATACAGTGATGGACAATTATAAATATGCAGAAAGTAAAGAGACAGGAGGTTGGTAATGTAGTTCGGTAATTTGCCTACATCTGCGAGGCCACGCCCAGTTATAAAAACATTTCACTAGTTCGCAAAGTTACAAGACAAACGGACTTAAACAAATAAAGACTCCCTCTTATTTTTGTCGTCGCCACTTCCTAACTTCCAAATGAAACTGTTTTTGTGAGCTCCCCTCGACTTGAGATCGATCACTCCCGAGATTTAAATGCAACAAGATCCCCTTGTTGTTGATGACTCCTCCCGGAATCCGTATATGACAAGATCCCCTTGCCCACGATCAAAATGACAAGCTCCTCTTATTGATAAATAGAACTCCTCCTGAGTTTCAATGCAGCCTTCTCCCGAGATTGAACTTCAATGAAGAATAAAGAAGATTGCTTCTTATGACACTGTCTGTAACACCAGGTCGTTGTCTTCGGATGCAATAAATCAACACAATCAAATAATCGATGAATTCTAAAGTATAAACAGAGTGTGTAAAATAATCATTCAAAAACTGAATGATTAATCACAAACCCATACGCAGAAGCGTAAGGGAGAGAAAAAATGACGACGACTTGCCAATCAAAAAATCTCCTTCCAAGAATAATTAAAAATCCGTTCATGCTTCCTTAGGAACGAAATCTTAAATATGATTGGTAACTGTCTTATCTGAGGTTTAATTCAAATACTATTTCGAGATTTAAAGCTGCAAAGAATAAGGAAACAAAATCTCACTAAATAGGTTGAGAGACACTTTGTGTGATATTTTAGGAAAGTATCGCCAACTACTTGGATATGGTTTTCGAAGACTTAGGAAAGTATCTCATAATTAATATGATCTCAAAGCTTGATATAATTCATCAAATCTCTTTCAAATCGGTCTTCCAAAACAGAGTTTTTCAAAAAACTAAAATCTCTATATTTTCAACTACTTTCCTTGATCCTAGTTTCTTTATTTTAACTTTCACCAATATCTTCTTGATTTTTAACATCTATCCATTCAATAAATTGAATAGATTATTTCTTGATTATCAAGAAACAAACTACAAACTTTGAAATCAATAGAATAAAATATTATTTTCATAAATGTTATTTGCCAAAAAATTAATGCCAACATATTTGCAATATATTTACATTTACATGTTTTATATTGCTTACTGAGCATTAGGCTCATAGATAAATCTCGCAATGTAGTTAAGGAACAGGATGATGATTTATATTCGAATCAACTTGGTTAGCGATGAGATCGACGAGCTGTTTCTGTGGATGATTGATTGGATTGTGGCGGCTTCCTGGATAGATGATATATGAAATATCGAAGAAACTTCCGTCAATGGAAGCAAAATAAACTTATGGATGACTAATTAATAATTTTTTGGTGATGTTTTGGTAAGAACTAAGTGAACTTTTTGGGATAAAATTGGTATTTTCATGTAATAAGACTTTTTATAATTAATCTTTTTCATTTTCTGGTATGAATGAATGTTTCTATATAAAATCTTCCGATGTATTTGACATTTTCAAAGTATAATACAAGTTGTTTGTAAGATGTTTCAATAAAGAAAAGTACCCATATAACGGTTTTAAGTAAGTAATAAATGATTTTACGCTACGGAGCGTTACAGAATCGTGGACCGGACTGCGATCCCTGGTTCCTACATTATTGGAACGAGGACCGACTCCCAGTCGCACGGAACTGGCCTGAACTGGTGGTACGGTCTGGTCCGCCAGTTCCGGTTCGGTTCTATTCACCCTTATTCAACTCAAAATGAACAATATCATACTAGCACCGAGGATCCACAATAATAGATAAGACAATTGCTTGGATGTTATTATCATCATTTTGAATAAAAATGCGTTAATTTCTCCCAAATTTGATTTACAGCTTCCACGTGTTTAAATTTTCAAATAAAATTGCTTCTTTGTGATGCTATTTGGGCTCTATTTCAGTACATAAGATGATGGGAAGAATCTTTAGTGATGGAGTGAGGACAAGACAAACAATCCTTTCTCACCTCTTTATAAATTCATTATTATATATATTGTTCTAATTTAGATTCATATGAACTGCCTGCATCCAATTTCAAATTTCACTTTTTTGGGGGGCTCAAGTTGAAGACAGCTTCAATCTAATTATTGACAGAGAAACTGTAGTTTAGCCCAATTAAAATCCGTAGAACTTTAATTATGTTATTAAATATGAATATTGCATATAAAGTAGTGATTTTGTGGTGTTATCTTAAAAAACCAGAGAAATTGGCGAAAGTAGAGCTTCCATTGCCATAGACACTGGATGCAGAAAGAGAGTGGAGTCTCTGCATTAACTCACTCACCACGGCAGAACTCGGCTCGAACATGGCATCGACGATGCTCACAACCCCCGGATTCTGACTGTTAAGCACCGAGAAAACTGAAGCAGCTTCGAATCCAAAGTTGAGGGAGAAGTGAACAAGACCCCTCGGAATCACGAACACATCACCTTCCTTGAGAATGCTCTGAAAAAGGTTATTTTTCGTGTCGATGAATCCGGCCAGAACGACCCCTTTGTCGACGAATAGCATCTCGGAAGCTCTCGGGTGCGAATGGGGCATCAGCGTGCCGTCGACGTCTAGGTCGGTTCTCGCGAGCGACAGGCCTAGAGTGTTAAGGCCCGGGAAATCTTTTGCCGTGACGATGTTCATCGACGAGCTGAATTGATTGTCAGTGTCGCCCTTCTGGCTCACCTTCAACGACTTGAAATCGGAGGCGGTGATGTTGGACGGATTCTTGCAGGGTAATCCGTTGATGTAAACAACTTGTTTTGGCTGTGAGGTTGCTGGACAAGTGTCCTGGAGAGGATCAGAATCTGATGAGCCAAAGCCAATGAAATTGGCGATGAAAACCAGACAGAAAATGGCGCTGCAAATAGATAATTCCATTTTTGAGTTACTTTTCAGGTCGGCTGTGGAGGGAATATAAGAATGTTTTGAAGGTTGATGAAAATGGAAGAAAGGCCAAGGCTTGGAGTTCACTGCTGGATTTCAAATGGATTAATTTGTAAGAAGTGTGTTGCTTTGAAGAATATTTTTGATATTTAATTTCAAATTTGAGTTGGTTTTTGTATTTTTTACATTGTTTTGTTTTTGAGTCGGTTTGACTGGATTTTGAGACTATTTTGGCTTGGTTTTGAGTATGGGGAACCGGAATCGAACCGTTGCCCACGGTTCCACAGATTTGGAACCGGAACCATGACGTTCTACATTTCGGTAATCCACGTGGTCTTTCCTATCTTTATCTTCTCTGCATTTTCATCATTTGTTCGACGATTGCACAGTTGTCTCGTCGTTTCTCAGCTTTCCTTCCTTCTCCGGTGGCGTTAGATTTTCTTCTTTCTCTGGTCGTTTCTCTCTTCTTGCTCTGTTCGCATCGGCTAGGCCGCTGGGGTGTGCGATTTCTTGTTTGCACTGCTCTTCTCGGTGTCGTTCATTTATCTCTTCTGTTTTGCTGCTTTGGATTTCTTTGCTGGAGGTGTGCGATTGCTTCTTTTCAGGTGGTTCTTGGTGTCGTCTCTTCCCTTCTTCTCTGTCATGGAAGAGGCCTCATGATGGACCCAAACCCAGCTAGATTCCAGCCCATCCAATTGATGCTCTGTCGACGTGTCCATTCTGTTAGAGAGCACCCAGCAGATAAATACAGCTGAGGGAGGCGGAAGAAAAGTGTGGAATGAATGATTTGTTATCTTTTCTTTCTATTTTGTCTGTTAGTAGCTTTTACTGTTTTCCTTTAGTTTTCTAGTTTTCGTTGTAAACGTTCTGGTAATATAGAAGATTTTCTGATTCTTCGTTGTGAATCCCTGGATTACACAACAGTGGTATCAGAGCCAGGTTACGATCGATAATGGCAGAAACGATAGCAAAATCAGAGGAAGAGAGTCTGCAGGAGCTCACCGACGGGCTCCAAGGATTGCAAAACGCGATGTCCGATTTACGCACTCAGGTGACCGCCACCGGCCAAGCTCTTCGAGATCTGCTGATTACACAGGACCGCTTGAGGCAACAGTCGACAGCACAGCTGGAGGAGATTTTGTCCATGGTTACGAAATTGGCTCAGTCTCATTTGTTCACTGCCGCGGAGATGGCGCCGATTCTCCAGCAATCGGCCGAATCTGGGCAGAAGCATTATATGGAAACCTACTTTTGGCTAGATTCATCTCTACCTTCTCCCAGCACAGCAGTCGCAGCGGCTGAATCGAGGACGAGGGCAGCCGTATTGGGAGATTCACCTATTCACAACACGTACCACCCCATTGCCGAAGTGGAGGTGGAGCTCCAGAAATTGGCGGAGAATAAAATTGAGAAGGTGACAAGGGAACAGAATGAGGGTGATCAGGAGGTTACAGAAGTTGACAAAAAAGCTGAAGAAGAATTTTTAGATGAAAAAGAGTCGGTCGGTGAGCACGTTATACAGAGTTCAGAAAAATGGTTATGCTCTCAGATATTGACGAAACTAATGAAGCACAAGCACGGTTGGATCTTTAACAAGCCCGTCGATATAGTTGCCTTGCCAGTGGATTTCGCTGTTGAGAGCTCCTGTTGGCGAGATTTGAGGAATTATTTCTACCTCAGCAGAAAGTTGGAGGAAGACAGGCCTAACTTGATCTATTCGCCTGTGAAAATTCCTCCACCCGTTAGGGTACTTCCAATCAAACCCTTGAAGCCGCCCAAGCCTATGGCTAAGGACCCAAATCAAATGAGTTTGGAGGAGAAGCTCCAACTGGGAATTGGATTGCAGAGTTTGCCACCGGAGAACAACTGTTATTTTGGTTTGGTGGTTTCGCTGATTTTCGTTTTCTACTGGGGGCTTGACTTTATCATTCTCATCATAAACATGGTTTTGCTCGTTTTATCATTTATTATTAACTGCTTCTCTCACACTGGAGGGTTTGTTTCAGCCAAGGTGATTCGAAGTAAAACAACCAGCATACCTGGGGGATATGGTTTTGTTGAGTTTGTCAGTAATGCGGCTGCTGAGAAAATTTTACAAAGTTTTCATGGTGCATTACTGCCAAATAGTGAACAGAGTTTTAGATTGAACTGGGCAACCTTGGTGCCAGTGAGAGGCGTCAAGTTGATGGTCCTAAATTTACAGTTTTCATGGGAGGTTTGGCTGCTGATGTTAATGACCTTACAATGCAAGTCACGTTTAAATCAGTGTACCCGTCTGTTAAAGGAGCAGACGTTGTCCCTGACCGAACCAGATGCCATTCTAAAGGTTTTGAGTTTGGATGTGATGGGAAACTATGGAATCCGGCAGGATGTTGTGGCCGTAAACTCATTATTGAGTGCAATATGCTGCGAGGACAATCAAACCACAATGGCTTGGGAATTCTTTGAGAAAATCAAAGAAAAGATTCCTCCAGATGGCGATACCTTTGCCATTTTGTTGAAGGACTGGGATAAGGAAAGCAACTTGCAAAAATCCAAGTCTACATTGGATGCGATGGTGGTTGGTGTTGGATGGTGCCCGAAAAACAGGCCCACTTATGAAGCTGTTTTGATGACACTTGTTCGTGCATCCCAAGCTGAAGAGGCAGTTGAGCTTCTTCGAGCTATGAAACAAAATAACTGCTTGCCTGGTACGAAATTTTTCTCCTATACTCTTGATTTTATCATTAAAGAGAACGATGTGGCACATGCGATTTCATTGTGGGATATTACGGTAGATGGTGGGTTGGCTCGCAACTTGATAGTGTGTAATGCAATGATTGGATTGCTCTGTCACAACAACAGAATTGATGATGCTTTTGAGCTTTTCGATGGAATGATCTTTCATGGTGTTTTTCCTGATTCATTGAGTTATAACATGATTTTTAGTTGTTTGATCAAGAATCGAAAGGTTCATGATGCGGGTAAATTCTTCCTCGAGATGCTGAAAAATGAATTCCCTCCAACTCAGCCCAATTGTGTTGCAGCTATTGCAATGCTATTTGAAGGCGATGATCCTGCAGCAGCATTTGATATTTGGTATTACATGGTTCAGAACCATGTCAAACCCATTGACGATAGTGCAAATGCAGTGCTTGTAGGCCTTGGAAATTTAGGTCGATTAACAGAGTTGAAGAGATTTGCAGAGGACATGCTGGATCAAAGAATTAGAATAGATGAGTATACAATGGAAATTTTGAGGACTACTTTTTATAAGCAGGGAGCCATTTTCAGAGATAAGTTTGACAGTCTTAGGAGGAAGTGGAAAGCTCTCTAGGTTTCAACATTGGAAAGCTAGCTATGGCATTTGACGACTTGCTCCGGAAGTTATGGGCTCCTGGAAGAACTTCGGTGGCTCCTCGAGTTTTCAAAGCAAGCTGGCTCGCTTTGCTCTTCGACTTAGTGGGTACAATTAGCATAATTCTCAGCCAATGCTTTGTCATATCTGCGTGCAACATCTGAACCTTTTGCTGAAGTTCCACAACAGTTGGTCTCTCGAGCAAACCCTCTTTTATTCTTGGTGCAGATCATCACATTCCTCTTCAGAGAAGTTATCATCTGAAAGCATGCGTGTGAGAACGTCCTTTACCATACTTGAAACTCGAAGAAGCACATCTGTATTTTCATCACCAGTTCCACATTTTTTTGTGTTACACCTAGAACTTGCACAGGCTGGTGAGAGTATTTCCGAAGGAAGTCATTCGGGACCGATTTGATCCTTGAGGACAAGGATCTGTTAAGGGGGAGGATTTGTCATGGAAGAGGCCTCATGATGGACCCAAACCCAGCTAGATTCCAGCCCATCCAATTGATGCTCTGTCGACGTGTCCATTCTGTTAGAGAGCACCCAGCAGATAAATACAGCTGAGGGAGGCGGAAGAAAAGTGTGGAATGAATGATTTGTTATCTTTTCTTTCTATTTTGTCTGTTAGTAGCTTTTACTGTTTTCCTTTAGTTTTCTAGTTTTCGTTGTAAACGTTCTGGTAATATAGAAGATTTTCTGATTCTTCGTTGTGAATCCCTGGATTACACAACATTCTCATCCCTTCATTTTTTTCCTGCTGTTTATATTTCTCTTTTTCTTCATGTTCAACGATTGCCTGTGTTTGTTTTGTTTGCATTTATTCTCTGCGCCATTCTGCGGTTGTTAGTTTCTTTCTGTATTTGGTGTTGTTGTTTTTCTTTTCCTTGATTCTTTATGGCTGGATTTGTAACTCTTTCATTCCTAATAATGGCGTAGGAGGCCTCAAACTTCATTACTTTTTTATGGGAGAATCTTCAGAACGCAATTCGAATCTTCGTCTCTCAGTCTCTGTTTTCTGCTGGTTGCTGTGACTGCGAGTAAAGGAACGCTGGTTGGAGGTATATTCCAACTTCCGAACTGCTGTTGTGTCCACTGCGTAGTGGTTCGTTTGTTTCTCTTCATAACTGCTGCTGTGCCGACTGCGCATTGGTTCGTCTGTTTCTCTCCATAACTGCTGCTATGCCGACTGCGCAAAGGTTAGTTTTATGTCATTAGACATGTTTTGGGAGATTTCTTTAGATTTATGTCATTAGACTAATAGAGTTTTAATTTTGTAAATCCAGGCAATTTCGGTATTAAATTTATCGAAATTTATCCTAATTTGCAAATAAGCTTTTATTTTTTGTTAAAAGAATTTCCATATGTAAATAGTAATATGTTATACAAATCATGGCCAGTACGATGTTGGCTTGAATGAATCAAGGGATTTAATCAAGAGCTTTGATTTAATTCTTAAATTTGATTGCATAATCTTTTGAATTTTATGATTGGAGAGATTTGAATTTTTGTTATCTTGGATATTAGGATTTTATCTTAATCGATAAATTTGAGGATGTTACTATCCGTCCTCTAATCGATCATGGCAGACGGTTGCTGATGGAGGAGATTGAAGCCACCGCCGCGCAGCTCGAAATAGATCTCTCCAAATTGACCTTGATTCCATTTGCCTCCCTCCTGGTGAAGACTTCGGCATAATTAGGTGAAAATAATTGAAGTTGTTTCAACTATTGGAAATTTTTGGAAGTTTGCTGATAATTTTTTGTCATTCTGAATACTTTCAAATAAGCTGGTTTCAGAATTTGTCGAAAATAAAAGAATTCTTGGAAATTAAGATTTTAGGCTCAAGCAAGCTCTTTTGAGAGAAATACTAAGGATATCTTTTTTTTTTTATTCTATTTTTCATCCATTGCATATTTCTCAAAGTAAAAGCTCCTCCTATGGTTTTTTTACTTGTTGATTCAATTCAGGTAATGAATAGCCATAACATATGGGTAAGATGGATACTTAACCATGTTATGTTTTTGTTGCGAGATGTGTGTGGCTGTGGCTTCATGTGATTGGAATTATTTCTTCGTCTATTGAATTTTGAGTTTTTTTTATCTTCATTTGCATTTACAAAGTGATGGCGAGGATGTTTTGCAAGAAGAAAATCTGGAGTTCGATACTGGCTTTGGGAACATTATTGTTGTGGATAATCTTCCTATTGTTCCTCGTTAAAAATTTGAGTAGCTTGAAGGTGTAATTCGCAAGATATACAGTCAATTGGAATAATAAAGGAGGAAGGTCTTTGGATGCCTGTTGATCCTGAAACACACACAACTTTAAGTTACTGCTTCATTGAGTACAATACCACCCAGGTACATGTTATTTATGCAATTATATTAGCTTTTTCCGTTGTTAATGCATACATTTGTGTCCATCATTCCATCTGGACTTGTTGATTTAGGGGTCCATTGTTATGTACCATAACGTGAAAATCAGAATTTTTGGGCCTCTTTTTATACGTAGGAAGCTGAACTTGCTAAGGAGAAAACAAATGGATACAAACTGGACAGAGCACACATATTTGCTGTTAGCATGTTTGATGATTTCGATAAATTTATGAAGGTTGCAGATGAGTGCGCTACACCTGAAAGCATTCCACACTGTCCGGGGGTAAATGCTTCCAGCTGTAATTTTACTCTCTTTGCTCCAAGATTTTACATTCTTCTTTCTAGGAGGCAGTTTCGATACCATTTGCAAAGATGGTTAACAAGTGATTACTGCTAAAATAAAAAAGATTATTATTCCTCTTTATAAATTTTATTATTGTGCTTGATTGCTGTTTTGTTTACTATTTACTCCTATAAAATCACAGGAGAATCTTCGAAGTTGGCTTAGAGATGAGAAAGTTCGCGATCAGTTTGTGATTTGTGCTGGTAATGATACCGAGGTTTTATGGAATGATGCCAGACATATGAAGCCTGATCCTGTGTACAAGCATACTGTGAGTGGAATATCTATTTTTTCTTTCTCTTAGAGATATTCTTGTTCGATTTATAGTTCTCTTCTTTATTATATATTTAGTAACTTACAGTAGTCATGAACCAAGCAATCCTCGGGACGCAAATGTGAGAATCTTTTTGCTTATTGAACTTTTCTAGAAACTCATTCAAAACTTTGTTTGTCTTAGTTTATGAGAACTGGTTTTACAGAGGATTGTGATCAACATATTTGACGTTAGAACTGGTAAAGTAATGCGAGATTTCAAGGGAAGTCTGGATGAATTTGCTGTTGGAGGAACAGGAGCTGTTGCAGGAGTGTCTTGGCCAGTTTTTAGGTGATTTCGTTTCCTATTTGCTCCCAAAGAGTTATAAGATATTTTGTCTTCTATTTTATTGTTTGTGTATGTTCTCAATATCACTGTCTTATGTGAAAAATAGTCTACTTGAACCTTTTTTTGGTGTCTTCTTGTTGTAATTTTCAGATGGGGTGGAAAGAGTGATAAATATTTTGCCAGGATTGCCAAAAACTTAATCTCTGTATATGAAACAGAAACCTTTTCTCTGGTTGACAAGAGGTCATTGAAGGTGGACAATGTTGTGGATTTTAGTTGGTCTCCTACCTACCCAATTCTTGCACTTTTTGTTCCCGAGCTAGGTGGCGGCAACCAACCTGCTAGGGTATGCATATGTTTTGCTCGTCTGAATTGATAAAACCATAGGTCTATTTTTTTAAATATGGATTATGAGTTTTTGATAGGTTAGTCTTGTCCAAATTCCGAGCAAAGAAGAAATTAGACAGAATTTTTTTTTCAGTTTTAGTGATTGCAAAATGTATTGGCAAAGCAATGGGGATTATCTTGCTGTTGAGGTTGATCGTTATACAAAGACAAACAAGAGCACATACAGTGGCTTTGAGCTTTTCCGCATCAAAGAAGGTGATATTCTAATTGAGGTTTTGGAACTTGAAAACAAGAATGATAAAATTATTGCTTTTGCTTGGGAGCCCAAGGGCCACAGATTTGACGTTATTCATGGTGATAACCCCCTGCCAGATATAAGTTTCTATTCATTCAATGCGAATAGAACACAATACTGGTCAAGTTTCAAAGCTCACCACTCTCAAAGGGAAATTAAGCAACTGCTCTTTTCTGGTCACCAGCTGGCCGTTTTATTATTCTTGCAGGTTTTAAGGGTTTCAATGGACAGCTTGAATTTGACAAGGTCGATGAGCTTGAAACCATGGCTACTGCTGAGCATTTCATGGCAACAATTACAAACATTGAGTGGGGGATCCTACTGGAAGGTGGTTTTAAAAACCCTTTTTTTTTTTTTTAAATCACATTACGAATGCTATTTCGCGTATTGGGCTACGTAGCTTTGTTTTTGGTTATGATTGTTGAATATCTTTGTACGCATTTATTTAGTTTATTCTAGGAACCCATTTACCTGATGTTCTTTTCCCTTCTGTGACTTGTGTGGATGAGATGGAAAATGGTTTCAACATATGGTGTCTTTTAATGGAAAGCTACTGTATATAACATTAAAAGATCATTTCTTGCCATCGGACTAAATGTCATCGAACAGTCTACTGTATAGAATATTGGGAAAGCTACTGTGTAGAATATTGGGGGTGAATGCAAAGTCTTGTAGATTTTCTTGCCATCGAACTAAAATGTCATGGTCATTAAGCTTGCACTTCATTGTATTATAGGAAGCTTTGTCTTCGTAGTTTGCTGGTTTTTTATTTTTAAAAATGATGTGAAATTTCACTTTTCAATTTGACCATTTCAATCAAGTCTAATGTTGAATGGAGTTCGATACAGTGTTATTATATTAACATTTCATTATCAGCCATTAATAGTAAGTGGACCTTTCTTTTAAACTTTGTGTCTTAAAATATCGATCTATCAATGCTTTGAAGTGGGTGGGGTGAGAAGTTGATTTCTGGAAATTTCAAATATAATATATTAATATATTTAAATCATTTTATCTCTATCGTATATTATCTTTTATAAATCTTATTACAATGCTTTTAATGAATTTAATTTTTTTATGTCTTATCTTATTTAATTTCAGATTGTGTAATCTTATAGCACGTAGCAAACAATTCTATCTCTCTACTGCCTAACAAGTTGTCCATTCTTTCTATTTTTCTCTTTGCTTACCATCTCTTGTTGTAATGCTAATTATAATGATATTTTTGTAGATGAGTGTTTCTAACCTATGTGGTGACAAAGGCGAAATGTCGTTTTTATTGTATCCATACGTACGTATGGATACAATAAAAAAACTAATATACGGTTTTTTACTTTATGCTGATAAGTTTAGTTTTTTTTTTCCTTGTTTTTTTGTTTGAGTCGCTGGTACTACCAACTTTCAACTTGCGCATGGACGTGTTGCCCAAATTTGACAAACATGTTACTTTGTTTTGCGATGATTGTCAATCGGAAAAAAAAGAAATTTTTTTTTT
>CM039511.1:15721645-15815829 GCA_022432975.1 Begonia masoniana | reverse complement strand
TTGGAAATTGTTTTGAAATATATGTTTGGATTGATTTATTTACTGAACAAGGAATTCAGAATTGGGAAACACTGAAACAGAGTTACAGGAACTGAAAGCCAAACCAAACATCTTTCAATTTTGATTTTTTTATTAAAAAAATTATTGCATAATGGGAAAAACCAGAACCGGACCATGATTTATGGTTTGGTCCTTAAAAAAAAGAAAAAAAATTCGGTATTGGTCCTAAAAGTTGAAAATCGAAATATATTGGTTTGGTCCTAAAGTCTCTAAAAACCGGACCGCGGTCACCCCTATCTTGAATGGTCGATTATTTTTTATTTTTTATTTTTTATTTTTTCATCTTATCTTCCACCTTTCAAAATGTAAAGAGCTAAATGCTTCATTCATTATGGGCTGAATTGGATTGTACCTTTCCTTTCATTTTTATTTATTTTTTATTCTCCTTAAGGGGATCTCCTATATAACATAACTAAAAAAAAAAATTTCCTTTAAATTTTTTTTTTTTATGATTATTCTAGGATTATTATATATCATTTTACATATATTACATTCTAAATATATTAATTCTTTATTTTTTCTATAGAAAATATCAATTATGATTTCATTTACTATAGAATTATTATTAATAGAATAGACATTAAGTAATCATTCCATAATTGTAAATAATCGTTTTTGAATAAAAAAAGGGCGGGAAATTTCTAATTCATTTTTAAATTGTTCTACCAGGACAAACAGAAAAAGAGGGGAACACCAAGTATGAGATCACAGGGATCGCGCTGGAGCTCGACAACAGCGATAAGGAAGCTGATCTTTCAAGGACTCCATATGTCCCAAAATTAAACCTCCTCTGCTCATCGGTCGCCATCTTCCACCCAGGAAAAAT
Organism: Begonia masoniana; assembly: GCA_022432975.1. Taxonomy (NCBI): domain Eukaryota; kingdom Viridiplantae; phylum Streptophyta; class Magnoliopsida; order Cucurbitales; family Begoniaceae; genus Begonia; species Begonia masoniana. The sequence continues at coordinate 15,814,943 of CM039511.1, read as the reverse complement.
CTCTTCTCGTTGGAACAGCCTTCGCCCTCCGAAACACCTTTGTCTTTCCTTCACTACAATTATGAATTTAATCTTTAAACGTGTACTTAATGTACCAAGATTCAATTACAGATTAGTTTTCCGCCAAATCCATAGCTCCACCACCACCTCAACAGTGCCAGAATCATCGTATTTTTGGGCGAAATATGGTGGATTCCCCACTAATCCTAGTCGGAATCACAGACCCGATTTCATGTCCCAAAGGTTCATCCACTCTACCCCAGGAACTACGCAGAGCTACTCGGCTACTAGCGCAAAGCCTGATTTTGACGAGGCGGAGATGGATGACGGAACTATGAACGAGTTTTTGTCTCGATTTGTTTGGATAATGCGTAAGAAGCTTTTGGAAGAGTTCCAATGCGACAAGCAAACAATTGATGGTATGCTATTAATTATAGTTGAAAAAGTGGTTTCAGAAATGGAGAAGGGTAGTATAGAACAGATGCTTGCAACACCCACGGCTTCTCTATCTCAAGATTTTAGTGAGGATTTGTGGAAGATAGTGTGGGAAGTCAGCAACATGGTTTTGGTTGATATGGAAAAGGCGATTAAGAAGGAGAAAATGAAGAAGTTTTCGCTATCTGAGGATGTGCAAGAAATGTGTAGGTTTGCAGGGGAAGTTGGTATTCGAGGAGATCTTCTTAAAGAGCTCAGATTCAAATGGGCTCAGGATAAAATGGAGGAGAGTGAGTTTTATGAGAGTTTAGAGCGACTAAGAGAGCAGGCAGCTCAAGAAGAGGTGGAGGAAAGAGGTGAGGAAAGAACAACTGTGCATGACGAGGTTGCTGGAGCTGAAGAAAAAGCAAAGGCTTTGTCTCTTCCTAAGAGAAAAGGGAAGATAAGGTACAAAATTTATGGTCTTGATCTATCCCATCCTAAGTGGACGAAAGTTATAGGAAAATATTCAAGAGTCAGGTGCCGTTCTGTGGCCACAGGAGCCAAAATCAATTTCTGGTAAATGCAAACTGGTTACTGAAAGAATTCTTTCATTGAGTGAGGAGAATGATCCATCGCCTTATCTGGTTGAATGGATAGAGCTTCTTCAACCAAGGAGGGTTGATTGGATATCTTTGCTTGATAGATTGAAGGAGAAGAACATGTGTTTATATTTGAAGGTAAACCAATTTCTTTTCGTATTTACTTTGATATGGATTTACTAGATGGCTCTCGTTACTTTGTTTTGATCAAAGATGTACAAACCAGAAATTTTAATAGTTTCTTTAGTTTCTCTTGTTTTCAAGATTCTTGGTAGTGTGGTATTTGACTACGGAGAATATGGAACCATAGGACAACATATAACTTGTACTTGGAAATAGGAAGATGTGTTAAATGGTCATAAAATTCTATAATGTTAGTTATAAAAGTGTGTAGAGCTCCTCTATTCTCTTGCTTTTCCAAGTATTTTATTAGATCTAATTTTTGAAATTTTACTATAAAATTTATCTATAATCACTAGTCAAGTTGATTAATTTTGGTCAATATTTACTGATTCTTGTCATAGGTTGCGGAACATGTATTAAACGAAGAGTCTTTCAATACCGATACTTGTGATTACTCGAAGCTCATCAGGATTCATGCCAATGAAAACCGGCTTGAGGATGCTGAAAGAATTCTTAAGAAGATGAATGAGAAGGGCATTATGCCAGATGTACTAACCGTCACTGTTTTAGTTCACATGTATAGCAAGGCAGGCTATTTGGACCGTGCGAAGGAAGCATTGGAGAGCTTGAGGAGCCAAGGTTTCCAACCAGATGAGAAGGTTTACCACTCAATGATAATGGCCTATGTTAATGCTGGGCAAGCTAAGTTGGGTGAGTTGTTGATGAGAGAAATGGAGGAGAGGGACATTAAACCGACACCTGAAATTTACATGGCATTGCTTAGATCATTTTCGCAAAGTGGTGATGTTGCTAGGGCTGAAAAAATCACCGACATTATGCAGTTTACTGGGATCCAGCTGAGTCTGGAGTCATGTACTTTACTTGTTGAGGTATATGCACAAGCTGGTAAGCCTGCTGAAGCAAGAAACAACTTTGACTACATGATAAAAATTGGACATAGACCCAATGATAGGATCACTGCAAGTATGATTGCGGCATATGAGAAGAATAATCAATTGGATAAGGCATTAGAACTTTTGCTGCAGCTGGAAAAGGATGGCTTTGAGCCTGGGGTTGCAACTTACACTGTTCTTGTAGATTGGCTGGGTAAAATGCAATTGGTGGATGAGGCTGAGCAGCTACTTGGCAAGATAGCCGAGCTGGGTGAGGCTCCTCCTCTCGAGCTCCAAGTAAGCCTTTTTGATATGTACTTGAAGGCTGGAAATGAGAAAAAGACTCTTCAAGCTCTAGGGGTTCTTGAATCTAAGAAGGAGCAATTGAAGGCTGATAGTTTTGAGAGGATTATAAAGAGCCTCATAGATGGTGCACTTTTCAAGGATGCTCAAAGAATGTATCAATTTATGGAAGCACAAGGTTATATCCCCTCTAAAGCCCTTACGGTGGCCTTGAAGGGATCTCACATTACCTTCATGCGATCTCAAGCCAACCGTAGCTGGAGATCTTCATTTAGATAATCTTTTTGATCATCTCCTAATAATTTTCTTGTCTTGTCCTTGCTGCCAAGTGTTAGTTATTTATACTGGTATTGCTTGTGAAATGATAAATTTTGTTGAAACTCTTTACCTCATTTCACAGCCAACTCTTTCTCCTTATTGTGATATTTTTTTCCATGGGATTGTTTCTTGTTTCTACAAGGTTGCACTGTCCTTGTGGCGAGAGTTTAGCAATTATTCATCCCTTATGTGCTGTTTTTCACTTCTAATTATTTACATTTAGTGCCTGAAGCAAGCTAAGATATTGATAGGGGTCCAAACTCAAGAACATAATAAGAGAACACACTAGTAGAAGACAATTCCTTCACAAACCTTTAGTCAAATAATGCCAAACAACAATTTCCAATCAGCTGTTCGGCTCTATGGTTTTGCACTTCCTGTAAGGAGTGCCAGAATGCAACCCTCTGTTCCATTTTTGGCACCTTTTGGGGCTGTATGCTGAACTACCTGCTGCTGGCACCGGCATTTGAGGACCATGAATTACCAGAAATATATTTACGTGGCAACAATCGGCAGGTATTGCTCAATCATAGCTATAATATCTTGTTCTTGCACCAAACTGTTAAATATAAAACTTCAGTTCTTTGTTCTATTCTCCTTTGATGTCCTCATTTACTCGCTTAAACTGTCCACTATGCGGCTCCACTACTGGTCTGAATACATTAATTGTAGAAATCTGCCCAACTATTTAAACATGCCTTAAGTGATTATCCAAATACCTTTTCTAAATGTGCTTTTATGTGGTATTTTGTGAGCAGGAGTGACATTGCACTCAAATGGTACATTATGGTGTATTTTTTTTTTTTTATTTTTATTTTTTTATAATTACCTGTCATAAGCTGCATTACTTGAATTATGTTTGTGTCATATGACTTTGTTATCAACTCATTCAGTAAAAGCAAATGTTCATTCTTCTTAGCATGAAAATATTTTCTTGTAATCTTTAAAAATATTAACATAATTAATCAAGATAGGAAAATACCTTAGTAATCATTATTCGCCCATTATTAGCCCAACTCTTGTGATTGTTGGTGATCTTCCTCAGTTGTTCCTCTTGCCATTATTTTCTGACTAATTCTTTTTTTTTTTTTTTTTTTTTTAAGATTATCAGCCTATGCATTTACAATCAAATATGATTATTTTACTTCCTCATTGATTCTACAGGTTCGTTGGAAAGATTAAAGTTGGAACTTTTCCCAGATATTTTTTGATTTGTTGTTTTAGCTCATTATGTTTGAATATAGTCAATTATGCGACTTGCAAGTCTTACCATGTGAAAAAATGCAATTTCTTGATTAGATTTGAATGTGAAAAAAAAAAATCTGATCTTTGAAAATGAAATGTCCATCTGGTCTATAATTCAGAAATTTTGAAGAACTTCAGAACTGGATTCAAGGAACTGTTTGCAGATTTTTAACTAAATGGACCTATGTTTTAACTTGGAGATTAGTGTCTTTTGCTGGACCTAGGTATGATGAGCTACCTTCTGTTTTTTTTTACCTCGTTCTGTGATGAAAACCAGCGATATGATGTCCTCCTGGCTTTACTACGACAAATGACTTTATGGCACTTTGAGCCATCTGCAATGAATATGTAAATATCATCTGTTAAATCTGAAGTCTTGACTCAGAACTTAGAATTTCTTGTAACACACATATCTTCAGGGTCTCAATGATTGCATCCTGAGTACAACACCATATACAAGAGTCACTGCTTTCTTCTCCTTTCTTCAATGGCATCTCTGTTACTGTTATATTTTCCAACCCTTTTACCTGCATTAGTAGAAGTGATTTCAAAATTATATCTTCTCCATTCTGTTTATTCAGTAATGCAAAAATTGCAGCTTTAGCAGTTTTCTTATGAGATCTTATTACTAGTGCGAGTATTGCATCTTCTTCTATCTCAAGTTTATGTCAAATGTGTTTTATTGTTATTTGTTTATGTATTCTTATAAAGGAAATGTTGTTTGTTCATACGAGGACTAGAGAGAGGAATTGAGACTTACTGGATAAAGATATATTTTTCTTTTTAGGATTATGTAAAACCCTAAATACAAAATGAAAAAAAAAAATTTGCAGTGTATGATTGGATGAACAAACCTCTGTTTTGTTATTAGTTGCATGGACATTCTTGAAAGCTTAGTTGATGTTGGTGAAAGGTATGGATTTGTTATTGTCTCAAGAACTATGAGGCGAGAATAACTTAGCTATATGTTGTAGTATTTAAAAAGTTCTTTCAATATCATATGCTTCAATTATCAGCTAAATAAAACCAAATAGTTGTAAGGAGGCCATTATTGCAAATGAACTTAATTTTAAGAATGTATTTTAGTTAATGCCTTTTGGTTTACTTCTTTTATTAGTTCATGTGTTTGAAAAGTTATCTTTATTGTAACGATTTATCTTTGTCGGTGCATGTATTTGAGAAGTGATGAAAATAAAATAGAGGGGCAAAATGGAAAAGGATGATAGTAAGGTGGCAAAATAGTTAGAGTTAATGGATGGTAACAAGTATGGAGAGGGGGGAGGGGGAGGGGGGACGGTGGATACTGAATATTTTCTACAGCAAGAAATATCTGTTAGTTTATTTCAAACACGTAACTCGTGGTAATTTCTGGACCGGTGTTTCGTCGGACTGTGGTGTTTTTATTTTGTTTTGTGTTACTTTATTTGTGTTAGTTTTATGTTACATTTGGATGTTCTTGGTTTATGTATTTAGATGATTTATGTATTGTATTATATATGTATCGATAAGTCTTATATATCATACAAGTCTTTGTTTAGAGAAGTCGCCCTCGTGTGTGAAGCCTTCAAAGGGGTACCAAAGAAGCAATACGAAGTAAATTAGTAATATTATTTTGTGATTTCACTTATTATTATTTTTTGGTCAAATTTATTTTCGTTCGTTTCTAACATACTGGTAACAGCGTGTTTCTTTCCATATTTTCCAATGGTCAGGATGTGTTTTTTTTTTGTTTCAGATTTTCCTAAAAGGTGAAGTGAAGGGATTCAATGGATGTAGTTTGATTATATTATATCACAATTTTAGTGCTTGGATATCAATTAGAGTTGAGAAATAAGATGAAAGATGACTTTTTAAAACCGAGAACATTGTTTTTTTTTTTTTTTTGTTTCTGAAATTGAGAAAACAGAAAAATGAGCAAATGTTTGTTTTCATGTTTTTATCTCTGCCTGGAATAATTTTTTGGAAAATGCTTGAAACCAACCTTATATTTTATGCTTTTTTCAGGTTGAAGCTCAAGAAATGGGCAAAAGCAGAAGTATCAGCAATTATGAGAAGATACCCACCCTTCCAGCCAAGGAAGTAAAGAAGCTAAAGGTCTCATTGCAAGTTTCATTTTTTAACTTATGCAAAGCTCACACTTCTATAAATCCACTTCATGCATAATAAATCTTGAGCATTCCTCTCCCTGCATTCTTATTTTCTTTTCTTTGATTTTTAGATTCTTATTAATCTATGGCGGAGCAACGGCAACCATTCCGCTTCCGCCTCCCTTGGCTGTCCGCACCTCCGCCACCGCCTCCACAACCACGTCCAACTCCGGCCTCGGCAACTGAAACTGTTCCGGTTCAACGATTTCTATTCCGGCTACCTGAGATAGCTTCAAACTGAAGCACCGAAAAGGGCTCAACAAATTGAAGTTGCTTCTCCTCCGTCATCACCTATCTGCCCACCAACCCAATTTAGAGCTGTTTTTACATCTCCGTTGCTATCTCCTAGAAATCCAAAAGAACCTGTTACAGACAGTGCCTCTCAGTCTCAATCTCCTCGTTTGTCGATCGAAGCAACTAGTCCGAGAACTGTCTCACTGCCTTCTTCCCCAGCCATTCAAGTGCAATCAATGTTTCAGCCTCAATCTGCATCAGATTTATATACCAACAGGCAAGAACATCAGTCTCCCAAATTGATCGTACCACTGGAAGATCCAAAACCAGTAGTTTCTTAGCAACAGTCAGATCCAAAGGCAGAGAGTAAAGCAGATATGAATTCTAAGGTCAGTCCAAATGATTCCTCTGTGAAGTCTAATCCTGTAGCCATTAGTGAAGATGCCAAGGGAGAAGCCATGAAAGAAAGGAGAGGGCTTGAAAAGGAGGAAAAGCAAGAGCCTGCGCAAAAAAACTATCACTGAGCTTTTGACTGAAGGGCCTAAATCTCACACCAAAGATCTGCATGGAAAATTATTTCTGCTCAACAAGGAACAAACTGCCGGAAGAAAAGACGGACGGAAGGAGAAAAAACATGTCAAAGCTCAGAATTCAACATATCCAAAGGAGAAAACGCCTTCCAGAGAACAACCACAAGAGTCCAAAGAAGATAAAGCTTCACCACAGAGAGCTCAGGGAGGCATTTCTAAATTTGTTCATATCTTAACGACCGGATTGTCGTCGGTGGAAATTCCGGTGAACGTCGTTACTCTGATTGGGGACAACAGAGGAGCATCAATGCAAATAGATTCAGGCTCAGCCAAAAGTGAGGAGTCCATCCACATTCACCGGGGCTACAAAATAAACCTAGATGAAAGCACAGAAATCACCTCGGTGGAAATAGAAAGCTCTGATCAGAGGAACAAAGCTCCAATCATTGAAGAAGAAGAAGAAACAAGAACTTATATCAACAGCAATGCACAAGGTATATAAATGATTCAATTGTTTTTGACAGCTCGGTCACTGAGAGAAATCCTGGTGTTCATCTGGTTTTTGACTCCGGCAAACTCGACAAAGAAATAGATAAATCAGAGACATTAGAGGCAAGAAAGGCAGAGTTCACACCATCAGCAAAGCAGAAAAGCTTACTTATGAACCTACTGTAAGAAGACGATGCCTCCGGGCTGTTCATGGAGTTGAGTGATTCCAACGAGGATGGCTCGGAGAAGCTTAGGCGCCATGGTTGTCGATATAATTGCAAGGATAAAGAGTTTGGAGAGGTTTGAGAAGGCATCACACAGAAAACATATGCTAAGACAAATAATAATATGATGTGATCTGCTCAGTTTTCTTGCTGGGAAACAGCCCTTCTATTTCATTGAAAAGTCATAAATTATGATATGGAAGCAGTATGTATACTTTTGCAGCTATACGAGTCTGCCTAATCTCTTCAATATTTGATACCTAGTTGCTCAAAATTACCAAAGCTATAGTCCGAATCTAGACCCATTTCCTCTAAAAAGATTCTCCCCCCTAATGGCAGAGTTGTTTGATCTTTTGATGGGGACTCTACAATTTGCTTCCTCAGTTGTTGTCATGGCGAGAAAATTGGACGTATTTGCTCGCAGATCTGCCGCCTCATTTTCCCATTTTTTAGCAAAAGAAGATAGCAAAATGTCTAGTTTATATAGTCATCCACTACTTACAAAATTTTAGTTAGTGAAGAAGAAGACAGACTTTTGAGTGTTCTTAGAGCTGGTTCTTTTCTGGTGTTAGGTTGAATTGGGTTTAATCTAAAATCAGATTTAGTGGATGGATGATCTTGCTTTTGTAATTGTTTCTAAATTGATCAATGAGTAAACCCTACATGGTTTCGTTCATGAATGTCGCTCTCGAGATTTAGCAGCCGTTGTTCTTAATATATATTTTTTGTGTTTTAGATTTGCAAATTGCATTTTGATGTTTTAATTCTGTTCGGACATTGATTATCTTTGTTTGATGTTTGCATATATTCGTTGTGCCTCAACGCGAATGTGGTATTATAGGGGCATATAGGCATGTATACAAGAAAGTAATGCACTATAAGACTTTATTCTTGTCAAACAAGAATAAAATTACATAGCTAAAATGAACAAATTATAAATTATTACAAATTACAAACCTGAAACACGCAAGGACTTGTTTCCGCGATGGGAAGGCATGAAACACAAGGAAATTACAGGTGGAAAATTGTTAAATTTAAGGAGGGATACGTGTCACGAAACGACAAGGGTACCTTACAACCCATTCGATTTGCTTAGGAAAGAGGCTGTAGTAAATGTCTTTCAAATAAAAACAAAGGAATTGTGCAACCATATCAGCTGTATAATCTTTAAATAATCATCTTAATTATTGAAAAACCGAAAAGAGAAAGTTATATTAAACAAGGCGAATATTTACTTACAAGAGAGAGAGAGCGCAAGCACACTAGAGTTTTTCAGAGAGAGAAGGCAAACTCTAAAAAACTTAGAAGAAATGAAAACTAAGGCTCCTTTATATAGAGGAGGAGCTTATAGCAAACAAATATAAGTCGTCATGGATGACGAACTAAAACACTCAACACTAGCTAGTGGAGCTAGTGGATGTACTGTTAGTGCTAGTGGAAGCACTATTTGAATTAGTGGATGCACTGTTTGGGTCCACCACTTTTGGAAAAGTCTAGTACCAGGCTTGTGATGACCCGGATGTCTAAGTATGGTACGATGGCTGCACCGAGAAGTTATATTAAACAAGGCGAATATTTACTTACAAGAGAGAGAGAGCGCAAGCACACTAGAGTTTTTCAGGAGAGAGAAGGCAAACTCTAAAAAACTTAAGAAGAAATGAAAACTAAGGCTCCTTTATATAGAGGAGGAGCTTATAAGCAAACAAATATTAAGTCGTCATGGATGACGAACTAAAACACTCAACACTAGCTAGTGGAGCTAGTGGATGTACTGTTAGTGCTAGTGGAAGCACTATTTGAATTAGTGGATGCACTGTTTGGGTCCACCACTTTTGGAAAAGTCTAGTACCAGGCTTGTGATGACCCGGATGTCTAAGTATGGTACGATGGCTGCACGAACCGGAACCCGGATGGCGGTACGTCCGCGCGGGCGAACCGGAAGGTGACGGGTCGTAAAAAGGGGGTCGTCACAATCCCACATCGCTTGGGGAAGTATGTGGAAATGAAACATATGTAAAGAGACCCTCCCAACATAGCAAGACGCGTTTTAGAGCACGATTGGCGACGGATCCCATAAGAACTCCGAAGTTAAAAGTGCTTCAGCGAGAGCAATTCCAGGTTGGGTGACCTTCCGGGAAGTTCTCGCCAAACAAAGCCGTGAGGGGAGGATATTGTGCTACGGCCCAATCCCCAGAGCGGATAATATCTTGCTGGGAAACGGGGTCGTTACAAATGGTATCAGAGCCTGTACCCAACCGGAAATGTGGCCAACGAGGACGTTGGGCCCCCGAGGGGGGGTGATTGTGATGACCCGGATGTCTAAGTATGGTACGATGGCTGCACGAACCGGAACCCGGATGGCGGTACGTCCGCGCGGGCGAACCGGAAGGTGACGGGTCGTAAAAAGGGGGTCGTCACAATCCCACATCGCTTGGGGAAGTATGTGGAAATGAAACATATGTAAAGAGACCCTCCCAACATAGCAAGACGCGTTTTGGAGCACGATTGGCGACGGATCCCATAAGAACTCTGAAGTTAAAAGTGCTTCGGCGAGAGCAATTCCAGGTTGGGTGACCTTCCGGGAAGCTCTCGCCAAACAAAGCCGTGAGGGGAGGATATTGTGCTACGGCCCAATCCCCAGAGCGGACAATATCTTGCTGGGAAACGGGGTCGTTACAAGGCTGACATTGGAAACTTTGGATACTAGACAGCTGGATTCCATTCCTTCCACTTGGTAGCTTCAATTTTGTATTTGGATCCTTCTGGAAAAGAATCCATATTTCGAAGAAGATATTCGGATGGCGGTTTTGGAAGAGGAGGTTGAACTCTATCCCTCCAAGTCCTCCAAGTATGAGGATTGGTCATTTGCGATTTCCTGCAGAAATTTGCATTTTGACCCAACTATCATAGTCTTCAGGGGTCCAATTAGCACGACGCCATTGGTCACATTTGTAGTCAGCATATTCATCTGGGCTTTTGTTATTCTTCTTGGCCCATTTATTCCTCTTTTTGCTCCATTTTTTGTATTTTTTAATCCCTCTGGCAACTCTTGCTTTAACTTCATCCAGTGCAATTTGATAAGCTGGATGTCTTTCGAAAGGTCTTGGTTGCAGAGGCCAAGGTCTCCATAAGAGAATTCGAGTCAAAGGATCCATTGGAACATTAGTCCTTTGATGATATTTGGAAATTGGGAAAGGTCTTCCCCAAGGAATTCGACCTGCTATAGCATCTCTGCGGGCTTGTTGGAGAATAGCAGCATCCCAAGGATCAAGCTGGGCTTGTTGTTGATGATGAGCTGCTTCTATTTGCATATTTTCTATAATGGCATTTTCTGCATCCCAGTGAGCCATTAAAGAATTTTCTTTTTCCCTTTTCTTCGACAATAATTATATTGCGAACACTCAATAAGAGAATTAAAAAGATCCTCTTCGGTTGGAATAATATCTTCGGGATTTTGAGATTCGCTTGGTAACACCTGAAAGTGATTTGATCCTAAGAGCATAGAAGTATCAGAATCTGAATTAGAAAACTCCTCTTCGTCTGAGTCATTTGAATAAAACATTTGGCCTTTTATAGTTTCCAAAAGTTTTGTATAACGTTCCTGTTTTGATAAACCAGGAAATTGTAATTTGATATCTTTTTTCATTGTTTGAACCATATTCAAAGATTCCTTCTTTGAATGATTAGAAATAGACTTAGCAGCTTTTGCTTTATTGATTTGAATAGCATCAATAATTTTGGAATAACATATATATATATATATCTATACATGAATTGGAACATTAATTATATTAAAATTCCTAACGTGGGCCAAAACCGACTTGAACCACTTAGAATTCAAGTCACACAAATCTACCAATAATCTATCTTAATTTCTTCAAACTGGTTGTCGAACATACTTTACTTGTAAACTGTGACAATGTATTTGTACAAGAAAACAAGGGTAAAATTCATTTTCACCCTCAAACTATCATTTTTTTAAAACAACCCTTAAAATATTAATCATACCAATTTAAACTTTAAACTATCCAAAACCTACTAATTCAACCTTACCGGACGCCCGATAGCCCCCTTTCGACATTTTACGCTTGGGGCGAGGGGCTGCTCTACAGTAGAGGGTGACCGTTCTCCAGGATATGATAGAAACCCCTGTTCCTTCTTCATTTTATAAATTAATTTTTAAAAAATATTAAACGATATTTAATTTTACTTAAAAATTTTACCACATGTTCAACACATAATGGGAAGATAATCTGAAAGTTTTCGTGATTTTCTAACACTTGTATGATTTATTATAATTGTTTTATAAAATAATTAACTAAAATGATAATATATCGTACAAGTGTTATAATCACGAAACTTTTCAGATTATCTTCGCATGATGTGCTAAAGATGTAGTAAAAATTTCAAGTAAATTTAATATCGTTGGGTATTTTGTTAAAATTAATTTGTAAAATGAAGCGTGCATCGTTTTCGACCTTGGTTGACCATGTGGGAGTATTGGAGTCTATAGGTGTCCTACATCCGAGCCTCTAGGGCTAAGGAGGTGACAATACCAATGTTGGATTGACAATCACTACTGTCCATGAAACTCCCAGTTCTATGGAGACACTAATGCCCCCTCCTGGCTCACTAGTGCCCGCATATCATGGCATGTCCCCATATCACGACGTATCTCACTTAGGGTTGAGGCCGTTGTGGTGGTGGAGAACTGACACCATATGTCCTCTTAAAGAGCAATCTGAAACAACTTCATTGTCGAAGAAGTTGACATCCCATAATGGCGAATAGTCACTTCTCTTATTTGGCAGGTAAGTTACTTTCCTTATTTGGCAGGTATCGTGCAATCATTTCCTACATAGACTGCATCAGTTGATATCATTGTGGCCCTTCAATGCCCCCTTATCGTTGCAGTTGGCTATAGACATAGTCAAACCGTTACATTCTCTTACACTTCGAAATGTCAATGTCCCCCTCAACACACCTGCAAACATTGTCAATGACATAAGGGTCATGATTGAATTCTTGCACGAATCAAGGCATTCTCCTCCACTTAAGTCGTTGACAGTCTTCGTCAACATTTTCATTCATATTTACTTGATGTCTTCGATAGCTCCGCTCTTGATTTGCTTCAAATTTTTCCACCCACCCACTGTCGCTGAATTCCCCCTCAACTTAGCTTGACGACATTGTCTTTCCTTGAGAATTTCTCTTCCTATAATGGTTGCTCGATCTCAATAATGACTCAACATCGTCTCACGTCATAGTCCATCTCCTTCAGGACCTACTTGTGCCCACTCTTGGACTTGCCATATATCCTTACCCAAGTGAGATCACCTTTTCGGTGTTGGCACATGTTAATTGTCATAAGATATGTCCAATGACGCAGACCTTCCCCCTCGACAGTATTTTTTGCACAATCATCCCACTACAATGCGTAGATCATCTGCTTTTGATAATAGACCTCTCTTGACTTGGAATGACTTTTTCTCTGCATGGAGATCATGGTACTAGCGGTCAATACCTTTCAACGCCAAAATTGACAGTTCATTTTGGCCAGTCTTGTAACACCCGAGATTTTCGGTGTTACGATTTTTAACGATATGCTTGAAAACGGGAAACAGAGGAATTTAAGACTGTTTTGCGAGCGAGAAATTTTGTTAGAATCCTAATAATTAATTGGAATATTTGGTGAAATAAGAGAATTTCGGAGAAACCAAATCGATAGGTTAAATAACGAATTAAGTAGAAAGTTAAGTGAAAGGGCAAAAAAGTAATTAGGTTAAATAATATTTTAATTTTATAAAATAACCACCCCCCCCCTTCCCCTCTCTCTCTCACATTTCTTCTTCCTCCCACGCCAGAGAACCATTTTTCCCTCCCTCTTCCCCTGCGATTTCCTTCTCTCGGCTGAGCCTTCGCACGCCGACGATTCACCTCCAACGACCGACGTTTTATTTCGATTTTCTTCAATGGTTCGACACTCTAGGTAAGACTCTACTATTCTACGAGTTTAGTTTCTGATTTTAGGGTTGAAAACGGTTAGGATTTTTTATTAGGGTTTTGAGAAATTATGGTTTCGTGTTAGAAATTGATAGATTTACTGTAATTACGACTTTCGATGGTAGATTAAGAGTTTTTATCGATAGTTAGGTTGAAATCGGTGGTTAACCGGTATAAATGCAATAATGGCTTGTTGGATAATATGTGAGCGCAATGTGTTCGATGAAATGTTCGAATGAGATAAACCAAAGTTTTAGAAAATTTTCCTTAGTTAGGAATTTCGTTTAGTTAGGGAATCAGTTTGGTTTAATTCGAGAATTAGCTATGACACATTAGAGTGAACGTTATGAGTGACGTATAGGTGTTTGAATTGTTGAAAACGAATGTCGGATTAGAGGGGAATTTGGGAATGAATTTATGCATGTAAGGTGTTTGGTGAAATGTCTAAAAGAGTTATTAATTTGGTTGGATTAAAGTTTGTGTTGGAATCGGGCTCCGAAGTTGTTATGGACTTGAGGTTTTGTTATTGACGAATGAGGTTAATTATGTTACGTTAATGTAATGGGCTTAAGAATTAAGGAAAATGGACGTTAATATTGATGTTAATGTTTATGTTGATAGGTTACCCAGTAGCAAGGCCAAGTGAACGAACCGATTAAATTGCTAAGGATGCCAGGTAAGTAGTGTATGCATGCGTGTTGCCTTTTTGGCCGACATCACAAAACGTTAGGATATGTTGCATATTTTTATGTATGTTTAGTTTATGCATCATGTTTTAGAAAATATACGAAAATATTTTGAGCATGTGTTTTCACGAGTAGAACGTAGAAACTACTACCGTGTAAAATGTGTAGTGACTGGAGGAAGTGGTTCACCCTTCAGATGTAGATGTGGAACGTCTAGGGGTGGAGAAACTAATCCGCTCTCCGCTTGGTAGAGGATTACATGTACGATAGAAAACAACAGAAACGTAGAAAACGTGTAGAGTCTGAAGGAAGTTGTTCACCCTTCAGATATTGTAGTGGAATGTATAGGGGTGGAGAAACTAATCCTCTTTCCACTCGGTAGAGGATTATATGTATGTATGTTCGAAATGATAGAAACAGGTAGAAACTAAAACGAAACGTTTGTGTACGATAGAAACAGTAGAAATTGCATATGTTAAGTGAAAATGTTTTAAATTCATATTGGCACTACTTGCTAAGCATTAGGCTTATATATGAGTTTTGTGATGTAGGTGAAGAAGAGCAGCGTAGTGAGATTACACGGACTCGCTAGGATTATGGATGCAGTTCGAGAAGTACGACCATGACGGCAACCCGACAATATTGTTAGGGCGATTCTGACCGTGGTTAGTATGTGTACGTGTCTGTGGTTAGTATGTGCACGTGTCCGTTTTGTCAAAGTAAGTGGATGGAAAGGTTTATGTATGTGGATGGAGAAGTTTGATAGAAAAATGTATGAAAGTCAAGTTTTTGATGTGAATGTTATGGTAGTAGAACGTATATAAGGTGAAGTCTTTATTTTGAAAATATACTGGAACTGCTTAGAGGTTTTAAACTCGTAGGGATATGTTTAGTTTTCAAAGCAATCAATGCAGTTCATTTTCATGAATTTTCACTACGTTTTTGGGTACGTTTTTTAGTCGGGTTTTTGGGGTTTGAGGCGTTTTATGTTTGGAAAAGTTTGAAGTTAGTTTAGGTGTGAAATGTAGGTGAAATGAATGAAGAAAAGTGGAGAAAGAGGTGAAGGAAAGGAGAGGCGTGAAGAGGGCGCACAGGGTGTGCGCGCTGCTGGGGCGCCTAGCCGATCGATCGGCCAAGGGGTCGATCGATCGGCGCAGCCTCTGGAGTTCGCTGGGGCGCGATAGAGTGTCTGCCAATCGATCGGCGCCCAGTGTTGATCGATCGGCCCTCTGTGCGTGCGCTGCGGGCAGCAACAACGCGCGGCACGCACACTGTCTGGGCGACGCGCTCGCCGAGTGCGCTCGCGCCGCACCGCATGTGGCCCAAAATGTTTTTTTTCAAATGTTTGAATTTTAAAATACATTTCAACCCAATCTTTTACGATACTTTTTAAATGTATTTTACGAGTGTTCCCCACGTATTTTAAGGGATCTTAAAGACCAAAAATCAGGTCGATAATTTATCAAAAAATGGTTTTAGTCCTCATTTTAATGTTTCAAAAGTTGAAAAAAATTTTACGCCTAAAATTTCTAAGTCAAAGTTAACGTTAAGTCAAGTCCTGTGACGACCCGAAAATGGTGGGAGTTGTTACAAGTCTGCTCTGACCAACAAGTGATACATGCAGAAGCATAGTTCTTGAATAACTAACGAGCATGAGGGCACTCCTGCCCAAACATGTCTCAAGATGTTGATGCAACCCAACGTGCATTTTGAGCGAGCATGATCCGACAACGATATCCTTGATGGCATCGTTCCTTCCTCTCGATGCGGCGTCAAACTCGCAAGCATCATTTTTGACCTCGGGTCCACCATGTGGGAGTATTAGAGTCTACAATGGTCCCACATCTGAGCATATGTGATACCGCAATCAATACTAGTAACACCCGACTTTAATTAAAAATTTAAAATAACAGATAAATCTATTAAGTATAATCGATGAATGAAATTTTAGTATAATGTAGGTTAGGTTGAAGAATGAGTAAGTAAGGGCATAAGGGTAATTGGCAAATTTGAAAGTGGATAAGGTATTTAAGGCAAAAAGTTTAGAGTAGCCGCCACCACTACTCATTTTCTTTCCCTTTCGGTCTTCAGCTAGAACGGCAGAAATCTCTAGGCGATTCTCCTGCCCGATTCTCCTTCAACCTAGGTAAGCCCTCCTTGTTTTCTTGCGATTTTAGTAGCTAGATAGCTGAGGGAGTACAATGTGAGGAGTTTCGAGGAATGTTGTGATTTAGAGTAGGTTCGGGCTGAGCGACTATTGAGAATACCCGAGTTGTGGGGTTTCAAATTTGGTTCCTCAAACTCCTGTATTGATTCTGTGAAGTTTAGGGAAAGTTTGATATATGTACTATTATGATTTTAGGTGAGCGAGCTTCTGAAGTAGCATTTAGCCGAGCGATTTCCAGGGAGCCAGGTAAGTAGAGTTTGTTTGTGCCTTCGGGCCTACATCACAAACAGTAGGATTTATGTATGTTTGTATGTTTATTACCAGTTGACATGCATCATGTTTTGAAAGATTACGAAAATGAATTTACATGAAACGCATGGTAAATGTGAGCAGGATGATCAGAACAACTGTTAAGGGGGATTAATCCGCCCCTTAATTGAGAACAGAGGATTGAGGTTTTGGGAAAAGTGATCCACTTCCCAATCCTACAGGGGGATCAGACCAGTTAACTGTTAAGGGAATTAATCCGCCCCTTAATTGAGATCAGAGGATGTATGCTTTGGGGAATGACTGATCCACTTTCCCATCGTACAGAGGGATCCACAGAGAACAAATTTGAATACAACTGAGATGAGAAAGTAGAGAATGCATGTTTAGGGAAATTTTTGTTTCATTAATTCATTTCATTCATTGCTCTACTTGCTTAGCATTAGGCTAATAGATGAGTTTGTGATGTAGGTGAAGAAGTTACTGAAGGTGTGTTTACCGACCGATAAGAGGACCAGGCTGGTTGGAGGAGCATTTTCAGGCATCGGTTTGGCCATCTGTTGAGGCGGTTTAATCCATGGCTGCAGGTGTTGAGTTGGGAGTAACTAGTTCAGTATAGATGTTTCTTTTTCTGAAAATTTTATGATAGTAGTATTTTCAAAACTTTGAATACATTCTGAGAATCTTTGATATTAGTGTTCTGTTGGGTTTTGAAAATACTGTTTTCTACTGGATTTGAGTGATGCAATGATTTGATCTGTCTCTGATTGGTCTTAGTAAAATGCTTAAATTCTTTGATAGTCAGAGCTTTCTTGGAATACAGCAGAATTGCTGTTCTGAAGTCTATCGGAAGATGTTGGATGAAGGAGTCATCCGGCTGACGTCATCAGTAGATGAGAGTGGTAAGTTCTGTCGTCTAGCGATCGGCAGATGTTGGATGAAGGAGTCATCCGGCTGACGTCATCGGTAGATGAGAGTGGTAAGTTTTGTCGTCTAGCGATCGACAGATGTTGGATAAAGGAGTCATCCGGCTGACGTCATTGGTAGATATAAGTTGCGAGTTGTCGTCTAGCGATCGGCAGATGCTGGAGGAAGGAATCCCCCGGCTGACGTGAGAGCTGTCCTGTTTGTATATCTTCCGGCGAGTCATCGGAGATGTAGGTAGTGTTTGTCGTTTGTGACCGGTTGATATAACTGAAGTTTTGTCGTTTGCCATCGGTAGAGACCTCCTATTTTCTATTTCTGCTCCTTGTGTTGACTTTGTCGTCGGCAGATGTGTTTGACTTCTGCAATTTTCATTGGGTATTCCACATTTTTAAAGCTTTATATTTTTGGCCCATTATTCTTAACACTCCCAACAATTATTTTAAAATGTTTTCACAAATTATTTAACTTCATTAATGTTCGATTGATTTCCGCTGCAAGTTTTAAAATACATCGAGTTTTAGAAAATGTCAAATTTTGACTGTCGAGTGAAATATTTTTTTAAATTTAGTATCAAGATTCGTCATGGTTCGGTTCAGTGTGTTGAGTAGGCAAACCGAGTTTAGATAACTCGGGGCGTTACAAATACTGTCCATAGGGAACTTCCTGTTCCATGGAGATACAGAGCCCCTTCTTTTCTCACTAGTGACCCGCATCGTGGCATGCCCCATACCATGAGTAGCTCGCTTAGGGTCGAGGCCCTGGAGGTGGTGTAGAGCTGACATCATGTCTCTTCTTAAATAGCCAGCTATCGGTAGATGCAGTCTACCGAGAGCTGTCTGTTTGTATATCTTCCGGCTGAAGTCATCGGAAGATGTAGGTAGTGTTTGTCGTTTGTGACCGGTTGATATAACTGAAGTTTTGTCGTTTGCCATCGGTAGAGACCTCCTATTTTCTATTTCTGCTCCTTGTGTTGACTTTGTCGTCGGCAGATGTGTTTGACTTCTGCAATTTCATGGGTATTCCACATTTTTAAAGCTTTATATTTTTGGCCCATTATTCTTAACACTCCCAACAATTATTTTAAAATGTTTTCACAAATTATTTAACTTCATTAATGTTCGATTGATTTCCGCTGCAAGTTTTAAAATACATCGAGTTTTAAATTTGACTGTCGAGTGAAATATTTTTTTAAATTTAGTATCAAGTCGTCATGGTTCGGTTCAGTGTGTTGAGTAGCAAACCGAGTTTAGATAACTCGGGGCGTTACAAATACTGTCCATGGAACTTCCTGTTCCATGGAGATACGAGCCCCTTCTTTTCTCACTAGTGACCACGCATCGTGGCATGCCCCATACCATGAGGTAGCTCGCTTAGGGTCGAGGCCCTGGAGGTGGTGTAGAGCTGACATCATGTCTCTTCTTAAATAGCAATCTGAAATACCTTCATTTTGGAAGAAGTAGACATCTTATAGTGGCAAAGAGTCACTTTCCTTATCTACTAGGTATCGTGCAGCCGTGTCTTGCATATGGATTACACCACTTGATATCGTTGTGGCCCTTTACGCCCTCTTATCATCATGATCGACTATAGACATAGTCAGACCATGAAATTCTCTTCCACTTCAAAATGTGGATGTCCCCATCGACACACCCACAGAAATTGTCAACGACACAAGAGTTCTGATTGGACTTTTGCACAAATCATGACATTATGGTCGACGCCGTATTGAGAGAAAGGAATGTTACCATCAAAAATCTCGTGTTGGATCACGCTCACTCGAGATGCACGTTGGTTTGCAGTCAACATCTCGAAACATGCATTTGGGCTGGAAAGGTCGTCATGCCTGTTGATTATTCGGGAAGTGTGTATAACGTCTCAACATCAGTGTTAGTAGGTTCTGAGGGAGGAAATTATGGGAAACATCTATCGTTGATTGTTTGCGTTGTTGCTTCTGTATGCAGATAGGCCCGTTGACCTGAGTAAGCTGGCTAGGTGAGCTGTGACTTCTGGCGGCTCACAGTATTGACTGTGTGACGACCCTTAAACTATTCCCTTATTTCCCGTATTATTATTATTTTTTTATACTTAATTCTATACGAACCTTAAGTTAAACATTTAAACGGAGAACCGTTTGAAAATCTTTTGAATCGAGATTGGAACCAGAATGAAAATTGTTTAAAATTTTTCATAAATAAATTAAAATAAATCTGAAAAAAATTAAAAGAAACATTAAAAACAAAGGAAAACCGTCGGCCGAGGAGGGAGGGACAAAAGGGGGAATTCCCCTTAGATCGCCCTTCGCTGTGGTGAACGATTCGCCTCGCGATCGTTCACCAGGCGATCGATCGCCTCGCGATCGTTCACCAGGCGATCGATCGCCTCGCGATCGTTCACCAGGCGATCGATCGCCTCGCGATCGTTCGCCTCGATCGCCCACCTTTGGGCGATCGATCGTCACACGCTCTGGAAATTTCAAGAGCATGGCGATCCTTTACGGTGACTGATCGCCACTCCTGGCGATCAGTCGCCACCCTCTCTGCCTCCCTCCATCTTCTTCTTCTTCTTCTTCTTTTTTTCCTCTTTTCCATTCTTATCTTTTTTCTCTTCCAACCATTTTTCTTCCCACCAATACACTCTAACAATCACAATACACTCACCCATATCCTCATCTTTTTCACACTTCATCAGTCATCCAAGATAAACGACTCAAAACACAATTTAAGACATAACTCATTTTCGTAAAATCTGCGTGGATATGTTTAAAACTACACAATTCCTCCTGTTTTTCATCACTAACAATTCCAATGAAAACTTTCCAAAAGAAATTTATAAAACCAATTTCTAAAACGTTTAAAAATATAAAAACGTAAACCTATCAACTAATCAGATCCAAACATCCTAAAATGTTCTTACTATACATTTTTATACTAACATCAAATCCCAAAAATACATACATACGTCCCCACGGGTCAAAACACATCGATTGCCCAGCGCACTCCGCAGGCCATCCTCCTTCAACTGCATCACTCCTCGGGTGGAGGGATCTCGTCCTTACCTAAGTCAAAATCACCTACACCATACAGAAAATCTATGAGATACAAATCTCAGCAAGCTTCGTAAATGTAAATGCATGCTGTGCATATGAGTTCGTAAATCATGCAACATTTTCTTATCTTACATAGGTTGTCATCGAGATCTCAACCCCCTAAATGGAGAGGGCACATCCTGCGGTTGGACTACCCTTTATACCTAGGAGGGGGGTACATGCTTGCAACACGCACAGCCATGCCTGAGCCTCACCTCACATGACCATAAACGTACATCGTTTCATATTAGATGTGGTATTGTGACAGACCCGTAATCGATCCATACAATAGATCAATAGCCCCCTTTCAGGCCACATCGCCAGTTTTCTTTAAAACATAGTGCGGAAATTCATTTTCATGCTCTTTTAAAATACGTGATGCGTGAAAGAAACAAAAGCGACCCGCTCTGATACCAATTGAAAGATTAAGATCAGTTATGTGGTGTCACACAGGGTGTTACGTGTGACACCGATAATGAATGCAATGATGAACAATATATATATGCGGAAATAAATAAGACATGAGGTTGTTAACTCAGTTCGGCAACCAGCCTACGTCTACGGGGCCACGCCCAGATATAAAAATATTTCTTTGAGTTCACAAAGTTACAAGACAATCGGACTTATACAAATAAAGACTCCCTCTTATCTTTGTCGCCGCCTCTAGCTAACTTCCCCAAGGAAACATTTTTTGCGAGCTCCCCTGGACTTAAGATCGACCTCTCCTGAGATCTAGAAAACAACAAGATCCCCTTTGTGACGACCCCCGACCCGATCGGGGTCGAAGAGCCTTACTCGGGACATTTTAAAACGTGGACTATTTTTTTTTTTTTTGAACTTTTAAAATGGCCAGACATAAAATCAAAGGCATAAAATGGAAAACAGAAATACAGAAGCTGTGGACAACAGAAGTGCAGAAGCTGTGGACAACTGAAGTGCAGAAGCTGTGGACCACTGAAGTGCAGAAGCTGTGGACCACTGAAGTACAGAAGCTGTGGACAACAGAAGTGCAGAAGCTGTGGACGACAGAAGTGCAGAAGCTGTGGACAACAGAAGTGCAGAAGTTGTGGACAACTGAAGTGCAGAAGCTGTGGACGACTGTTTTACAGAAGGCGTGGACGACCGTTTTAAAGGCAGAATGGACAACTGTTTTATAGAAGGCGTGGATGACTGTTTTACAGAAGGCATGGACGACTGTTTTAAAGGCAGAATAGACAACTGTTTTTAAAGGGCAGAATGGACGACTGTTTTAAAGGCAAAATGAACAACTGTTTTTAAAGGGACAGAATTGACGACTGTTTTAAAGGCAAAATGGACAACTGTTTTTAAAGGGAAGAATGGACAAGTGTTTTTAAAGGGCAGAATGGACGACTGTTTTCTTTTTAAAAATTCAACACTTCACCGATCAACCTGCTCCCACAGCCGATCGATCGGCTATCCTCTCTGTTTGACAGTTTACATCTCTTGACACAAGAAGCTTCAAACTTCAAAACCCAATTCAAAACATAAGTTTGGACATATCAGAAAAACATGACAGAAGTTCAAAAAATTGAACTGCATGGATAACTCTAAAACCAAAGATAATCCATGCACAACATAAAAGAGAAAACTCCAAGCAGTTCCAGAATATTTCAAAATACATTCAACTATCAGAACATAGGTTTTAAAAACATCAACAAAACTAAGTCTATACATCGTTTCAAAATTTCAAAAACTATACAGGACTTGACATAACCTTAAAAAATACATCCCACAGGTATAACATTTGTCTGACTGCAGCAACCACCCCATGAGCTCACCCCACCAACTTCATATACTCGCCTGCCTGAGGCACAAAGTCCTCATCTGGAGGATCCATACCTACAACAGGGAGTTCAACTATGAGCTAGAGCTCAGTAAGAATATGAAATGCAGTGATGCATATGCTAGGCATGAACTTTCGAAATACATGGACATTACATTACATTACGTTTCACTGGACAGGAAGGTATAAGTGGGTAGAGGAGCTGGCGCAACAGGAGTACATACCACAACAGGACATAACAGGAGTACATGACAGGATGCCAGTCCTCATTCTACACTTAACCGCACATTACATTCACATTTTTAACTTTTATAACTTCAAATCTGGTGCTTAAAACATTTACATGACTTTCAAGAAAAATATGTATGCATGGACAGATACGGCCCTTAAACTTAACATATACAGGCGACATAATAAAAGCAAGACGTGAAACAGAACACGTTTAACTTAAAACATAACCTATGACCTAACTACCCGAACCAAAACCTAGTATCTCTATGCTGTAGGGCCTTAAGGGCAAACTTATACGCATGAACTTACCTGTTGTCCGAAATATAGCAAGCTTTGTACGCACGTCTACTGTGGTTCGCGAACCTATAGCATGCAAAATCGGACATTAACCTAAACTTAAAAAAAAAAACTAACATTTGACTTGTCCATACTTACTAACTAGCTTAGAAGATTACCTTAGGTGGAGAAAAATGAAGAAAACAGGAAAAAAGTTGAGGTTAAAATCGCCGTTGGTCACCTGGAAGAGAGAAATAGAGAGGAAAGGAAGAATATGGAGGTTTACGTAGAAGAGAAGACAAGAGGTAAGTTTCTCAGCAAGTTTTGGACATTTGGCATCCATCCATTGGCTCCCTCCCACCAACCTTAATTCCTTCCCAAACCGCCCTTCCATGCATCTCTAACTAATGGTTTTGTTTAGTTACACATTAGTTTGGTTTTTATCCCATTATTCAATTAATATAAACTCCGTCGATTTGGTTTCCAACAAAACATTCATTGTATTAATATCAAATTAATCCCGCTTAATGATTCGGAGAATAATTACATAGGCAAAATTTCGGGTATTACACCCTTGTTGTTGATTCCTCCCAGAATCCGTGTTATGGCAAGATCCCCTCGCCCATGATCAAAGTGACAAGCTCCCCTTGTCGAAAAACAGAACTCCTCCCAAGTTCAGATGCAGCCTCCTCCCGAGACTGAGTTTCAATGAAAAACAAAAAGATTGCCTCCTGTGACACCTTCTGGAACACCAGGTAGTTGTCTTCGGATGCAATAATCAACACACTCAATAAAACATTGAAATCCACAGACTAGATAGAGTGTGTAAAACAATCACAAATCCATATGTAGAAACTTTGGGAATGAAAGAAAAGCGACGGCTTGGAAAAACGAAGAAACCTTCTCTCGCGAAAATCAAAACTCCGTCCGCTGAAGAACAATCACCTGACGACTCACAGTAAGCGTGAATGAAATAATTAACAATTGCTGGACACACGCAATCGTCGGTGTAAAATAAAATCGCCCCAAAGAATAAAAATTTTTAGCTCTAAAGAATAATGGCTTCAGCTACCTTCTTTAGAAAAATGAAGGCTTAAATATAATAGGTAACAACCATATCTTCAATTTAATTCAGTTACCAAAACAGAATTAACACCGCAAGAATTAAGGAAAACAAATCTTAACAAATTCGGTTGAGTGACAACATGTGTGACACTTTAGGAAAGTATCTCCAACAACTTGGATATTCGTCCAAAAAATTAGGAAAGCATTCCATTATTCATGGTAACTCGAAGCCCAACAGATTTCACCAAATCTCCATCAAATCGGCTTACCAAAACAAACTTTTCCAAAAAACAAGTGCCTTTAGCTTTTTCAATAATTTTCCTAATATTCTTGTTTCCTTATTTTTCTCTTCAACAGAATCGTCATGATTGCAATCTGTATCCATCCAATAATCTGAATATAATATTTCTTGATTACCAAGAAATAAATTATTAATTTGAAAAATAATGGAATAAAATATTATCTCCATAGAAATATATTACCAAAAAATTAATGCCAACACATATGCAAAATCTTTGCATTTACACATGTAAATCATTATCATTCTATAAAAGTGAGAATGACTTTAATTTCTCATAACTATTAAAATAAAAATTCAATGCGGCACCCTTCCTTCATTTGACGTCATTTTCTCCAGCAAAGTGATACTATTCCTTTGTTGCACGTAAAATAATGGATATTTTCATTATTTTTTCTATTTTATCCACTATTCCATGTATGTGTTTTTTAGTTTTTAATAGTTGGACTCTTCTTGTTCTTGTTTCTTCTTTTTTCCTACCCTACTACGTGAAGTATTTCCCCTCTTATAAAAGACAAAATAAAATTAATTTGCTGATGTTTGTTTTTACTATTTTTTTGTATTTTATCCACTATTTTATGTTAGTTTTTTTAATTTGTAATAGTCCGACTCTTCGTCTTCTGTGACGTTTCACCGATTCACCTCCATTATTTTTCTCTTCTACCGACTCTCTCTCTATTTTTGGTTATAAATATTTGAGTTATTAATCTATATTGTCCTCGATCGACATTTATTCTTGTTCTTAAAGGAGGAGCTTTTTTGTCTCAGTTAGAGTCTCTACGTGACTTCTCATCAGAATTGAATTTAATGCGCGATGGAGGCAAAGGAAATCAAGTGCTTAGTGAAATTGTTGATGTTGGTTCTCATGGTCTTCTCTGTCATCGAAAAAGTCACCGCACATGAGGCTTCGCGGTGACCACCACAATTCGATGCAGATCTCTTTGTCTCGACCTTTTTTGCTTCTGAAGCAGATTTGACTTTTGGCTTCTTCTTTTGAGCTCCATTACAAAAATTGCATTTGTTTCTTAATACTCAAATCTCTTTATTTCTAAGAGAAGCAAAAACAAAGATGTAGAAGAAAGAGAAATAGAGATTATGAGTTTTGTTTTCCCCCAACAATATGATTTATTTGTAGTGATGTAAGAAGGAAAATTACCAATTTTGGGCACGAAGTATGCGTTTTCTTCGTTTCAAACCACAAAGTAATTTTTTTAACAATACAAACCATAAAGTATAAAAAAAATGTGACAAATTTGACCACGCCGGACGGACGGTATTTTTTAGCATCCGTCTGGTCACTGTTCATGTAAACAGTGCCCAGACGGACGCTAAAAAATATCGTCCGTCCGGTCACTGTTCACGTGAACAGTGACCGTTTAGGTTTGTTCCTTCTCCGTTTTATAAATTAATTTTTAAAAAATACTAAATGATATTGGATTTACTTAAAATTTTTATCACATATTCACCACGTTATGAGACGATAATCTGAAAATTTTCGTAATTTTACAATACTTATATGATTTATTATAATTGTTTTACGTATGTTTTATAGAATAATTCACTAAAATTACAATAAATCGTACAAGTATTAGAAAATCACAAAACTTTTCAGATTATTGTCTCATAACGTGGTGAATATGTGATAAAAATTTTAAATAAATCCAATATCGTTAATATTTTTTAAAAATTAATTTATAAAACGGAGAAGGAACAAACATAAACGGTCACTGTTCACGTGAACAGTGACCGGACGGACGCTAAAAAATACCGTCTGTCCGGCGTGGTCAAATCTGTCATATTTTTTATACTTTATGGTCTGTATTGTTAAAAAAATTACTTTGTGGTTTGAAACTGAAAAAAATGCATACTTCGTGCTCAAAATTGGTAATTTCCCATGTAAGAAACTAGATTTGTTTATGGCATGTGTGATTTATTACATTTGTTTGATGTTTGTATTATATCACAGTTATTGAATTTCATGTTTAATTCGATCTTATTTCACTCTTTCATTATACCAATTCATCCACTTCTGTCAATAAATCTCTACTTTTGATCTGTGTCAATATCAACGCCACTTCAATTTCTGTATTTTTTTTGTTCTTTTGGAGACGAAGATAGTGACCTCCACAATAAAGTTGATTGTAAGAGTGTTGTAAAATGAGTTGTAATGAGCTAGATATAAAATGCAACGGTTCTTCAACTTCTCGTGCTCTTGATCTTTCATTTCAAGTTTTTTTTTTTTTTTTTTTTTTTTTTTTTTTATTCATCAATTTTCTATTTCCTATTAATCATGTCTCACTTATACAAGAATGACTCTTCGTCTTGGTCAGAAAAAACTTTCATAGTCTAAAAGCAATTGATGTAAAAATGAATTATAATTGTAATAAATTATTTGAAAAAAGAAAATTAATTTGCATTTAATTAGTGTCTTCTTGGGTTTCGTCCACCCTCCACACACACATTTGATGTTCATAGTTGTTAAAAAATAAAACAAAAAAAATAATAATAAAATAAAAGCAGTGGGTATTAGATTATTTTAATATTATTTCACATTGAATTTATTTCATTTAATTAATTATGTAAACAAAATAACATGGCAAGAAGATCTACAAACAGAGATACATTTCTAAAGAGAGGAGCCTACTGCAATAGTGGAAGGTTGTGATATTAATAGTGACACTAAGCATGCGACTGTGCTCTGTTTTTAACTTCGGACGATGAATGTGACGTTGTCTGTTTTGATGGTGCCATATTAGCTGTTGATTTAGTCATTGGATCTCATTATGGGTAGGATATCTAGGGTAAGGTTCTAGACTAAGGAAATTCTAATAATAATGTACAGCATGTCATATTTCATTATATGATCTAATAGACAATATTTGGTCTGGCTTTTCGTCTTCTTCTTTGTTGTTTGCTCCTACCTTACATTTTTCTTCCTATAAATGACAAGATATTAATTTGCTGTTTTTTTTTTTTTTTTTTTTTTTTTTTTTTTTTTTATTATCAAGGGTTTCTTTCTTTGTTAATATATTTTTATATTTATTTTATATGTAATTAATTTAATTTCTTATTCTTAGTAATTACTTTAATATATTTCTATTTTTATTGTATGTCAAAATACATAGTTTAAGTGATTAGATTTTAATCACTTCATTACCAAAGAATTTAATTTCATTAAAATAGTTCCATTAGAAGTAATAATCTTAAGATTAACTAATTAAACAAACTCTTAAATTAAATTCTAAAAACAAAAATTAAGATTGTGCTTATCGCGTGAATCGACATGATTTGTTAAAATGATAATGTCACGTCATGCGTTCACACGAGACAGCGACGGGGCCTACTGTATTTCTACTTTCAAAAACCAATGACTATGTCTCCTCAATCAAGCACACCAAAGGAGGACCATTTCAAGCACATAAGCGTGTTATTTTCTCTTGATGCAACTCAATCTATAATTTTTTATTTTACCAAAATAAAGTAAAACATTTTAATTAAATTGTTGCATGTAGAAAAAACAAACAATTTGACCCAATAACATAAGAATCAAAATTAAATTGAAAAATTACGGATGTATGCAGCTACATTTATTAGGAGTAGAAGTTTGCACTTCAGTTTTAATATTCTGCTTCTTCAATAATTAAAATAAGTATTATAGATGTCCTTATAGATACAAAAACTTTGACATCACCCTCTCCCTCTCTCTCAAGAATTTGTGATGTTTTGAATAATTAAAATAAATAATTATTTTTTGTTTTACACTCTCTCTCCCCCGGCGCTCTGAATTTGTGTTCTTCTTACACAATTAAAATAAATAATTTTCTTTTGTCATTACTTGAGACTCTGTCTACATGTAACAAGTTCATTTTATTTATTACAAATCTTGTTTATTTCATTTTCTTTATCTTATTATCTTTCTCACGAGTTATTTTAGGATAATGATTCTCTCTATATTTTATTATAATTCTATTGGGCAACTCCAATGGACGATATACATAATGATGCGACTTTTTTATATTTCTAGTAAAAATGATATTTTAATTTATATTCTAATTAATGGAGAGAGAATAAAAAAAGAATTTTAGCGATGAAATATTGTAATTTGTCCAATAAAAATGTCATCTTTTTGGCTGAGTGAGTGAAGTTGTCTATTCGTCGGGGTTAGAAGATGAAAAGTCTGAGCTGAGGCGATGAAGGTTGTAATAAAAGACGATCAGGGTTGATGTCTAATGAATGACCTTGTAATATATACGTTATCTTTCTGGTGGAGGACATGATTTTAATTTCCATTTATATTTGTCTTCTATTATTTTCTATGCTTGATCATGATGTTCTTTGATGTGACATTGTCCTATATTTTCATTCGATCTGTATGAAATTAAGTTATATTATTATCTAATTTAATAAGATTGTAGTTGTA
This sequence comes from Begonia masoniana, assembly GCA_022432975.1. NCBI lineage: Eukaryota > Viridiplantae > Streptophyta > Magnoliopsida > Cucurbitales > Begoniaceae > Begonia > Begonia masoniana. The sequence continues at coordinate 15,786,192 of CM039511.1, read as the reverse complement.
ACACCCGACAATTTTGTCCATGTAAATATTCCTTGTGTTATTAGACGAATTAATGGGAATATTTATACAATGCGTGTTTTTACGAATTTACCGATGTTTTCAATTGAATATGGGTAATTCGTAAAACCGATTTGTAGAACTACATAGTAAAATAGTTAAAAACCAATGAAAAGTCAAAATAGGAAGCCAATTAAGGTTGTGGGAGGAATCCAATAGTTGAGTGACACCTGGCAACTTGTTGAAGAAGCCATGTTCTTTTCTCTTTCCTCCTACGTGAAACCCTCATTTCTCATCTGTTTCTTTCCACTGCTCTCTGTTTTCTCTCCTCCACGCGACTGCAACCTTTCCAAAAGACTTCCATTCTTCTGTTTTCTCCAGTGAAGGTAATCCATCTGCTAAAGTTAACAAGTTTGGATAAGTTAAAATGTGAGTTTTGTGGAAGTTTAAGGTTACGATATTTTGAGAAAACTCACTATTTTTGGATGAAAACACGTTAGTCTGTTTTCTAAAGGTTTGAATGGAGTTTGCTGCATATTCTACTAAGTTATTAGTTAGCATTTGCAGCTTGTTGATTTCCCTTTTCATGCACGTTATAGGTTCGTGCATCACCGAGGCAACACGTTCAAGACTCTCAACTCTACAGCAAATAGGTAAGTTTATATCCGTAGGTTGGCCCTTAAGGCCCTACATCACGGAGATACTAGGTATTTCTTATGTCGGGTGGTTTCAGGTAGAGAAAGTTAGAGTTAAGTTTTGAGTTATCTGTGTCTCTCATTATGTTCTGTTGTATTATTTCTGTTGCCTGCCGTTTTATGCTTAAGCACTGTAAAAGTACATGCATACACGTTTTTCCCGAAAGTTCATGCAAAATGTTTTCTGTATACGGTTTGAAGTTAAGAAAGATAAAATCTGAATGTAATGTATTGGTTAGGTGCGGGACGGGGACTGGCCTACTGTTTCTGTTCTGTTCTGTTTTTGTTCTGTAAATCTGTTATGTGTCAGTCGTGCACTTGCCAGTTCCCCTATAAGCCCCACTTATACTCCTCTGCCAGTGAAACGTAATGTACTGTACTGTCACCGTATTCTGAAAGTTCATGCATAGCATATGCATCATTGCATTTTTATATGTTCTTACTGAGTTTTAGACTCATAGGTGAACTCCCTGATGTAGGTACTAAACCCGTGAATGAGGACTTTGTGCCTCAAGATGATGATTTGATGTAGTTGGTAGATCGAGCTCATGGGTTTGGTTGTATCAGCTAGACATATTCCTGACCAGAGAGAAAGAGGTTTTAAAGTTTTGTGTTATGTTTTAAAAACTTCTATTATGGTGAATTCTGGAAATGCATGCCAAGTTCTGTACTGTTTCTGAGATTTTAAAACGATGTATGGCATCTGTACTGATGTTTAAAACCTCTTTATTTAACAGTTGAGTTTCTGTTCTGAAGTATTATGGAATTGATTGGAATATTTTCTCTTTTAGGGTGTGCATGGATTATCTCTGATTTTAGAGCCAACCATGCAATCTGTTTCCTTAAATTTCTGTCGTGTTTTCCTGATTTGTCCAAAATCATATTTTGAATCGTTTTCTGAAGTTTGAAGCTTTCATACTTTCTGTCTTCATGACTTTTGTTTTTATGTAATCCTGTTAAAAGTTGTCAACTTTGTCTTTAAACTCTTACATCCACCGCTGCCACTGTTTACTTTTGTTTTATTCACATCTGCTGCTGTTTACTGTTCTCTCTTGTAGTTCACATCCACATGTGAACTCATTTCTGTCTGTAGTTCACATCCTTCGGTGAACTCATTTCTGTCTGTAGTTCACATCGACTGGTGAATAGTACATTTCTGCCTGCATCCACCGCTGCCTTTAAAATCACATCCATCGCTGCCCTTTAATATTTCATCTTCCGCCTGACGTCAGCTACATCTTCCGCCTGACGTCATCTGCCCACATCTTCCGCCCAGTTTATTTACATCTTCCGTCTGACGTCATCCACATCTTCCGCCTGACGCCATCTGCTTTACTTCTACCGCTGTTTCTGTTGTTTTTAGTTTATTCACATCTACCGCTGCTTACTGTTCATTTTTGTCTTATTCACATCCACCGCTAGTCTATAACGCCCGCCCAGTTTATCTTCATCTTCCACCTGACGTCAGCTACATCTTTCGTCTGACAGTCATCTGCCCACATCTTCCGCCCAGTTCACCTCTACTGGTGAACAGTAATCTTTTGCCTGTAGTTCACATCTGCCGGTGAACAGTCTACTTCTGCTTGTAATTTACGTCTTCCGCCTAGTTTATTTACTTCTTTTGCCCTACATCATCCGACCCCGTCATTCATTGTCCATTGGTTCGCTTTTCTTCCGCATAACTTCCAATTTGTTTTCCATTTTATTAGGTTTTCCACTGCATGTCAGTCGTTCATTTCTGTCTGTTTATTTTTATCGTTCAAATTCTGGTATTCCAACCCTCTCGGTGTCTGCCAAACCCTGTTTAAGTTGAAGTCAAGTCTTAGTGAGAATTCCAGAACTGTTTTTCATTTCTCTCCATGCTTTCAGCCTTCCTGTTTTTACTCATTTTTTTCTGTAGTTCACATCCACCGGTGAACTCATTTTTTTCTGTAGTTCACATCCACCGGTGAACTCATTTTTTTCTGTAGTTCACATCCACCGGTGAACTCATTTTTTTCTGTAGTTCACATCCACCGGTGAACTCATTTTTTTCTGTAGTTCACATCCACCGGTGAACTCATTTCTGTCTGTAGTTCACATCCACCGGTGAACTCATTTTTTTCTGTAGTTCACATCCACCGGTGAACTCATTTTTTTCTGTAGTTCACATCCACCGGTGAACTCATTTTTTTCTGTAGTTCACATCCACCGGTGAACTCATTTTTTTCTGTAGTTCACATCCACCGGTGAACTCATTTTTTTCTGTAGTTCACATCCACCGGTGAACTCATTTTTTTCTGTAGTTCACATCCACCGGTGAACTCATTTTTTTCTGTAGTTCACATCCACCGGTGAACTCATTTTTTTCTGTAGTTCACATCCACCGGTGAACTCATTTTTTCTGTCATTCTTCTACATTCTGATTTTTACTGTTTCCCATTTTACTTTCAAATCCAAAGAATGTTTTCTTTCTCTGTAAAGTTTTTAAGGGTTTGCTTTTAAAAGTTCAGTCGGTTTGGTTCAAAAAAAATGTGTCCCGTTTTCTGTTAAATGTCCCGGAGTGATGGCTCCTCGGACCCCGATCGGGTCGGGGGCTGTCACAGTTATGGTATCAGAGAAAAATCAGGTTTTAAAAGCAATTCTGTAAACTGTTTGACTGCACAACCCGCCACGTGAGATCGCTCCACCAACTGTAAGTGTTTAAGTTCACGTAAAAGTTTCTGTTTATTAAATTTAGTTATTCTATTTATAGGGTTTTCTTAGAAATGGTGAGAGGACAACAGGATGAAGCAAGCGAAAGTTCTCGTGCCATTGACAGATTAACTGAGCTAGTGGGTGTACAGTCCCGCATGGTGGAACGCATGATGGCCCGAGAAGACAGCGGGAATAATAATAATAATCATGGGAATGCTTCACGCGACACTAGTGGAGATAGATTCAGGCGACTCCAGTCGCCTACATTTGATGGACTATCTACTGACCCAACTCACGCTGAGGAATGGGTCCGGCAGATAGAGAGAATGTTTAGATGAGCAGAGGTGGAAGAAAACAAGAAGTTTCTATGTGCCATGTATCAGCTCACCAAGAATGTAGGATTTTGGTGGGACACTGTCCAGGCAACAACGATGGCATTAAGCTGGGAGGGATTTAAACGAATATTCTATGAGAAGTATTTTGATAGAAGTGCGAAGAAGGAAAAGATGATAGAATTCTCTCGGCTACGACAGTATGGATCGGTGGCCGAATATGTTCAGAAGTTTGAATCCTTGTCCCGCTATGCACCTCATTTGGTGGCCACTGACGAAAACAAGGTGCACCAATTTATTCAGGGTTTGAAGTTGGACCTCTTAAGAGGGATTTCGTACGGGGGATTTGATGAGGCACCGTACACAAAAGTGGTGGCCAAGGCCTATCAGTTGGAGGTCTTAGAAGCGAAGTCCCAGAGACAAAGAGATCAATCAAGAGGGATTATTCGGAATGTTCCTCAACAACAACAACGGGGTCAAAATTTACAACCTCAACAGCTACAGAACAGGGGCATTAAGAGGCCCAATGAGACCACCACTTATCAAGACAAGGGAAAGAGACCAATGGGGGCTCCTCAACTTTCAGTATGCCCGCGATGCCAGAAAATTCATAGAGGGGAATGTAGACTCATAACAGGCCAATGCTTTCGATGTGGCAAAGAAGGCCATCACGTCCAGAATTGCCCAATGCCGGATACGAGATCAAATCAGGCCGTACCAAAAGTTTTTGCACTGATAGAGGATGATGATGATTCCGCCCAGCACATAGCAATTACAAGTACAATTTCAATATGTGATGCACCTACTTATACTTTATGGGACACATGGGCCACACATTCGTTTGTGGCAATGGACTTCGTGGTTAGAGAGAAATTTTGTTGTATGCCGTCAGATCAGCCATACAGCATTATGCTACCGTCCGGAGAGTTTATGCACTCTTAGCAAGTTGTACGGGGTGATATAGTGTCAGTAGGAGACTAGAAGTTGTATGCCAACCTTATCGTCATCGGTATGAAAGGGTACGATGTTATTCTGGGGATGGACTGGCTGTTTAGACATCACGCCACCATCAACTGCAGGTCCGGGCTAGTGTCGTTTAAACGCCCGAACGAAGTAGAGTTCTCCTATCAAGCAATACCAAAGAAACACCGCATGCCTGTTATATCTTCCTTGAAAGCTCAACAGCTGATGAGGTCAGGATGCATCGAATTTCTTGCCCACGTAGTAGATGTTCAAAGGCAAAGTAAGGTGGAACTTCAAAATATTTTGGTAGTTCGAGACTTCTCAGAGGTTTTCTTAGATGACTTACCGGGATTGCCACTTGATCGTGAAATCGAGTTTGAAATCGACGTATATCCTGGTGCTGAACCGGTATCGAAGAATCCGTACCGTATGGCACCAATGGAGCTGAGGGAGTTGAAGGCTCAGCTAAAAGAATTAGTGGACAAGGGCTTTATGCGCCCTAGCTTTTTTCCGTGGGGTGCTCCAGTCCTATTTGTTAAGAAGAAGGATGGATCCCTACGTATGTGCATTGATTACCATGAGCTGAACAAATTGACCATAAAAAATAAGTACCCGTTGCCGAGGATCGACGATTTATTTGACCAACTACAAGGAGCTCGGGTATTTTCGAAGATCGATTTGCGCTCCGGTTATTACCAGTTGAAGGTTAGGGCTGATGATATTCCAAAGACTGCCTTCAGGACCTGGTACGGACACTACGAGTTCTTGGTTATGTCTTTTGGATTGACTAATGCCCCGGCGGCATTCATGGACTTGATGAACAGGGTATTCCAAGATTTCTTGGATAAATTCGTAATCGTCTTCATCGACGACATCCTAGTTTACTCCAGAAGTGAGGCCGAGCACGAGAAGCACTGGCAATTGTGCTATCAACTCTGAAACAGCACCGGTTGTATGCCAAACTGTCGAAGTGCGAATTCTGGTTGAGCATGATTAACTTCCTAGGCCATATGGTGTCGGCAGAAGGAGTGTCCGTGGATCCAGGCAAGATTCTGGCAGTGAAAGAATGACCGAGACCGAGAAATGCCAGTGAGGTACGGAGTTTTATCGGGCTAGCTGGTTATTACAGAAAGTTTATCAAGAGATTTTCTGTAATAGCGAAGCGTATGACCAGCTTAACGAGGAAAGACATCAAGTTCAAGTGGTCTGAAGCTTGTGAGGTGAGTTATCAGACACTTAAGTAGAAATTAACCACTGCTCCTCTGTTAGTATTGCCAGTTGAAGACGACAAGTTCAACGTATACTGTGATGCGTCCAAGGTCGGCTTGGGATGTGTATTAATGCAAGAAGGGAAAGTAGTGGCATACGCATCTAGACAATTGAAGAACCATGAACAAAACTACCCTACACATGACCTCAAGTTAGCGGCAGTTGTGTTTGCGCTGAAAGTATGGAGACACAACTTGTACGGACAATCGTGTGAAGTGTTTTCTGATCACAAAAGCCTGAAGTAGAAAAGAAGACGAATAAAAACGAATGTACATCCACCGGTGATGTAGAAAAGAAGACATCATCCGATAGGAAAACGACAAAAAGCAAAGTCGTTCAAATACTACATCTTCCGCCAGCTACACGATAAAGGCGGAGTCTGTCGAAGAGTTACGTCTACCGATAGCTCTTTGGAAAAGACCTCATCCGCCAGCTAAACGACAAAAATGAAGTCGTTCAAAGAATATCATCCGCTGGCTCTTTGAAGTTCAACATCGTCCAGTAGCTAAACGACAAAAGTGAAGACGTTCAAAGCCTAAGTCTTCCGCCAGCTAAACGACAAAGGCGGAGTACTTCAAGGAACAACATCTTCCGCCAGCTTTTTGAAGCTACGTCTTCTGATAGCGGTTCAGCTTGTTAAAGCTACGTCTTCCGATAGCGGTTCAAGACTTCACTGCTACATCTTCCGATAACGGTTTGGTTTTCTACGGTACAAGGTTTTAAAGTTGAATCCACCGACAGCGGTTCAAGCTCTTAAAGATTCATCTACCTATGAACAGAGTCTTCCGCCAAATTTGAATATACCGCGAAGCAACAGTGACCTTGCCCAGAGCTTTAACTTCTGACCATTAATGGCGAAGCACGATAGTAACTTCAGAATGCAACGGCTATCTACTTTGTACAGATGCTGCTCAAACGGTAACAAAGTTTCCATATTCGGATAAGGGGCATTCAATACCTAGAGCCGGTTGCAGACAGAGTATTTAAGCCAAGAAGATAGCTCGAAGAAAGAACTTTTGCAAAATCTACTACTGAGCCCTAACGAGCGAAATTTTTGAATACTCTGTATTTTTCTTCTACACCTCTCGATTCTAGAACTTGAGATTTAATCTTTGAGAGAGAGTAGTTTGTGCAAACAATTTACAAACTCACAATTCTGTACAAGGCAGTGGATTGTCGCCCGTGAAGAACAATCCAGATCCGTGTAGGGCAGTAGATCGACGCCCGAAAAGTTTGATCTTATTTTCTCGTGAGGAGAGGTTAAGAATCTTCAAAGGGGTGCCTTGGAGCGTGGACGTAGTCAAGTTTAGCTGAACCACGTTAAAAATCACGGTGTCAATTTCTCTCTCTCTCACTCTACTTTATTTGATTGCTTGCTGTTAGCTTAGAAGTTTTAGACAAGAGAGAAATTGATTAGATTAACAAATTAAGTTTAAAAGTCTAATTCACCCCCCTCTTAGACAATCTCGATCCTACAATTGATATCAGAGCGAGGTAAATATTGTCTAAGATACTATTACAATGGCATTCAACACAAACTCTACACACGTAGAAGGTCAAGCTATTAATAGACCTCATTTCTTTGATGGTAGTGATTATGTGTATTGGAAAGCTAGAATGAAAATTTTTGTTCAAGCTATGGACTATGAGATATGGGGCATAATAGAAAACGGCCCTTTCCGGGCTGTAAAAGTTGAAAATGGAGTTAGAACTCCTAAACCAGTAGCTGAGTTAACAGATTCTGACAAAAGAAATATGAGCCTTAATGCCAAGGCAATAAACACTCTGTACTGTGCTCTAAATAGAGATGAGTTTAATAGAGTACAAGGGTGTGAAAGCGCACAAGAGATTTGACACTTATTAGAAGTTACGCATGAGGGAACAAACCAAGTTAAAGAAAGTAAATTAAGCATGCTTGTACATGAGTACGAACTATTCTCAATGGAAAAGGATGAATCTATCTCCTCTATGTTTACTCATTTTACTAATATTACTAATGGCTTAAAAGATCTTGGTAAGACTTATTCAGGAGAAGAACTAGTAAGAAAGATTCTTCGATGTTTACCAAGAGTCTGGCAACCCAAAGTAACAGCCATCCAGAAGGCTAAAGATCTCAAGGCAATGAAGCTTAAGGAACTTATTGGTTCACTCATGACGCATGAGATAACCATGAGAGCAAATGAGAAGGAAGATCTCAAGGAAAAGGAGATCTCCAAGAGAAAGGACATAGCTTTTAAAGCCTCTTCGAGCAGACAAGATGAATCTGAGGAAGAAGAAGATGATGAGGACATTGCTCTCATCACTAGAAGATTTAGTTAGTTCCTCTAGAGGAAAAGGATGCATGGGAGGAAATTCTCGAGAGGAGAAAAGCCTCAAAAAGAGAAGGAGATCACTTGTTTTGAATGTGGCAAGCCTGGCCATATGAAGGCAGACTGTCCACAAGCCAAGAAGTATCCCAAGAAGTTTAAGAAGAAGGCTATGAAGGCAACTTGGGATGACAGTGAAGGTGACACTTCTTCTGAAGAGGAAGAGGTTGTCAACCTGTGTTTCATGGCACACGAGGATAATGTTAGTTCTTCTTCCAGTATTTTAAGTGATAGTGAGAGTGATAATGATGAAGGTAATTTAATTGATTCCTTCAATGATTTAGTAAAACAATACAGCATACTTAAGTCCAAATACAACCTGTTGAAAAAGAAAAATGTGATCTTAATTGAGAAGCATGTAATGAGCTTAATATGCAGAAAAAAGACATGACTGAACTTAAAAGCAAAAATATGGATTTAAATAACATTGTCCTGAAATTTACTAATGGCAGTAAAAATCTGAACATGTTGTTAAGAAGCCAGAGAGTTACGTTTGATAAAGCTGGCTTAGGATATGATAGATTTAGCAAAAAGAAAGTATATAAGAACTTCTTTGTTAAATCTTCTACCTGTCATGCTTGCAATGAGATAGGACATAAGTCATATGAATGTCCTTTGAAATTAAGTAAGAAATCAGGTGATAAACTTCAATGGGTTCTTAAGGGAACCAGACCTAACTCTAGGACCCAAAAGGTTTGGGTATCAAAGAAGACAACTTGATCTTTTGTTTTGAAGGTTGACTGTTCTCCTAGGAAAAATCAATGGTACCTCGACAGTGGTTGCTCGAGGCATATGACAGGAGACTCAACTAAGTTTGTTGTTGTCAACAAGAAGAAAGGAAGCGTGACTTTTGGTGGAAACCAAAAGGGCAAAATTGTTGACATCGGCAATATAGGTAACAGCCTTAATCCTATTATTGAGAATGTATTATTAGTTGATGGATTAAAGCATAATTTGTTTAGTATTAGTCAATTATGTGATAAAGGATATAAGGTGACTTTTAAGTCAAATTCCTGCATAATTAAGGATGTTTCAAATAGCAAGATTCTCTTTTCTAGTTATAGGAAAGAGAATATTTATATCATTGATCTAGATAATATTGTTTGTAATGATGAGAAATGCTTTGCTGCTAATTCTTCTAATGACTGCTGGACTTGGCATAGGAGATTAGGACACGTAGGGATGGATACCTTAGCTAAGATTACTAAGGATAATTTAGTTAGAGGGATCCCTAAGATATCATTTGAGAAGGATAAGGTCTGTGATGCCTGCCAAATAGGTAAGCAGATCAAAAGTTCCTTTACATCAAAGAATGCAATCTCCACTTCTAAGCCTCTCTAACTCCTTCACATGGACCTTTTCGGTCATTCTAATATAGCCAGCTTAGGAGGCAAATTCTATGCTTATGTTATTGTAGACGACTTTTCTAGATTTACTTGGATGTTCTTTTTGAAGTCAAAGGATGAGACCTTTGATACATTTTCTAGCTTTAGGAAAAGAGTTCAAAATGAAAAGGAGCTCACCATAGTTGCTATTCGTAGTGATCATGGTGGAGAGTTTGAAAATGAGAAATTTAAACTCTTGTGTCTCAAATATGGAATTGAGCACAATTTCTCTTCTCCTAGGACCCCTCAACAAAATAGTGTTGTTGAGAGAAAAAATATATCTCTCCAAGAGCTTGCTAGGACTATTCTAACCTAAGTATTTCTGTGTTGAAGCTGTTTCAACAGCTTGTTATGTGCTTAATAGGGTCTCCATAAGACCTATTCTTGTGAAAACCCTTATGAACTTTGGAATGACAAAACTCCTTCAGTTAAATATTTTAGAGCCTTTGGTTGTAAGTGCTTCATTCTGAACACTAAGGATAACTTAGGAAAATTCGATTCCAAATCTGATCTTGGAATTTTTTTGGGTTATTCTCTGTCCAGTAAAGCTTATAGGGTGTTCAATAGGAGAACTCTGGTTGTGGAGGAATCTATTCATGTCAATTTTGATGAGTCCCCTCAACTCACAATCAATGTAGATGAGGATGACTTTTTAGAAAAGGATCTGGATTCCCTCTCTTTAGACAAGCCTACTGATCCTCCTCTAGGTGATAAATCCTTAGAACCCTCTTCAAATTCTTTAGAAATTGTTCCTGTAAAGGATGAAATTCCTGCTCTTCTTAGGGATTGGAAATATGTCAAAGATCATCCCTTAGATGAAGTCTTAGGTGATCCTTCCTTAGGTGTAAAGACTAGATCCTCTCTTAGGAATCTCTGTGCCAATGTGACATTCATTTCTTAAGTAGAGCCTAAGAAATTTGAAGAGGCCGATAATGATGAAAATTGGATTATGGCTATGCAGGAAGAATTAAATCAATTTGAAAGGAGCAAGGTATGAGAACTTGTTCCACGGCCTAAGGATCATCCCATTATTGGAACTAAATGGGTTTACAAGAATAAATTGGATGAAAATGGGATTGTTGTAAGAAATAAAGCTAGACTAGTTACTAAGGGATACTCTCAAGAAGAAGGTATTGATTTTGAGGAATTCTCTGCCCCTGTAGCTAGACTAGAGTCAATCAGAATGCTCTTACCTTTTGCTTGCTACAAAAACTTCACACTCTTTCAGATGGATGTTAAAAGTGCATTCTTAAATGGTTACATCACAGAAGAAGTTTATGTTGAGCAACCCTTAGGTTTTGAAGCCTTTGATAAACCCGACCATGTATACAAACTCAGAAAAGCTTTTTATGGTCTTAAGCAGGCTCCTAGAGCTTGGTATGATAGATTGAAGAATTTCCTTGAGGAAAGGAATTTCAAAAAGGGTAACACTGATTCAACTCTATTTACCATGCAAAAGGATGAAGACATTCTGTTAGTTCAGATCTATGTCGATGACATTATATTTGGATCAACTAATGTCACAATGTGTAATGAATTTTCCTCCCTCATGCAAAGTGAATTTGAAATGAGTATGATGGGGGAGTTAAAATTCTTCTTAGGATTCCAGATCTGTCAATCTCCTGATGGCATTTTCCTCTGTCAAGAAAAATACATCAAGGAACTCTTAAAGAAATTTGGTTTAGAATCTGTTAAATCTTCTAGAACTCCCATGAGTACCACAACCAAATTGGACAAAGATGAAAATGGAATAATTGTGGATATTAAGAAATATCGTGGTATGATTGATTCATTATTATATTTAACTGCTAGCAGGCCATATATTCTATTCAGTGTTTGCCTTTGTGCTAGATTTCAAGCTACCCCTAAGGAGTCTCATTTATCTGCTGTCAAAAGAATTTTCAAATATTTGAGTGAGACTTATGATTTAGGATTATGGTATCCGAAGGGCACTTCTTTTGATCTCATAGGATATTCTGATTCTGATTATGCTGGCAGTCTAGTCGATAGGAAAAGCACCAGTGGAACATGTCAATTCCTTGGTGAATCTTTAGTTTCCTGGTATTCTAAGAAATAGAACTCTGTTGCATTGTCAACTGCAGAAAGTGAATATATTGCTACTGGCAGTTGTTGTGCACAAATGTTGTGGATAAAACAGACATTGGAAAACTATAACCTGTTTTATAATAGGATTCCTATTCGGTGTGACAACACCAGTGCTATCAATATTTCCAAGAATCCAATTCAGCATTCTAGAACCAAACATATCGAAGTTAGATATCACTTCATCCGAGATCATGTTAAAAAAGGTGATATTTCTTTAGAATTTGTCAATTCCGTGGATCAATTGGCCGATATCTTCACAAAACCTTTGGATGAAAAAACCTTCTGTAGTATAAGAATAAGATTGAGACTCATTAAGTGTGAGAAAAGTTAAGATTCTTTTCTTTCCCTGTCGTTGGTATTCACATCGCCCGCTCCTTTTACTATTCTTCAGAGGATATGCATCATCCGCTTACCGGATGATATAATCTTTAATCTGCCGACACGTGTCTCTAATCGGTGATATCCGATTTCCACGGTTGTCTTCTTCTAGTCGGGCGATGCCCTAATACATTTAAATCCATTTTTTTTAAGACGCTTCATCTTTCGCGCCCTTTCAGAAAACTTCTGCCTCCAATTCTTTTTCTCTCTAGGTTTTCTCCCTCGACTCATTCATGGCTTCATCTTCTCGCGCTGTTCAGGAACCGGCCAAGAAGAAGACCAAAGTCTCCGCTCGTCAGCCGTGTGAGATTCCCCGTGCAACTAGTTGGCCATCTTATTTTTTCCTCACTCAGGCTGCAGAGACAAGGTATCACGACGACTTTAAACATAAGAAGTTGATTCCAAGTCGTGGTATTATTCCTGAGGATTTAGTTGGTCTAAACTTAATTGAACCCTTGAAGGATATAGGGTTATTAGGATTATTCGAAGTTGAATCTTTTTACTACCCTGTCGCTATTCGGATGTTCTATGCTAATTTGAGTTCTTCTCCGGATTTTTCTACGATTAAGAGCTATGTGTATGGAAAGCACATAGTTATTTCCACCTAATCGATAAATGAGCTTCTGGATAGCCCTCATTTAGACAGCCGACCAAAGTTCTATGCAACAGGTCAAGAGCCCCCATTCCTTGACTCTCCTGAGGGCTGTCTACTGTTAAATTCAATTGCTCTAGACCCGACCATCGTCCCTAATCTTTTAAAGAGCAAGCACTTAAACATAAGGGCTAGGCTCTTCCATCAGATGATCGGGTATAACATTCTTCCAAAAGGGGGACACTATGATGATGTGAGCAGTATGGAATTGTTTGTCCTCTTAGCCATCTATCAAAAGACCCTTTTCGACTTAGGGTACATTGTTTTGAGACGGATGATTCAAGCAGTCACCTCTAGGACACCATCTTTTCCGTACAATCTACTTCTTATGAAGTTTTTTTAGAAATTTGATGTTGAATTTCCAGAGGAAGAGGACCCCTTTCGACTACAACCTTCAAGTTATTATTCAAAGAAAACTTTAAATCGAATGGGGATTAAGAAGACAAGGAAAGGAGATTTTATCTTGGACGAGACTAAGAGAAAGGCTTCTAAGGCAGCATCTGTCAGGCTTTGTAAAAGGAAGCTTATCCTGCCAGAGGAGTCCACTAATAAAGGCGGGGATGAGTCTGAAATTCCAGCCTTTGATAATTCTCCTTCTCATTCTCAGGTGTCTCGTTCCTATCCTCCTCCTCCAGTCCCGAGACATCCTACCCTATCCTCTCCTGCACATACATTTGAGGCAACCTCAGTTCCCTCCTCACTGCCCCCTCCAATACTAGAACGCCCTGCTTCTTTTCCTCCTTCCCCTCCACCGTCTCCTCTCTTGCCTTCTCTGCCTGCTCCACCTGTCTCTCCAGTAGTCCAAAATGCTCCACCAGTCCACACTGCTCCTACACTTGCTCCTCCAAGTCCAATTGCTCCTCCAGTTCAAGTCCAAGTCTCCTCACCACTCCCGTCCAATGCTCCTGCAACTCCTCAAACTTATCAGAGGAGATCATTCATGAGTGAGGCACAAATCAATGAGTTCTTGACACGCCTTGACAGCTTTGGCACTGCTCTCTCCTCTGTTCAGGATCAGTACACTGATTTGAAGTCCTGCATAGAGAGCCTGGGAACAGCACTCAGTTCAATTCAAAGTCAGATTGAAAAGTCTGTAGATGCCAAGCTTGAAAAGAACAAATTGGACATGAGCATCGCTTTGGATACTGGTCTTGATCTGCTGTCAAAGAAAATGGATGGCTATAGACGCATTGTTGCCAGGGACCTTGAGTCTCTCAGATCTTCAGTTGAAGCTTTGAATCCTGAACCCGAACCCGAACCATCTAGTTCTGTCAGTTTCACAGAGGCTTGCTATGAAGATCTTCTACTTCCCTTTTCCAGACCTGCAGTTGCTGAAGATGTGTGCTTCATGTCTTTGGATATTCATCAGGTTGAGCTCCAGTTCCCTAATCCTTCTGCCTCTTCTGTTCCTGAATCTTCTTCTCTGCCAGCCAGTACGTTAGATGCTTCTCCACCATGTCTGGATTGGGCGCTATACCGTGAACTTCTTCAGTAGTATGTTCCTGCTCCTGCACCTCTTGCTCTACCTGCTCCCACTCTAGATCTTGACGTGCCTCCATCCTGTATGGACTTAGTGGTCTATCAACCACCCCTCCCTCACGATATTGATTCACTTCAAGATCTTGTGAATGCCTATTTCCATCCGAACCGTGAAGTGCCTTCTTGGATTAGCCAAGCTTTTTGGACGCATTTTTTAGCTTTCTTTAAATAGATGATATTTGTTTCTGTATTTACCTTTATTGATAGTCTAATGTAAACCTTGACACCCTTTCTTTCTGTTGTGTTGAATGCATTAACTCTTTTGTTTCTCTGCTCATTTTTGATAATGTCAATGGGGGAGAAAGTATTTGATTAGTATTTGATTGATGATGTTTTTGAGAAATTAGCTTTGGAATGAACCAAGTATGCATGTTTGAAGAAAAACTGAAAACTGGATATGATCTGTGTTTGAAATTGGAATGTATGCATATGCTGTGGGGGAGCTAGGATTATGGGGGAGAGTAATGATTAATCAAATTTATACTCATTTTTTGTCATCATCAAAAAGGGGGAGATTGTTGACTTAAATAGTGTTTAAGTCTAAATATGTTTTTGATGATGTGTTTAGTAATGTAATTTGATTATATTTATTAAATGAGAAAAATGAGTTATGCATATGAAATTAATCGGTTGGAAATGCCATTGGAAAAGGTATTTTAGTATTCTAACAATTGTGGCTAAGTGTACATGGCTAAATAGTTTAACAGGGCTGAAAACGAATAAAAACAATGTACATCCACCGGTGATGTAGAAAAGAAGACATCATCCGAAAGGAAAACGAAAAAAAGCAAAGTCGTTCAAATACTACATCTTCCGCCAGCTACACGACAAAGGCGGAGTCTGTCGAAGAGTTACGTCTACCGATAGCTCTTTGGAGAAGACCTCATCCGCCAGCTAAACGACAAAAATGAAGTCGTTCAAAGAATATCATCCGCTGGCTCTTTGAAGTTCAACATCGTCCAGTAGCTAAACGACAAAAGTGAAGACGTTCAAAGCCTAAGTCTTCCGCCAGCTAAACGACAAAGGCGGAGTACTTCAAGGAACAACATCTTCCACCAGCTTTTTGAAGCCACGTCTTCCGATAGTGGTTCAGCTTGTTAAAGCTACGTCTTCCGATAACGGTTCGGTTTTCTACGGTACAAGGTTTTAAAGCTGAATCCACCGACAGCAGTTCATGCTCTTAAAGATTCATCTACCTATGAACAGAGTCTTCCGCCAAATTTGAATATACCGCGAAGCAACAGTGACCTTGCCCAGAGCTTTAACTTCTGACCATTAATGGCGAAGCACGATAGTAACTTCAGAATACAACGGCTATCTACTTTGTACGGATACTGCTCCAACGGTAACAAAGTTTCCATATTCGGATAAGGAGCATTCAATACCTAGAGCCGATTGCAGACAGAGTATTTAAGCCAAGAAGATAGCTCGAAGAAAGGACTTTTGCAAAATCTACTACTGAGCCCTAACGAGCGAAATTTTTGAATACTCTGTATTTTTCTTCTACACCTCTCGATTCTAGAACTTGAGATTTAATCTTTGAGAGAATGTAGTTTGTGCAAACAATTTACAAACTCACAATTCTATACAAGGCAGTGGATTGTCGCCCGTGAAGAACAATCCAGATCCGTGTAAGGCAGTAGATCGACGCCCGGGAAGTTCGATCTTGTTTTCTCGTGAGGAGAAGGTTAAGAATCTTCAAGGGGGTGCCTTGGAGCGTGGACGTAGGCAAGTTTAGCCGAACCACGTTAAAAATCACGGTGTCAATTTCTCTCTCTCTCACTCTACTTTATTTGATTGCTTGCTGTTAGCTTAGAAGTTTTAGACAAGAGAGAAATTGATTAGATTAACAAATTAAGTTTAAAAGCCTAATTCACCCCCCTCTTAGACAATCTCGATCCTACAGTATTCTGAAGTTCAAAGACAGATGGTATGTTCCGAAAGACGAAAAGCTACGAAAAAACATCTTGTCGGAAGCCCACTCATCTTCTTTTTCAGTGCATCCTGGTAGCACAAAGATGTATCAAGACTTGAAACTTCACTTCTGGTGGCCAAATATGAAGAATGAAGTAGCCAAATACGTGGAGTCTTGCATGATATGTCAATAAGTCAAGGCTGAACATTAACGACCAGGTGGGACACTTCAGCCTCTCCCAATCCCCGAATGGAAATGAGAGAATATAACGATGGATTTTGTTGTCGGCCTTCCAAGGACAGTTAAGGGCCATAATAGCATTTGGGTCATAATGGACAGATTGACGAAGTCGGCCCATTTTCTATCTGTGAAGACGACGTACTCCATGGATCAGTACGCAGAGCTGTATATTAGTGAAATTATTAAGCTGCATGGCATTCCGGTGTCGATCGTCTCTGACCGGGATCCCAGATTCACTTCCAGGTTTTAGAAAAGCTTGCAGAACTCCTTGGGCACCAAGTTAGATTTCAGCACGGCATTTCATCCACACACGGACGGACAATCCGAGAGGACGATTCAAATACTGGAAGATATGTTAAGATCGTGCGTATTGGAATTTCATGCTCCTTGGAGTAGATATTTGTCACTCATGGAGTTTGCTTACAACAATAGCTACTAGGCTACAATTGGCATGGCTCCTCATGAAGCTCTTTACGGCAGAAAGTGTAGATTCCTATTGTGTTGGGATGAGGTCGGAGAAGCCAAGCTTATCGATCTTGAGATATTAAGCAGATATCCGAGGTGATAGCTGCTATCAAACAACGAATAAAGATTGCTCAGAGTCGACAGAAGAGTTATGCGGACCATAGAAGAAGAGACTTAGAGTTCGCGGAGGGCGATGAAGTATTCTTGAAAGTGTTACTTTTCAAGGGTGTAATGAGATTCGGTAAGAAAGGAAAGCTCAGCCCGCGATTCATTGGCCCTTTTCCCATCTTGAAGCATGTGGGAAACATGGCTTACAGACTAAAGTTGTCAGCTTCAATGGATGGAGTTCACAATGTTTTCCATGTTTCGATGTTGAGAAAATGTGTAAGAGATCCAACTCAGATCGTGAAGCAGGTGGACTTTGATATCATGCCGACGCTGACATATGAAGAAAGGCCCATACAGATATTGGATACTTCACTCAAGGTGTTGCGCAACAAGGTAGTCCCTTTGGTGAAAGTTTTATGGCGCAATCATAACGTGGAGGAAGCCACATGGGAAAGACAACAAGATGTTAGGGCCCAATATCCAGACCTCTTTGTTGTATTATTTATGTTACCTGCCGTTTTATGTTTAAGCACTGTAAAAGTACATGCATACACGTTTTTCCCGAAAGTTCATGCAAAATATTTTCTGTACACGGTTTGAAGTTAAGAAAGATAAAATCTGAATGTAATGTATTGGTTAAGTGCGGGACGGGGACTGGCCTACTGTTTTTGTTCTGTTCTGTTTCTGTTCTGCAAATCTGTTATGTGCCTGTCGTGCACTTGTCAGTTCCCCTATAAGCCCCACTTATACCCCTCTGCCAGTGAAACGTAATGTACTGTACTGTCACCGTATTCTCAAAGTTCATGCATAGCATATGCATCACTGCATTTTTATATGTTCTTACTGAGTTTTAGGACTCATAGGGTGAAATCCTAATGTAGGTATGAACCTTAGTAAGAGACTTTGTGCCTCAGATGATGATTTGATGTAGTTGGCAGATCGAGCTCATGAGGTTTGGTTCGTGCAGCTTAGACATTATTACTGATAGAGAGAAGAGGTTAAGTTTGGTGTTAGGGTTTTAAAAAACTTCTTGCGGATGGTGGATTCTGGAAATGGCCCCATTGCACTTCTGTAACTGTTTCTGGAGATTTTAAAAAGATTTGAATCGTACTGATGTTTAAAACCTCGGTATTTGACAGTTGAGGTTTTGTTATAAGTATTCTGGAATTGATTGGAATATTTTTTCTTTTAGGGTGTGCCGGATTACTCTTGATTTAGAGTATCCATGCAATCTGTTTCCTTAAATTTTTGTCGTTGTTTTCTGATTTGTCCAAAATCATATTTTGAATGTTTTTGAAGTTGAAATTATAAGCTGGCATGGCAATTCCGTGTCGATCGTCTCTGACCGGGATCCCAGATTCACTTCCAGGTTTAGAAAAGCTTGCAGAACTCCTTGGGCACCAAGTTAGATTTCAGCACGGCATTTCATCCACACACGGACGGACAATCCGAGAGGACGATTCAAATACTGGAAGATATGTTAAGATCGTGCGTATTGGAATTTCATGCTCCTTGGAGTAGATATTTGTCACTCATGGAGTTTGCTTACAACAATAGCTACTAGGCTACAATTGGCATGGCTCCTCATGAAGCTCTTTACGGCAGAAAGTGTAGATTCCTATTGTGTTGGGATGAGGTCGGAGAAGCCAAGCTATCGATCTTGAGATATTAAGCAGATATCCGAGGTGATAGCTGCTATCAAACAACGAATAAAGATTGCTCAGAGTCGACAGAAGAGTTATGCGGACATAGAAGAAGAGACTTAGAGTTCGCGGAGGGCGATGAAGTATTCTTGAAAGTGTTACTTTTCAAGGGTGTAATGAGATTCGGTAAGAAAGGAAAGCTCAGCCCGCGATTCATTGGCCCTTTCCCATCTTGAAGCATGTGGGGAAACATGGCTTACAGACTAAAGTTGTCAGCTTCAATGGATGGAGTTCACAATGTTTTCCATGTTTCGATGTTGAGAAAATGTGTAAGAGATCCAACTCAGATCGTGAAGCAGGTGGACTTTGATATCATGCCGACGCTGACATATGAAGAAAGGCCCATACAGATATTGGATACTTCACTCAAGGTGTTGCGCAACAAGGTAGTCCCTTTGGTGAAAGTTTTATGGCGCACTCATAACGTGGAGGAAGCCACATGGAAAGACAACAAGATGTTAGGGCCCAATATCCAGACCTCTTTGTTGTATTATTTATGTTACCTGCCGTTTTATGTTTAAGCACTGTAAAAGTACATGCATACACGTTTTTTCCCGAAAGTTCATGCAAAATATTTTCTGTACCCGGTTTTGAAGTTAAGAAAGATAAAATCTGAATGTAATGTATTGAGTTTAAGTGCGGGACGGGGACTGGCCTACTGTTTTTTGTTCTGTTCTGTTTCTGTTCTGCACATCTGTTATGTGCCTGTCGTTGCACTTGTCAGTTCCCCTATAAGCCCCACTTATACCCCTCTGCCAGTGAAACGTAATGTACTGTACTGTCACCGTATTCTCAAGTTCATGCATAGCATATGCATCACTGATTTTTATATGTCTTACTGAGTTTTAGATCATAGGTGAACTCCCTAATGTAGGTACTGAACCCGTGAATGAGGACTTTGTGCCTCAAGATGATGATTTGATGTAGTTGGCAGATCGAGCTCATGAGGTTTGGTTGTGGCAGCTAGACATATTCCTGACTAGAGAGAAAGAGGTTTTAAAGTTTTGTGTTATGTTTTAAAAACTTCTGTTATGGTGTATTCTGGAAATGCATGTCAATTTCTGTACTGTTTCTGAGATTTTAAAACGATGTATGACATCTGTACTGATGTTTAAAACCTCTGTATTTGACAGTTGAGTTTCTGTTATAAAGTATTCTGGAATTGATTGGAATATTTTTTCTTTTAGGGTGTGCATGGATTATCTCTGATTTTAGAGTCATCCATGCAATCTGTTTCCTTAAATTTCTGTCGTGTTTTCCTGATTTGTCCAAAATCATATTTTGAATCGTTTTTTGAAGTTTGAAGCTTTCATACTTTCTATCTTCACGACTTCTGTTTTTATGTAATCCTGTTAAAAGTTGTCAACTTTGTCTTTAAACTCTACATCCACCACTGCCACTGTTCACTTTTGTTTTATTCACATCTGCCGCTGTTTACTGTTCTCTCTTGTAGTTCACATCTACCGGTGAACTCATTTATGTCTGTAGTTCACATCCACCGGTGAACTCATTTCTGTCTATAGTTCACATCCACCGGTGAACAGTGCATTTCTGTCTGCATCCACCGCTGCCTTTAAAATCACATCCACCGCTGCCCTTTAATATTTCATCTTCCGCCTGACGTAAGCTACATCTTCCGCCTGACGTCATCTGCCCACATCCTCTACCCAGTTTATTTACATCTTCCGTCTGACGTCATCCACATCTTCCGCCTGACGTCATCTGCTTTACTTCTACCGCTGTTTCTGTTGTTTTTAGTTTATTCACATCTACCGCTGCTTACTGTTCATTTTTGTCTTATTCACATCCACCGCTAGGCTATATCGCCCGCCCAGTTTATCTTCATCTTCCACCTGACGTCAGCTACATCTTCCATCTGACGTCATCTGCCCACATCTTCCGCCCAGTTTACCTCTACCGGTGAACAGTAATCTTCTGCCGGTAGTTCACATCTGCCGGTGAACAGTCCACTTCTGCTTGTAATTTACATCTTCCGCCCAGTTTATTTGTAACGACCCGGGTGGGATCGTCACATAAATCATATCTTTCTTAATCATTTCATTCTTATTACTCACACTCAACCTATTTTAAGTAATATATTTTTTTTTTTGAACATCTCTTAAACTGGGTCTGATAACGAAGAAATAACTTACATCGACCGGTGGTCATGTGTGCCTCACGTGACCGACTTAAAACATTACCTGAACATTAAACAATAAGAAAATACTCACATCATCCGGTCACTAGACGACAAATTATCATTTATATCATCCGGCGACTTATTACACTGCATCTGCCGATCGCTAGACGACAAAATAACACTTCCCTCATCCGATGGCTTAAACACTCTACATCCGCCGATCGCTAGACGACAAAATAACACTTTCATCATCCGATGGCTTAACACTCTACATCTGCCGATCGCTAGACGACAAAATACCATTTACATCATCCGGTGAGGGAATACGCTTCATCCACCGAACGCTAGACGACAAAATACCATTTACATCATCCAGTGACTTATTACACTGCATCTGCCGATCGCTAGACGACAAAATAACACTTCCATCATCCGATGGCTTAAACACTCTACATCCGCCGATCGCTAGACGACAAAATAACACTTTCATCATCCGATGGCTTAACACTCTACATCTGCCGATCGCTAGACGACAAAATACCATTTACATCATCCGGTGAGGGAATACGCTTCATCCACCGACGCTAGACGACAAAATGTCATTTGCATCATCCGGCGAGGAAACGTACTACATCTTCTGGTGACGTCATACTACATCTTCCGATGACGTCATCCGGAAGACTCATTCGTTCAACTTCCATCATTTGACATCCGCCGATGACGTCAGCCGGATGATTGCCTCATCCAGCCTCTATCATACGGCAGTAAAACACTATAATCATCAACCGATTTCATCCAACAGAAAATACCACAACTCACTCAAATCTTAACCTGGTAACTATATACCTTAATGAATAAGCATCATAGACTCATCCAGAATTCATATAACAGAAGACTTAAACAAACAGACCATTCGATGATCCTTAAAATTTATCCCCAGATTCTGAGAGCAACAGACAACTTCAAAAGATTCAATGTTATAAGTTAGACTCATCCTACTCAACCTACTATATTCATTGTCTTAACTAAAATCATAAAACATTAACCCGGGGTCTCATTTGCCATCCAGCCACAGAATTGCACCCTGAACTCCGCCCAGCAACCAAGCTTAGACATCCTCATTAACTTTGAGATCCTCACCTGAAAACTCGTCACCTACATCATAAGGTTTAAACTATAAGCCTAATGCTTAGTAAGGAATGCAGCACTAACATGGATGCATAAATGTATAATTTGGAAAATCACATGCTCAAAGGTCTTTTCTTGTTCATATCTTTACTCATAACCATCATTCATAGTCATTGATCATATTCATCATTCATAGTCATTGATCATAGTCATCATTCATAGTCATTGTTCATAATCATCATTCATAATCATTGATCACATTCATCATTCATAGTCATTGATCATATTCTTCATTAAGTTGTGTGGATTAAGAGAGAATTTGTGCCGGTAAAGGGGGTTTGGCAGTGAGAGTGCACATAGTTCCCTTGCGGGTCGTATCATGGTCCTTCTTTTGGACTGTGACATAGGCCAAACTGCCCCCAACCCTCCCTTAATTCACGTTGCATGAGTTTTATATTCTTATCTTGTTCATGCGAAGACATGCTCTTAAAACATTTTCATATGCATAAAACATTCATGATGCATGAACATGAAAATTCTTAAATCATCGGGCTACAGAACTGAGTACCATTCGACATGAAACTTTACCACCGAGCTAATCATCGGCATAACAATAGACAGTAACATAAGGGAAACTTCTATTTACCGTATAAGTTTCTACCTAGCATCCTTTGATGTAGGGTCCTAATGACCAAGAAACCTACACATTCACTTACCTGGTCTCCTCAGCACTTTGAGCTCCTTTCTCCTCAAACTTCTTCACCTAAAACATTTACATTGCAGTAGTTAAAACAAAAATCCTAATAGTTCTAATCTCAAGTTATCCTAAGATTTAATAGCTAAAGTCATTCCCGAATCCTTAGTCTAATACCCTGTGTAGTTTGAAACCCAAAACCCAGAACAGACAGATTCGATTACAGATTACTCAGGGGTGGTTGTTCTAAATGTCCAGAATCGATTTGATAAAAACATACACACTCTCAGATTTCAAATGTTCTCATTAGTAGTCGGCCATTGAAAAATTCAAAACTCCAATGCCGAGTAGAAAGCAGGGCTAACAAACTAACAGATAGCTACATTGTGTATTGCATACCTCGGGCACAAAGTAGTCAAGTAATGGCAGGGAAAGCCGATCGTCGGAGGGAGTATGCTGAACGTAGAGAGCAAGAGCTCGGGAGAGAGGAAATCGCCGAAAAGGAAGGTGTCGGCTACAGGGGTTTAAGTGAGGTTTAAAACATTTCCTTTTTCTTTATATACTGGTCATCACCTTCCATTATTACAACTTTGCCACCAAACCTAGTTTAAATCCACATTAAATTAATTACTCTAGGTATAAAGTCCTAAACTGTAAAGATTAAATATTCATGACCGTTAATACAGTTAGGAAAATCACCTGGCCGATATCTCGGGTGTTACATCCACCCCTCCTTAAACAAAATTTTCGTCCCCGAAAATTGATCAAACAAATAACTCTGGATACTTGTCTAACATGTCCTGTCGTCGCTCCCAAGTGGTTTCTTCAATGCCATGATTTTTCCATAAAACGTTGACCAACGGAATCTCCTTATTCCTCAGAGTCTTAACTGTGGATTCCAATATCTGCACTGGTCTCTCCTCGTACATTAATGATGGTTCAATCTCAATATCCACTGGCTTAACAACTTGCGTCGGATCTCGTATGCATTTCCTTAACATTGACACGTGAAAGACATTATGAACTTTATCCAATGATGGAGGCAACTGCAGTCTGTAAGCTGTACTACCGACTCTAGCCAAAACAGGGAATGGTCCAATGAATCGTGGAGTAAGTTTTCCCTTTTTGCCAAATCTAAAGACCCCTTTGAACGGTGAAACCTTCAAGAATACCTCATCGCCAACAGCAAATTCAAGATCTCTCCTCCTTTGGTCTGCATAACTTTTCTGTCGGCTCTGTGCAGTTATCATTCTTTTCCTAATAGTGGAAATCTTGTCTGACATCTGCTGCAACATCTCAGGACCTAAGAGTTTTGCTTCACCAACTTCATCCCAATATAGAGGTGATCTACATTTCCTACCATACAACGCCTCGTAAGGTGCCATTCCGATAGTGGACTGATAACTGTTGTTGTAAAAGAATTCAACCAATGGCAGGTATCGACTCCAAGATGCCTGAAAGTCTAGCACGCAAGCTCTCAACATATCCTCAAGTATTTGAATTGTTCTTTCAGATTGTCCATCGGTTTGTGGGAGAAAAGTAGTGCTGAATGACAACTTTGTACCTAATGTGCCTTGCAAACTTTGCCAAAACCTTGAGGTGAATCTGGGATCACGATCTGAGACAATAGATAAAGGGATTCCATGCAACCTAATAACTTCTTGTACATAAAGATCAGCAAGTTGGTCCATCGAGTAGGTTGTCCTTACTGGTAAAAAATGGGCTGATTTCGTCAACCTATCAATCACAACCCAAATACTATCATGTCCCTTAGTTGTCTTAGGTAGTCCTACAACGAAATCCATAGCTATGTGTTCCCACTTCCACTCGGGAATAGGTAAAGGCTGAAGGGTACCTCCTGGACGTTGGTGTTCGGCTTTAACTTGTTGGCAAACCAAACATGACTCTACATACTTAGCAACATCTCCCTTTAAGTTTGGCCACCAATAGAGTAACTTTAGGTCTCGATACATCTCTGTGCTGCCAGGATGTATAGAAAAGGGAGACGAATGCACCTCAGCCAAGATTAACTTACGTAATCCTTCATCATTAGGGACATACCATCTATTTCTAAACCTCAGAATCCCATCCTTGGAAAGACTAAACTCGGAGGTGGTGTCCTTCACCCTGTTCATCATATTGCTATTCTCCTCTGAGTCCTTCTGTTGTGCTTCTTTAATCTTTTCCAGGACCGTCGGTTGAATGGTCAAATTTGCGAGCAAAGCTGACAACTCTGGAACTATCTCCAACTCCAATCTCTGAATCTCTGCCCTTAAGGGTATAGACATGGTTGCTACCACAGGTTGCATTGTCGTTGACATTCTACTCAATGCGTCAGCTACAGAGTTAGCCTTACCCGGGTGATACTTGATCTCAAAGTCGTAGTCCTTAACAAATTCCAACTAACGCCTCTGCCTCATGTTTAATTCCTTTTGAGTGAAAAGATATTTCAAGCTCTTATAGTCAGAAAATACTTCACACTGCCGTCCATACAAATAGTTTCTCCAAATCTTTAATGCAAAAACAACAGCAGCTAATTCTAAATCGTGAGTGAGGTAGTTCTGCTCGTAACTCTTTAGCTGCCTAGAAGCATAAGCTACAACCTTGCCTTCCTGCATCAAGACACACCCCAAACCAACCTTAGAAGCGTCACAATAGACACTAAACTTTCCTTCTTCAGTTGGAAGAGTCAAAACCGGGGCTGTTGTTAACTTCACTTTCAAGGTCTGGAAGCTATCCTCACAACCTTCGGTCAAAGAATACTTATTGTCCTTCTTTATCAAATTCGTCAGGGGCTTAGCTATCATAGAAAATCCTTTGATGAACTTTCTGTAATAGCCTGCCAATCCAAGGAAACTGCGGACTTCACTGGCATTCTTTGGTTGTGGCCAATCATTTACTGCCTGAATTTTGGTCGGGTCCACTGATATGCCGTTAGCAGAAACTACATGACCAAGAAAATTAACCTTGTCCAACCAAAATTCACACTTGGACAATTTAGCATAAAGCTGATGCTCCTTCAATGTTGTCAAAACTACTCTTAAATGCTCTGCATGGTCAGCTTCAATCCGTGAGTATATCAGGATATCATCTATGAACACAATTACAAATTTGTCCAAATATTCACGAAACACTCGATTCATTAGGTCCATAAAGGCTACAGGTGCATTGGTCAGTCCAAATGACATGACCAAGAATTCGTAGTGTCCATAACGGGTTCTGAAGGCTGTCTTTGGTATATCTCCTTCCTTAACCTTCAGTTGGTAATAACCCGAACGTAAATCTATTTTTGAAAACACCTTTTCTCCTTGCAATTGATCAAACAAATCATCAATCCGAGGTAAGGGGTACTTATTCTTGATTGTCAACTTATTTAGCTCCCCATAGTCTATGCACATTCTAAGGGAACCATCTTTCTTCTTGACGAATAAGACAGGTGCACCCCAAGGGGAACTGCTAGGGCGTATAAATCCTTTGTCTACTAATTCCTGTAGTTGGACCTTTAGTTCAACAGGTGCCATACGGTAAGGGTTCTTAGATACAGGTAATGCCTCGGGATATGTATCAATTACAAACTCTATTTCTCTGTCAGGTGGCAATCCTGGCAAGTCATCCAAAAATGCTTCGGGGAATGCTCGGACTATGGGAATATCCTGTAACTCTATCTTATTCTTCACCCGAACATCCATTATGCTAGCTAAGTAACTCTCACAACCATTTTTCAGTAACCGGTGAATTTCTAGTGAGGATATGATCGGTATTTTGCTTATCTTAGGAATAGCTTAGAAGGAATAATGAACACCATTTGGGGGTCGAAAATCAACCATCCAAGATCTACAACTTATTGTGGCATAATGCCTAAATAACCAATCCATTCCTAATATCACCTCATACCCTTTCATGTCAATTACAATCAGTTCTACATATAGTTTCTTACTTCCTAAGGACACAACATCACCTTTAACAATCTGTTCTGAATGTAGGGACTTCCCTGATGGTAACATAACATTATATGGCCTTTCGGCTGGTAAAAGTTCTAAGTTGTGATTGTATACAAACAAGATTGATATAAACGAGTGTGTGGCTCCCGTATCTATAAGTGTGTAAGCAGCAAAACCACAGATCATTATGGTACCTGTTATGACTGTATGCTGCACGGCTTCCTCATCCTCCATCATTGCATAGACTCTAGGTGCTACCCTTGCACGGTTCGGATCTGGCGGCATGGGACAGTCTCTGACTATATGTCCAACTTTGTCACATCTGAAACAGCAGCCAGAAAGTAACTTGCATTCGCCGGAATGGTTCTTCTGACAGGTGGGGCATTGAGGGGCTATTGGTCGCTTTCCTCTTCCCTGATCATCGTTTGGATTGAAGGGTCTCTTTATACCTTGTTATTGTTGTGGACCCCTGTTCTGTTGCGGGTGCCATCCTCTGTTCTGACGTGGTGGCGGCTGAGTCTCCTTCGTGAGTTTTCTTGGCTGCTCACGCTGTGCATATGCTGTCATTTCTGCCTCTTCCAGCTCCAATGCCTTAGCCGTCACTTCACCATAAGGTACATTGTGTATCCCAGCAGTCTTTACTTTCATGTACAAACTCGGCTTCAGTCCTTGAACGAATTGGTAAATCCTATCCTCTTCATCCTCTATCATTCGGGGAGCAAACCGTGATAAAGCATCAAATTTGCATATGTAATCCGTCACAGAGCCAGTTTGTCGCAGATTCATGAACTCCTTCTTCTTGTTGGCCCGAACAGTCCTATTGAAGTACTTGTCAAAGAAGGCAGTCTTAAACATTTCCCAGGTCATAGCTCCGGCATTAGCAGTGTTCTGGATTGAATCCCACCAATGCCTTGCACTCAACTCCAAATGAAAGACAACATATGTAACCTTATCTCCTTCATCAACCTTTGCGTACCTAAACATGTCTTCTATCTTTCGAACCCACTCCTCAGCATAGACAGGATCTGAAACATGTCCATTAAACACCGGGGGTCGAAGCCGGTGGAAACGCTCACCCCCATGATCATGGGTTGCATTAGTACTGGAGTTACCTTGTTCCTCTCTAGCAGTCATCAGCTGTTCGATCTGGCGAGATTGGCGCATGACCAACTCCGTCAATTGAGTAATGGCATTGCTATCCTCATTGGTCTCTCTCTGCCGACCTCTAACCATATTGGGATTCCTAAACACATAGTTATAGATACATCTTAACTTAGTGACATTTACTGTAATCATAAATACTTACAGTTGCTGGAGTGTACTCAGGTGGCAATATGTGCTGTGAGGCAGTCTGCAGAATCGAGTTTAGAACCTAGTTTTGCTTTGATACTATAATTGTAATGACCCGGGTGGGATCGTCACATAAATCATATCTTTCTTAATCATTTCATTCTTATTACTCACACTCAACCTATTTTAAGTAATATATTTTTTTTTGAACATCTCTTAATCTGGGTTTGATAACGAAGAAATAACTTACATCGACCGGTGGTCATGTGTGCCTCACGTGACCGACTTAAAACATTACCTGAACATTAAACAATAAGAAAATACTCACATCATCCGGTCACTAGACGACAAATTATCATTTATATCATCCGGCGACTTATTACACTGCATCTGCCGATCGCTAGACGACAAAATAACACTTCCCTCATCCGATGGCTTAAACACTCTACATCCGCCGATCGCTAGACGACAAAATAACACTTTCATCATCCGATGGCTTAACACTCTACATCTGCCGATCGCTAGACGACAAAATACCATTTACATCATCCGGTGAGGGAATACGCTTCATCCACCGAACGCTAGACGACAAAATACCATTTACATCATCCGGTGACTTATTACACTGCATTTGCCGATCGCTAGACGACAAAATAACACTTCCATCATCCGATAGCTTAAACACTCTACATCCGCCGATCGCTAGACGACAAAATAACACTTTCATCATCCGATGGCTTAACACTCTACATCTGCCGATCGCTAGACGACAAAATACCATTTACATCATCCGGTGAGGGAATACGCTTCATCCACCGAACGCTAGACGACAAAATATCATTTGCATCATCCGGTGAGGAAACGTACTACATCTTCTAGTGACGTCATACTACATCTTCCAGTGACGTCATCTTGAAGACTCATTCGTTCAACTTCCATCATTTGACATCCGCCGATGACGTCAGCCGGATGATTGCCTCATCCAGCCTCTATCATACGGCAGTAAAACACTATAATCATCAACCAACTTCATCCAACAGAAAATACCACAACTCACTCAAATCTTAACCTGATAACTATATACCTTAATGAATAAGTATCATAGACTCATCCAGAATTCATATAACAGAAGACTTAAACAAACAGACCATTCGATGATCCTTAAAATTTATCCCCAGATTCTGAGAGCAACAGACAACTTCAAAAGATTCAATGTTATAAGTTAGACTCATCCTACTCAACCTACTATATTCATTGTCTTAACTAAAATCATAAAACATTAACCCGGGGTCTCATTTGCCATCCAGCCACAGAATTGCACCCTGAACTCCGCCCAGCAACCAAGCTTAGACATCCTCATTAACTTTGAGATCCTCACCTGAAAACTCGTCACCTACATCATAAGGTTTAAACTATAAGCCTAATGCTTAGTAAGGAATGCAGCACTAACATGGATGCATAAATGTATAATTTGGAAAATCACATGCTCAAAGGTCTTTTCTTGTTCATATCTTTACTCATAACCATCATTCATAGTCATTGATCATATTCATCATTCATAGTCATTGATCATAGTCATCATTCATAGTCATTGTTCATAATCATCATTCATAATCATTGATCACATTCATCATTCATAGTCATTGATCATATTCTTCATTAAGTTGTGTGGATTAAGAGAGAATTTGTGCCGGTAAAGGGGGTTTGGCAGTGAGAGTGCACATAGTTCCCTTGCGGGTCGTATCATGGTCCTTCTTTTGGACAGTGACATAGGCCAAACCGCCCCCAACCCTCCCTTAATTCACGTTGCATGAGTTTTATATTCTTATCTTGTTCATGCGAAGACATGCTCTTAAAACATTTTCATATGCATAAAACATTCATGATGCATGAACATGAAAATTCTTAAATCATCGGGCTACAGAACTGAGTACCATTCGACATGAAACTTTACCACCGAGCTAATCATCGGCATAACAATAGACAGTAACATAAGGGAAACTTCTATTTACCGTATAAGTTTCTACCTAGCATCCTTTGATGTAGGGTCCTAATGACCAAGAAACCTACACATTCACTTACCTGGTCTCCTCAGCACTTTGAGCTCCTTTCTCCTCAAACTTCTTCACCTAAAACATTTACATTGCAGTAGTTAAAACAAAAATCCTAATAGTTCTAATCTCAAGTTATCCTAAGATTTAATAGCTAAAGTCATTCCCGAATCCTTAGTCTAATACCCTGTGTAGTTTGAAACCCAAAACCCAGAACAGACAGATTCGATTACAGATTACTCAGGGGTGGTTGTTCTAAATGTCCAGAATCGATTTGATAAAAACATACCCACTCTCAGATTTCAAATGTTCTCATTAGTAGTCAGCCATTAGAAAATCCAAAACTCCAATGCCGAGTAGAAAGCAGGGCTAACAAACTAACAGATAGCTATATTGTCTATTGCATACCTCGGGCACAAAGTAGTCGAGTAATGGCAGGGAAAGCCGATCGTCGGAGGGAGTATGCTGAACGAAGAGAGCAAGAGCTCGGGAGAGAGGAAATCGCCGAAAAGGAAGGTGTCAGCTACAGGGGTTTAAGTGAGGTTTAAAACATTTCCTTTTTCTTTATATACTGGTCATCACTCTCCATTATTACAACTTTGCCACCAAACCTAGTTTAAATCTACATTAAATTAATTACTCTAGGTATAAAGTTCTAAACTGTAAAGATTAAATATTCATGACCGTTAATACAGTTAGGAAAATCACCTGGCCGATATCTCGGGTGTTACATTATTTACTTCTTTTGCCCTACATCACCCGACCCCGTCATTCACTATCACCTTTCTTCCGGTATAAATTCTAGTTTTGTTTTCCATTTTATTAGGTTTTCCACTGCATGTCAAGTCGTTCATTTCTGTCTGTTTATTTTCATCGTTCAAATTCTGGTGTTCCAACCCTCTCGTTGTCTGCCAGAACCCTGTTTAAGTCGAAGTCAAGTCTTAGGGAGAATTCCAGAACTGTTTTCATTTCTCCCTGCTTCCAGCCTTCTTGTTTTTCTTCTGTCATTCATTCTACATTCCAATTTTTACTGTTTTCCGTTTTACTTTCAAATCCTGATAATGTTTTCTTTCTCTGTAAAGTTTTTAAGGGTTTGCTTTTAAAAGTTCAGTCGGTTTGGTTCAAAAAAAAAGTGTCCCGTTTTCTGTTAAATGTCCCGGAGTGATGGCTCCTCGGACCCCGCTCGGGTCGGGGGCTGTCACAGTAGTTTAACTCCTATGAAAAACTCGTTCGTCTTCATTTTCGTTCCATTGTCAAATTTCATCCCCCAAACAATTACCAAATAAGTTGAAGTTTTATATTGTAGTACTTGATCAGTCTTTATATTGTAGTGCTTGATCAGTCTCTTATGGGATTTATTTTGATCCTTTGTGATCAAATTATAGATCGTCCTTTTTTTTTTGTTTACAAGTATCTTGTTTGCATAATTTGCCTAATGTAATTTTTATTGATCTTAATTACTTTATTTGAACATTTTTCTTGCATAATTAGTCTCCGAATCTTTGCCCAAGCGGCTAATCGCTTTTCTGGGTTTCTATCTTGCTATTCTAGACATTAACTTTTGTGAGTAAATCGATTTGTAAAATTTAAGATGACTTAAATTTGTACTTACCAAGTTGTTGCTTATTGAACCCGTAACAACCAACTACCGCTAATTTTGTTTCTTTTGTTTATTCTGTCTTATTACGAGAGACTTTTTGCATTATTCGTTATTCTCTCTCCATGATAATATTTTATATTTTTTTCTTTTGTTTATTCTTTTTCATTGTGACAGACTTTTTGCATTTTTTATCATTTTCTCTCTCCATTTGCCGTAAATATAATATTTTATATTTCATTTCTTTTATTTATTCTATCTATTTGTAAGAGACTTTTCGTATTATTCGTCATTATCTCTCTATTTTCAGCAAATATTTTCTATTTTATTATTTATTTATTATTGAAAAGTTTAACATCCATTTCTCTCTCTAGAACCAAACTTTTCTCTCCGTCTTTTCTCTTTCTCTCTCTATATATTAAATCTCTCATATTATTCGTTTACCTAAATGCTCATATAAACATAATGTTGTTAATCGTGTCTTGATTTTATGCCGAAAACAGAGAAATAAAATGAACACAAGGTTTATCGTGGTTCACCAAAAATGGCTACATCTACGTTGAGATCTACAGGAGAAGCCCTTGTACTATTATAAACCGATTACACCTTCCCTCACGTTTCCCTCCGAAGAACAATTAAAGATCAAAGAACAAAAACAAGAAATCTAACCAATCTGTCGAACTCAATTACCCGAGCTCGAACCGTAGAGAAAACTCCTTCCTCTACCGATCAAGACGATCACCGATTCCTTCGGATCTTCGTCGATTTCTGCAACTTCCAAAGAGAAACTACTCGAGAGAGAACCTAAAAACTACCCCTTACCCGAATACAAAACTCACAACACCGAATGAGCTCTCTGTCGCCAGAGAACTTGATTCTATTGTTTTAACCACTAGAACAAATGACAACCTTCATATTAAAAATAAATCAACACTTCTGATCGTGCTACGTCATCACTTGCTATGGGCTTGGGCTTCACTTAACAATCTCCACCTTGAAGTCCAATTCACCTGTTAACTATCAACACATAGTGCAAGTACTCCTACAACTGCTTCAACGCTCGGACCTATGAAGATCATTCTACAAATAGCAAGCCCAAATAATACTTGAACTTGGTATTTGTTACAATCTTCGTGCCCATATCTATTGGATTCTCCTTTGTGGGTACCTTCAATAATTTCACAACATTAGTAGAAATCAAGTCCCAAATAAAATGATACCTAACATTAATATGTTTAGTTCTTTCATGATATACAAGATTTTTATTAAGTTGTATTGCACTCTGATTATCACAATAAATAATAAATAACAGCAAGAGAATTTAACAACTTAGTTTCCCTTAAGAGTCCTTGCAACGACACAGTTTCCTTCATAGCATCTGAAATTGCCACATACTCAACCTCAATAGTGGACAATGCAACCATGGGTTGTAATTGTGACTTCCACACAATACAATTTCTTCCCAAAGTAAAACAGTAAGCTGTGGTTGAATTTCCCTCGTCTCTGTTACCTGCGAAATCAGCATCTACAAAACCCACAAGATCAATTGCAGCATTTCTATTACCATAACATAAGCCAACATCAATAGTACTATTAATATATGCTACAACCCATTTCAAAGCAATCCAATGATCATAGCCAGGATTTGACATAAATCTACTTAACAGTGATATAGCAAAAGACAAATCTGGCCTAGTACTAATCATGGCATACATAATAGATCTAATCACATTTGAATAAGGAATATTTTCCATTTTAATAAAATCAGACATAGACTTAGGACTTTGACCCTTATTCAAAATAAAATGACCAGCTAAAAGCATCTGAACATGCTTACCGTTAGCATTACCATACCTTTCAACCAATTTCTGCAACTAAGGTTTTTGATGTACTTTCATAAATTTATTTCTTCTATCTCTTTCAATGACCATACCCAGAATTCTTTTAGCATTTCCTAAGTCCTTCATATCGAACTCAAAACTCAAGTCTTGCTTTATCTTGTTAATCTTTGACATAGAATTGTTAACTAACAATATATCATCAACATATAACAGAATATAAACAGGGTTATCATTAATAGAAGAAAAATAAAAACAAGTATCATATTGACTTCTAATGAAACCAATACTCAAAATAAAAGTATCAAACCTTTTATACCATTGCCGAGGATATTGCTTCAAACCATACAGCAATTTTTTCAGTAAGCAAACGTGGTCAGAATATTTCTTATCCTCAAACCCCTCAGGCTGTCTCATCAAAATCCTTTCATCTAAGTCACCATGAAGAAATGCAGTTTTGACATCTAACTGCTCAAGTTCCAAATCCAAGTATGCAACAAGAGATAGCATAACTCTAATTGTTTTGAACTTGACCACAGGTGAGAATATTTCATTATAATCAATTCCTTCTCTTTGTGAGTAACCTTTAGCTACTAATCTAGCATTGTATCTAGGAGGATCACTTGGTAGAATTCCCTCCTTAAGCTTGAACAACCACTTGCATTCAATCAACTTCTGATCAGCTGGTTTCTTAATTAACTCCCACGTGTTGTTAATCCTTAGAGAATTCATTTCTTCATTCATGGCACTTAGCCATTTGTCACTTTTAGTTGAGGCAATAGCTTCTTGATAGCTATTTGGTCCACTCTGACTAACCTCCAAAGAAGCAACCAAAGCGGCATATACAAGTGCAGCATAAGAAAACCTTCTATTAGGAATTATCTATCTTCTATTTCGATCACGGGTGAGCTGATAGTCAGACAAGTCTTCATGAACTGATCTACTCAACTGTTCATCCTGATCTAGCAGATCATTTTCTTCTTGATCTCCAGTTTGATTTTCCTCTTGATCCTCTACTCTAAGTGCAGGCCCATTTGTGGCATCCATGGGCTCCACCTCAAACTGCATATTCTGTTGCACTTGTGGGGTCTTGCTAGACTCTCCATTAGAGTTAGTAGAAGAAGTCTTACAAGGGAATGACTCCTCATCAAAAATGACATCTCTGCTGACTATGATCTTAATCCCTTTAGACTCCTTTTCCCACAGCCTATAACCTTTGGTTCCATGTTGCTATTGATAACCTAAGAAAACACATTTTAAGGATCTAGGATCTAATTTACCCTCTTTATTATGAGCAAAAGCGGAGCAACCAAAGAT
The DNA here is from genome assembly GCA_022432975.1 of Begonia masoniana. Classification (NCBI taxonomy): domain Eukaryota; kingdom Viridiplantae; phylum Streptophyta; class Magnoliopsida; order Cucurbitales; family Begoniaceae; genus Begonia; species Begonia masoniana. Next base: position 15,751,407 of record CM039511.1, on the reverse strand, counting down.
CCTAAGGTGATCTAAGCTAGGTTTCCTATTATTCCAAACTTCTATAGGACGCTTGAACTCTAGAGCTCTATGAGGACTTCTATTGATAAGATAGGGAGCAGTATATAAGGCTTCCCCCTAGAAAGGCTTTGGTAATCTAGAAGTTATAAGAAGACACATAACCTTTTCCAACAAGGTTCTGTTCATCCTCTCAGCAACACCATTTTGCTGAGGAGTATACCTAATTGTTTTATGCCTTAAAATGCCAGATCTTTTACAGTACTCATCAAATTGAAAATTACAGAATTCTAATCCATTATTTGTTCTAAGAGCCTTAAGTTTGGTGCCTAATTGGTTTTCTTCTAAAACTCTCCATTCTTTAAATCTAAGAAAAGCTTCATCCTTAGTTTTTAGAAGAAACACCCATACTCTTCTAGAAAAATCATCCACTATGGATAAGAAATACCTATTACCACCATGTGTGTCACATCTTTCCGGACCCCATAAGTCAGCATGAATATACTCAAGTTTATCATTAGATAAGTGCAAGGCAGACTTAAACTTAACCTATGTTGTTTACCTAGAACACATGGTTCACAGAAGCTTAAATCACTTATTTTATCCTTACCAAACATCCCTTGTTTGCTAAGAGAATCAAGACCTCTTTGACTCATATGCCCTAATCTCAGATGTCATTTCTCAATAACAGCAAGGTTAGGTTCTACAGAAACAGTATTTAAAGCACCAGATTCACAAGAACCATCAAAAATATATAAACCGGCAACTTTCTTACCAGTTAAAACAAGTTTGTCATTCTTAAATACCTGCATACTACCATTGCTAGTCCTACTATGACATCCTAGGTGATCTAAGGCACCTATGGAAATCAAATTTCTCTTAAGGCCAGGTATATACCTAACTTTAGTGAGCTTGATTTTTTTACCAGAATCCAAGTCAAGAATGATAGAGCCCATACCAAGTACTTCACAGGTATTATCATTGCCCATAAACACAGATTCATTCTTAACCACTTGAAAATCTACAAACCAATCCTTATGAGGACATATATGGAAGCTACAACTAAAGTTAAGCACCCAATTACCAGGGCACTTGACATCAGAGACATTATAAACCTCAAGGGAGTCATCCTGATTACTATCAAGATTTGATTCATTATTTTCAGGTTTATTCTTCTTAATCCATTCAAAACAATTCTTCTTTAAATGACCAACCTTACCACAATGATAACACTTCCTAGTTTCATTTTTAGACTTGCTTATAGTCTCAGTTTTATGTTTATTCATTTTAGATTTCTTTTTGAACTTATTATTGGCATTATTGACATTCTGATCGGGTCTATTCTTCACAAAGAGATTCGAACCAGATCTCTTTTGGGTAAGTAATTCTAATTCTCTAGTTTTTAAACCAGATGAAATTAACTCTATACTTAAAACGATACCTGAATACTGATAAGCATCTTTGACAACCTGGTAAGACTCAAGAATAGAATTTAATAAAATCATAGACTTAGTAGTTTCATCTAAAGCCTGATCAGTACCTTTTAGTCTAAGTGTTAATTTTAGAAACTCATTTAAATTATCATCTATTGACTTAGCAATATCCATTTTCCAAGAAAATAGTGAACCTTTAAAGAAAGCAAAATTAGGGGCAGATTGAACGGTAAAAATTGATTCAAGTTTGCCCCATACCTCTAATGGAGTCTCAGCTCCATCAATTTTTCTCAGAACATTGTCCGAGAGATTAAAAATCAAGAGGTTTAAAGCCTCTTCATTAATTTCCTCCTTCCTTTTCTTCTGGACATCAGACCATTTCTGTTCGTCCTTTTCCAGAGCAATGGAGACTTTATTGTGTGAAAGAAGAGCCTTAATTTTCCTCTTCCACACACCAAAATCAACCTTGCCATCATACAGAGAAATTTCAAGCCTTGTAGAAGACATATTATACCACACTATTATCAAAAGCACACTCTCAGAAATACCACACACACACTGTTGTCAAAAGAAACACACTCACAGTAACCAATCGCTTAAAGACCCGAGAAGACCCGAGAGCATAAAAATAGCAATATCAAGAAAAATTAAAGAATCATTAATGCAGAACACTTAGACAAAGAACACGATTAAAAAAGAGAAAGAGACTCTGCTACCACTGTTGTCAATCGTGTCTTGATTCTATGCTGAAAACAAAGAAATAAAATGAACACAAGGTTTATCATGGTTCACCAAAAATGGCTACATCCACGTTGAACTCCATAGGAGAAGCCCTTGCACTATCATAAACCAATTACACCCTCCCTCACGTTTCCCTCCGAAGAACAATTAAAGATCAAAGAACAAAAACAAGAAATCTAACCAATCTGTCGAACTCAATTACCCGAGCTCGAACCCTAGAGAAAACTCCTTTCTCTACCGATCAAGACGATCACCGATTCCTTCCGATCTTCGTCGATTTCTGCAACTTCCAAAGAGAAACTACCCGAGAGAGAACCTAAAAACTACCCCTTACCCGAATACAAAACTCACAACACCGAATGAGCTCTCTGTCACCAGAGAACCCGATTCTATTATTTTAACCACTAGAACAAATGACAACCATCAGATTAAAAATAAATCAACACTTCTGATCGTGCCACATCATCACTTGCTATGGGCTTGGGCTTCACAGAATCATTGGGCTTCACTTAACACATAATATTTTATTTTCTCAATTCGTTGCTGTCTTTTATATAAATTAGTAATCAGTGAAGTTTATTCTATAATCATTCAAGTGGATAATTATTATTTGTGTTGTGCATACATTTAAAAGAAAAAACATGTAAAGAAAAAAATTACTTTTACGACAATGTAATTTTTTTATGATTCATGACCCATAGATATTTACAAGTTTCAATAATTTTTATGGTCCATGGTCTATAGGTGTTTAAAAGTATTAGTATCATGAGAAATTATTCAATTATGTAATTTGCACATGCTTCTTTATATATCAACGTTTAAAATATGTTCGTTATAACGTGTAAGTGCTATGACCACTAGTATTAAAAAAATATATACACTCACTTTTGCAAAAGGAAAAAAGAACGCTCTGATATGAAAACAGAACAGAGTAAAAAGTCACTGACGTCACTGCGGTTCGGATTCTGAAAAATCTAGGTTAGCAACTCGGTATTCCAAAGGGTTGTAACACTTCGTGTGACATCGAAAATTAATGCGATATTAGACAATATTTAAACTGCGGAAATTAATTATATGAAAGATTGGTAATGCACTTCAGCAATCAGCCTACGTCTGCAGAGCCACGCCCAGATATAAAAACATTTTAAGAGTTTGAACAAGATTATAAGACACTCGGACTAATTCAAAGTAAGACTCTCTCTTGACATTGACACCGCATCTTCCAACCTTTACTAATAAAACTGTTTTTGCGAGCTCCCCTCGACTTAAAAACAATCTCTTCCGGATCTAAACGCGATAAGCTCCCTTTGTCAATAAGCAGAACTTCTCCCGAGTTCCAAGACAGCCTCCTCCCGAGACTAAGCTTCAATGAAGATATCAAGGGTAAATTCCTATGACACTATCAGTGACACTTGACAATGTCTTAGGATAAGATAAGTCAACACACTCCAATAGACAGTCTTTCACCAGACCGAAATAACAATGACTTACATCATACGAATCCGTGGGTGAAGAAAGAATCGCCCGAATGAATAATGACTTTCGGCTCATAAGAATAATGGCTTCAGCAACTTTTAATTGTGAGAGAAGAATTGTAACACCCGAGAAATTTCATGACGAATATTCCTGCTAAGTGTGTCGAATCCTTATAAGACCTTAGAAACGATTACCGAACAAAGTAGAAATAATAGAGAAGCTATAATGCAAGAATTTAAAGACGGAACTAAGGGGAGATTAATATTATAGGTTTATGAATTGGTATATGGGTTAAGATTTAATTAGAGAGAAATTTTGTGGCTTCTTCAGGAAGCCACTACAAAGCTTGTATCCAAACACCTTCCAATCTCACCTACCTTCATCCTTTCCTCTTCCACCCTTCACGTAGCAGCACTCCATTCTTTTCCCTCATCTTTTCTGTTTTTCTTCCCACGAGAGTGAGATAGAGCGTTTTCTCTTCCTCCATCAACATTTTTTTGGGAAGCTCCAAAGGTGAGTTTTGCATGATTTTCTTTATGGGTCTTCTCCTTAGCTTGAAGACAGAATAATGTTTGGGTATGGTTGTGTATTCGATGAAATGTGGTTGGGGTTTTCCTAGTTGTTAAGAGGTGCACGATATTTCGGAATGGTTGTTGATTTTCTTCTTTAATTGATGTTTAAGCAGAAGTTTCCCCGATGTAAGGCCAAAATCTGGATTTTCGATTGGTGTTGAATTGTTTGAGCATTTGGCTGAAATTTTAAAATGTTCTGGATGATTGTTGGAAGTTTGAATTATCTTGGAGATTGGTTTCAAATAGACAGTGTTTCTAATGATTTTGAAGTTGGATAGTTAATGCTTGGATTAGTTTATTGATTGATGTAGTGACTTTAGGATTGTAGTTGTAGATTGAAAGGGATTATGAATGTTTGATTATGAATGTTAATGGAAAGTTATATGCTTAGGTTTACAGGACAAAGGAATCGATCGTGTTGGATCGAAACGCTAAGGACGCCAGGTAAGTGAATGTTGCATGTTTTTGGCCGATTGGCCTACATCACAGGGTGCTAGGGAGTAAATGTTTTAATTGGTTGTTTTGAAGATTGCATGCATAGAATTGGGTATGTTTATGGGTAGATTAAGTTGTAGGGTTAGAATTTGTTTGTGTTATGATAAGTGTTGAAAGTCATGTGTTTTAATGTGATGAGTCTTATGCGGATTATGTTATGTATTTGTATGTGCATTATGTATGGGGTTCATGCATCATGTTTAATGGAAAATGTTTTTCATGTACGAAGTATGTAAGTGAGGTAATGAATAAATGTGGCTTCGGTGGGATCGATTGCCCCCAATGTGACTTCGGTGGGATCGATTGCTCCCAATGTGACTTCAGTGGGATTGATTGCCCCCAATGTGTCTTCGGTGGGATTGATTGCCCCCAATGTGACTTCAGTGGGATCAATTGCCCCCAATGTGACTATGTCAAGTGAAGTTAAGTAAATGTCAAAAAGTGTATTGTTTCATGAATTGCATATACATGTCACTATACAATGTCAAGTGAAATTAAGTAAAGCAAATATTAAAAAGTGTGTTGTTTCATGAATTGCATGTACATGTCATTGAACATTCTTTACTAAGAGTTAGGCTCATAGTTTGAACTCTGTGATATAGGTGACGAGGGTATAGGTGTGGACCTCGAACCTCAAGTGGATTGTTAGAAGCAGTTGGAGGGGTACGTCCATCGTAGTGATCCGGTGTTTGTTACGGCGATTTCGACCGTGGTTAGTATGTGGATGTCTGTTTGTCTAGTATGAGTTAGTATTGTCTAAGTAAGAGAATGACAATGTTGATGTACGTGGGTAGAAAGGTTTGATAAAAAATGTGTGAGAAGTTAAGTTTTAATGTGAATGTTGTGGGTGGTTTTATAGAAGGTATACTTTGGATGATGTTAAATAGATCTCAAATAGTGAAATTTCTGGATGCTTGTGAGTAGGTAAAAATCTGGTTGGAGGTAATTTATAGAGTTATACTCCCCATTTTCTTATAGAAAGTGGTCGATTGGGTGTTTAGGTGCTCGATAGAAAGTTAAGTATTTTGGCAGGGGCAACGTCGACCGATTTTAAGTGTGAATCAGTCGGGGTTGTCGACCCCAGCAAATTTGAGCCCTTGTATAAATTTTAAGTTAAGTGTTCTGGCAGGGGCAACATCGACCGATTTTAAGCGTGAATCGGTCGGTGTTGTCGACCTCAGCATATTAGAATCTTTATATATATATATATATATATATAAATATTCAGTTAAGTTGTTAAGTTTCATTGAGTGTTCGGTTGATGATGTCGACCATTTAGCGAAACGTGTTCGGTTGATGACGTCGACCATTTCAGAGAGAGGTTCAGTTGATGACATCGACCATTTAGTGAAAAGTTCGTCGGTTGATGACGTTGACCATTTAGCGAAAGGTGTTCGGTCGATGGACGATAACGTCGTCTGATTTTGTGGCAGAGGCCACGTCGACCGATCTCATTACTGAGGCCATGTCAACCAAAACCCAGTCTTACTATTTTTAGCACTACTAGTTGAGTTTGATTTAATATAGTGTTTCCATACGAAATTTGTCTTTCGCTAAATGAAGCTTATTGTCATTAACGAGTGCAAATAGAGAATTGAATTAAAAGTTTAAATTTTTACGTAAATTTTTTTAGGATTAGTTAAAAGGAGAAATTAGGGGACGTTATAGTATAGTATCAGAGCCACGAGGTTGAAATCGTTCAGTTGATTACCTAACATCGCCAATCACTGCATGAGAGCACTCCAACAACTATAATTGTTTAAGTTCATGTGAAAGTTTTGTTTTTTAAATTTAGTTATTCTGTTTATAGGATTTTCTTAAAAATGGTGAGTGGACATCAGGATGAAGCAAACGATAGTGCTTGTGCCATCGACCGTTTAACCGAACTGGTGGGTGTACAGTCTCATATGGTGGAACGCATGATGGCCAGGGAAGATAACGGAAACAATAATAATGGGAATGCTCCACGTGACACCAGTGGGGATAGATTCAGGCGACTCCGACCGCCTACGTTTGATGGGCTATCTACGGACCCTACTTACGCCGAGAAATGGATCCGGGCGATCGAGAGAATGTTCAACTATGCGGAGGTGGAAGAAAGTAAGAAAGTCTTGTGTGACGTATTTCATCTCACCAAGGGTGCGGGATTTTGGTGGGACACCGTGCAGACAACTATGACAACGACAGAAATGGCTTGGGATGAGTTTAAAAGGATTTTCTACAAAAAGTACTTCTACCGTAGTGTGAGGAAGGAAAAGATGGTCGAGTTTGCTCAACTACGGCAAAATGGATAAGTGGCTGAGTATATCTAGAAATTTGAATCACTCTCCCGCTATGCAAGCCATCTGGTAGACACCGAAGAAAACAAGGTACACTAGTTCATCCAGGGTCTGAAGATGGACATCTTACGTGGGATCACAACCGGGGGATTTGATGAGACACCGTATACGAAAGTGGTGGCCAAGGCTTTTCAGTTGGAAACCTTAGAAATGAAGTTCCAGAAATAGAAGGATTCATCAAAGAGATTCCTTCATGATGCCCCACAACAACAACATAATAATGGACGGCAACAACAAATGGGGGAAGTAAAAAGACCTGTGGAGGAAAGAGTTGAGCAAGGAAGGGAGAGACGTATGCGAGGGCCTTCACATGCACAGTATAATCAATGCTCAAAGTGTAAAGGAAATCATCAGGGTGATTGTAAAGCTGGTTCAGGCAGATGTTTTAAATGTAATGAATTATGTCATATCGCCTACAACTGCCCTAGGTGGAATAGAGGACCTACAAGAGTTTCACCGAAAGTTGCGGCTCGCAGCAAACCCGATGGTACCAAACAACCATCTGAAAAATCAGGTACAATTATGAGGTAATGAATATTAGAAGAGAGGTGTAGTTTAGGGTAAGGATTTAAAAAAAAAAAAAAGGTATTCATATAATGAGTAGAGGTAGACCTGAAATAGAGAGGGTTGAAGGATTTTGTGGGTCAATAGTGTAACGGGTCTAATTGAGAGCAAGGGGCCTATTAATCACAAGATGCTGAAGCACTAAGTTAAGAACTACTGAAGTGGAGGATTGGCTGGAAGTATATATGAACCGTTATCGAAATTGCTAGGCTATCTAAGGAGGGATGTGATGTAACGACCCAGACACTGTACCCATTTACTCGTACTGTATTTTTTTTTATCCATATTAAACTTAAGCGGAATTGAAGTCTACATTTTAAACCACTTAAAACAAAACCATTTATAAACTTAAATCTATTTAAAATAATTAATAAAACAATTTAAAACATTTATCAAATCGGCAGGGACAAAACCGGAAGGCAGGGGAAAAGAAAAGCAGCGACTAATCGCTGCAAGCACTGCACAATGCAGCTCCCAATCGCTGCATTATGCAGTGCCCGATCGCTGCATATTGCAGCGACTAATTTTACTCTCTGGAATCTGAGATTCCAGAGAGCTAACCCAACATTTTCTTCCATACATCTTCATCTAAACTGTCTATAAAACAACTCTCTCCTTCCCTACATACAAATCGCAAAACGCACACAACCCACTTTTAAACCGAATCCAATTTAAGAAAACAAATCGCATGGTTCTGTTTAAAAACTGAGCATCCCCTTATACCATATGTTTACAAAATACATTTCAAAACGTTTTATAAACAACTCAAAACATAATCTATCCACTACCAGATTCAAACAGCCTAATATGTTCAGCTATACAATTCATATCGTGTCCCCAAAACATGTACCTACATCCCCATGGGTCATTATGCGCACCGACTACCCAGCACACTCCCACGGGCCATCTTTCTTCAACTGTTCATGCCTCGGGTGGAGGGATCTCATCCTCACCTGTGTAGAGGTCACCTACACCATAATATAAGTCGTGAGCTTAAGGCTCAGTAAGTCTACGTGAATGCAAATGAATGCCATGCGTACAGTTTGTAAAACATGCGTCCTACCTTTTCGCTATTCATTTCATTTCATTACATTACAGAGACGTCACCGTGGCCTCACTCTCGCTAGATAAGAGCGGCACATCCCGCGATTGGATAGCCCCTCGGATCTAACCAGGGGGAAAACATGCTCCCCAAGCAGCCATGTCTGAACCACCGCCACCTCCTTGACCAGATTACATACATTTATACCTTTTCATTAATCTTTTCCTTTTCATGAAAACATGCATAGAAATTCCTTTTTCGTGCTTTTCAGAAACATGATGCGTGAACATGTGCAATGCTGTAAACATAATTAAAACATACAAACAATGAACATGAACATATAACACTTAACTAAAACTAACTACCCAACCTATTCACCCAACTCAATCTATAATCTCCAATTTCCTCGAACAACAGAAGATCATATGGTGTAGGCCAATCGGCCAAACAAGTCGCGGAGACTTACCTGAAGTCTGTTGCAATGCTAGTTCCGTCTACGAGCGTCGTTCACATACGGCAATCCACAACAATTATCATTAAAATGCATTTGAACCGATAACGTCCAAATTAATAAAGTCCTTAACTAAAGGAGTTTCCTAAAATTCCAACTTAACTAATCGATGCGTTTTATCGAATAATTTGCGCTCGATAATTCCAAATTACCATTAACAGATTTCTCCAAAATCTCGAAAATTAGTCAAACTCTAACATTCGTCCTAAATCGATTAATTTCGTCCAACAACGCTCAATACGTTCTATACATTCATAAATTCAGTAAACCCATCGATTTCTAATCTTAAATCACATTTTTAGCAAAAACCCTAAACGAACCCTAATCGGTAAAATCTCTAAAAAAACTGAGAACTAAAGCCGAAAAACACTAGAGACTCACCTAGAATCACGAGGGGAGAAGAAAACGTGAAGAACAACTGACGATAGGAGGACGAATCGCCGGCGTTGAAGAGGAGAAGCGCCGCGGAGAAGGAAGGTCGCTAGAGAGGTTTTCCTTATCTGGAAATCGTGAATTGCAAAGGAAAAAGGGGGAACGTTACTTTTATTATAATTTAACTTCTCAAATTACCATTTTGCCCTTTTACTTATTTTCTATTTGATTCGTCATTTATTTCGTTAATTAGCTAACGATTCGGTTTCTCCAAACTTCCTTATTTCACCAATAATTCCAACTTATTATTAGGGTTCTAATAAAACTGTCTGTTCGCAAATCGGACCACGTTTACTATTTTTACTAAAACGTCCTTTATATTACGAGAAACGTAATTCTCGTAATTTAGCGTCACGACTTTTAAAATTCTCATAATTTTCCTAAAATCCATATTAATTATTAGGATCGTAATAACGCTTTCTTTTCGTAAAACGAGCTTGATTTGACATATTTACAAAAATACCATTTATATTAAAATATTAATATCCCATAAAGTCGGGTATTACATGTGATTTAGGATTTTGTTAGTAGGATGAATGATATCAAATCGTTACTAGAGAAAATGTAGAATTTACTTAGGAGTTTAGTTAAGGAAAATCGTTGATCATGGAATGTGAAGGTTAGTTCAAATAGGAGGTTCATACCGTAGAAGGCATCCTTGAGAAGACGTGAGCGTAAATTCATAGTTCATGTGCATGGGGATATGAGCTATATGAAGTAAGGTCGGAATAAAGAGAGATGAAATGAGAAAATAGATTATATCTTTGAATTTCATACGGACATGTGGTATGGATAATGATGGATTATGTCTTAAGTACAAATAAGTTTTGGTGGGATTAAACCGAAAGACTTAGAAAAGGATTTGGTAGTAATTGAGATTAATAGGTATAAAAGTTGGACAACTTCAGTAGAATGTAGGTAGTTATGAAAGTTACATTTGAGGATAAAGAGGTAGAAATCTTTAGGAAATGAAGTTTGACAACTAAGGATGAGAATATATAGCTTCGAATAGAATGAACATGGGAGTAGAGGAGTTAGGTAACACTTGAGAGAGATCAGGAGATTAAAAGACTTTTAGGTCTAAGCAAATTTTGGGGACAAAATTTTATTAAGGTGGGTAGAATGTAACACCCGGGAAATTTCATGCCGAATATTCCTGCTAAGTGTGTCGAATCCTTATAAGACCTTCGAAATGATTACCGAACAAAGTAGAAATAATAGAGAAGCTATAATGCAGGAATTTAAAGACGGAACTATGGAGAGATTAAGATTATACGTTTATGAATTGGTATATGGGGTTAAGATTTAATTAGAGAGAAATTTTGTGGCTTCTTCAGGAAGCCACTACAAAGCTTGTATCCAAACACCCTCTTATCTCACCTACCTCCATCCTTTCCTCTTCCACCTTTCACGTAGCAGCACTCCATTCTTTCCCCTCCTCTTTTCTATTTTTCTTCCTACGAGAGTGAGAGAGAGAGTTTTCTCTTCCTCCATTGACGTTTTTTTGGGAAGCTCCAAAGGAGAGTTTTGCATGATTTTCGTTATGGGTTCTTCTCCTTAGCTTGAAGACAGAATAATGTTTGGGTATGGTTGTGTATTCGATGAAATTTGGTTGGGGTTTTCCTAGTTGTTAAGAGGTGCATGATATTTCGGAATGGTTGCTGATTTTCTTCTTCAATTGATGTTTAAGCATGATAGATATGCATGTTGATAGTTTCTATGGAAAGAAGAGGAGAAATAGTGAAAGTTTGATTGTTGGAGCTAAATATAGGGCAAATACGGATTTGAAATTCTGGCATTGATGGTAATTTATTTTTGTTAAATGGATTTCGTTAAGAATTGAATGAATTACGAATTTATGAAGTTTCCCCGATGTAAAGCCAAAATCTGGATTTTCGATTTGTGTTGAATTGTTTGAGCATTTGGCTGTAATTTTAAAATGTTCTGGATGATTGTTGGAAGTTTGAATTATCTTGGATATTGGTTTCAAATAGACAGTGTTTCTAATGATTTTGAAGTTGGATAGTTAATGCTTGGATTATTTTATTGATTGATGTAGTGACTTTAGGATTGTAGTTGTAGATTGAAACGGATTATGAATGTTTGATTATGAATGTTAATGGAAAGTTATATGCTTAGGTTTACAGGACAAAGGAATCGATCATGTAGGATCGAAACGCTAAGGACGCCAGGTAAGTGAATGTTGCATGTTTTTGGCCGATTGGCCTACATCACAGGGTGCTAGGAAGTAAATGTTTTAATTGGTTGTTTTGAAGATTGCATGTATAGATTTGGGTATTTTATGGGTAGATTAAGTTGTAGGGTTAGAATTTGTTTGTGTGACAGCCCCCAGACCCGATCGGGGTCCGAGGAGCCATCACTCTGGAACATTCAAAACGGGGATTATTTTTTTTTGAATAAACAGACTGAACCTTTAAAAACAAACCCTTAAAACTTTACAGAGAGAGAACGTTCTCTGGAATTAAAAGCGAAACGGGAAACAGTTAAAATCAGACTACAGAACGAATGACAGAAGGGAAAGTAGGAAGACTGGAACACTTAAGGATTTGGACGTAAACCTTCTCTGGACGAGTGTAGGGAGACCGGGAGAATTGCAAACGGGGAAACATAAATAGGCGATGAAATAAACAGACAGAAATGGACGACTTGACATGCAGTGGGAAACCTAATAAAATGGGAAACAAAACTGGAAGTCATGCCGAAGAAAGACTACAGTGAATGACAGGGTCGGGTGATGTAGGTGAAGACAGATAGATGTAAACTACAGGTAGAAATGAAATGTTCACAGGTAGATGTGAACTACAAGCAGAAGATTACTGTTCACCGGTAGAAGTGAACTACAGACAAAAGATTACTGTTCACCGGTAGAAGTGAACTACAGGCAAAAGTTTACTGTTCACCGGCATAAGTGAACTGGGTGGAAGATGTGGATGGATGACGTCAGACGGAAGAAGCGATTTTTAAAGGCAGCGTTGATATGATTTTAAAGGCAGCGGTGGATGTGATTTTTAAAGGCAAAATTGGCAACATTTAACAGGAAGACATGTAAACAGGGAGCTTAAAACAGAAGGCATAAAAAGTTTCAGACCCTCAAAACCCGATTCAAAACAAAGTTATAAAACATGCTTTACAAATGACAGAGATTCAAGAAAAATAAACTGCATGGATAGCTCTAAAATTCGAGATCATCCATGCACAACCTAAAAAGGAATGACTCAAGCAGTTCCAGAATGTTTTCAAAACATAGATACAACTGTCAAGCAGAGGTTTTAAATACATCAACAGAAAGTTTATACATCGTTTTAAAATCCCAAAGGCTGTACAGAACTGGACATAACTTTAGAAAAACACATCCTCACAGGAAATACATTTGTCTGACTGCAGCAATCACCCCGTGAGCTCATCCTGCCAACTACATCAACTCATCATCTTGAGGCACAATGTCCTCTTCTGGAGGATCCATACCAACAACAGGGAGTTCAACTAGGAGACTAGAGCTCAGTAAGAACATACAATACAAAGTGATGCACGTGCTATGCATGAACATTTTCCAATACATGAACATTACATTACATTTCACTAGACAGGAAGGTATAAGTGGGAAGAAGAGCTGGCGCAACAGGAGTACATACCACAACAGGACATAACAGGAGTACATGACAGGATGCCAGTCCTCGTCCACACTTAACCATACATTTTATTACAGGTTTTTTCTTACTTAAATTCAAACTGTGTGCAGAAAACATTTACATGACTTTCAAAGAAAACGTGTATGCATGAACATTCATAGACATGCGACAGAATAATAAGCAGGATATAAAACAGAACACACTTAACCTAAAACATAACCTATAGTTTAACTACCCAACAGAAATCCCGACAACATAAAATCTAGTACCTCCGTATTGTAGGGCCTTAAGGGCCAAACCTATACGTATGAACTTACCTGTTGCTGTAGAGTTGCAAGTCTTGAACGTCTTGGTTATGCACGGACCTAAAACATGCACGTAAACAAAATAAACAGAGCTGTAAATGTTAACTAATAACTTAGTAAAATATGCAGCAAACTCCATTCAAACCTTTAGAAAACAAACCAATTTGTTTTCATACAAAAACAGTGAGTTTTCTCCAAAATACCTTAATCCTAAATTTCAACAAAACTTACATCTTAACTTGTCCAAACTCGTTAACTAGGTTAGATGATTACTTTTGCTGAAGGAAACAGAAGAAATAGGTGAAACAAGGTTTTTGGAAGTTTGTCTCAATTGCCTGAAAGAGAGAACAAAGAGGAGGATGAAAATGAAGGTTTACGTAGAAGAGAGAAGAGGAGACAATAGGTAGGTTTCTCAGCAAGTTATGGACATTTGGCAACCATCCATTGGCTCCCTCCCACCTACCTTAATTCCTTCCTAATTTACCCATCCATGCATTTCTAACTATTGGTTTTTAACTAAATTACTATTTAGTTCGTCGAACCGATTTTACGAATCACTCTCATTCAATTGAACACGTCGACAATTTCATTAAAAATAGTCATTGCATTAACATCAGAGTAACTCCACTTAATTATTCGGGGAATAATTACATAAGTAAAATGCCGGGTGTTACATTCCACCCACCTTAACAAAATTTTGTCTCCAAAATTTGCTTAAGCGAATAGCTCCGGATATTGGGCTCTAACATCTTGTTGTCTTTCCCATGTGGCTTCCTCCACATTAGGATTGCGCTACAAAACTTTCACCAATGAGACTACCTTGTTGCGCAACACCTTGAGTGAAGTATTCAATATCTGTATGGGTCTTTCTTCATATGTCAACATTGGCATGATATCAAAGTCCACCTGTTTCACGATCTGAGTTGGATCTCGATCACACTTTCTCAGCATCGAAATATGAAAGACGTTGTGAACTCCATCCATAGACGCTAGCAACTGAAGTCTGTAAGCCATGCTTCCTACTTTCTTCAAGATGGGAAAGGGCCCAACAAACCTTGGACTTAGCTTCCCTTTCTTGCCAAATCTCATCACGCCCTTGAAAGGCGACACCTTCAGGAATACTTCATCGCCTTCAGCGAATTCCAAGTCTCTCCGTCTCCGATCTGCGTAACTTTTCTGTCGACTCTGAGCAGTATTGATTCACTATCTGATAGTAGCAATCAGCTCAGACATCTGTTGCAATAACTTGGGGCTGACAAGTCTGGATTCTCCAACTTCATCCCAACATAATGGAGACCTGCATTTCCTACCATAAAGGGCTTCATATGGAGCCATGTCAATTGTAGGCTGGTAGCTATTATTATAAGCGAACTCCACTAATGGCAAGTATCTACTCCAAGGAGCATGAAATTACAGCACGCACGACCTTAACATATCCTCCAGTATCTGGATCGTTCACTCAGATTGTCCGTCCGTCTGTGGATGAAATACCGTGCTGAAATCTAACTTGGTGCCCAAGGAGTTATGCAAGCTTTTCCAAAACCTCGACGTGAAT
This sequence comes from Begonia masoniana, assembly GCA_022432975.1. Taxonomy (NCBI): domain Eukaryota; kingdom Viridiplantae; phylum Streptophyta; class Magnoliopsida; order Cucurbitales; family Begoniaceae; genus Begonia; species Begonia masoniana. The sequence goes on along the minus strand of CM039511.1, from coordinate 15,736,295 downwards.
CTAGGGTCCCGGTAAGATACAATTGATACTGGCACCCCATGCAATTTGATGATCTCGCTAATGTATAGCTCTGCATACTGGTCCATAGAGAATGTCGTCTTCACAGGTAGAAAATGGGCCGACTTCGTCAATCTGTCTACTATGACCCATATGCTATTATGGCCCTTAGCCATTTTTGGAAGGCCGACAACAAAATCCATCGTGATGTTCTCCCACTTCCATTCAGGGATCGGGAGAGGCTGAAGTGTTCCACCTGGTTGTTGATGTTCAGCCTTGACTTGTTGACATATCATACAAGACTCCACATATTTGGCCACTTCATTCTTCATATTCGGCCACCAGAAGTGAAGTTTCAAGTCTTGATACATCTTCGTGCTTCCAGGATGTACAGAGAAAGAAGATGATTGTAGGGGTGGGCAGACCCGAAACCGACCCGAGCAACCGAACCAAACCGAGGGTTCGATTTGGTTTGGTTCGGGTACATGAGTCCTTTTTTTGTGTTCGGGTCGGGTTCACTTATAGACTTACGGGTTTGGTTCGGGTGGATGTCAAACCCGAACCGAAAAAAACCGAACCCTGAAGCTTGCACAAATATTTGGGCTTAGAGTTAGGGTGTCGGGATTGATTTTCGGTTTAGGGCAGACGACTCCTCGGCGACAGACGATTCCTCGGCGAAGCAAAGTGACAGACGACTCCTCGGCGATAGACTACCGACGACTCCTCGACGAAGCGACAGACAACCGACGAGACGACTCCTCGGCGCTCCAGCGACAGCGACAGACGACTCCTCGACGACAGACGGCTCCTTGGTACTCCAGCGAGCGACAGACGACAAGTATATAGCAGGTATTCATAGATTTGTTATATTATATAGTTTGTGATCAGAAAATAAGATTCGCAGACCTACTAATCAGTAATCACCGTGAAGAAATTACTTAACTGTTTCGTAGAATTCTTCTGTTACCTTCAAACATTAAGTTTACTTGTTCATCAAGCTCTGTAAAGCTTTCTGGTTTAGGTTAAGTTTTCGTCAGCATATTGCAGAAAGCACCAACTCCTCGACCCTGTATGTGTAATGTGTTTATAATTTTTTATTTATGTACTAGTATAAATTAGGGCTGATGTCATGTGGGAGACTCTTCGAAATTGTTGATCGAGAGCATTGTTTTCTGTTTAAAATTATAGGGTGTTTATTTATGTAATTGTTGCTTGCTGTGAGTCTGACTATTGATTGTGACATATTTGTGATATTTGCTATAGAATAATAGAATTGTTTAAATTTGTTTCGTTAATTGAATGATGAATATGATTGCTGTTAATTATTTTTTTAGGATGGAAACTAATGTGAATGATAGTAATCCGAAGAAAAGAAATAGATCCAATGCTTGGATAACTTCACTTTGGATGAAAATTGTGATGAAAATGCACCTAAAGCTAGTTGTAACCACTGTGGTCAGTCATATGCATGTCATTCTGTACGAAATGGTACTTCAAATATGACCAAACATTTAAAGGTGTGTAAAAAGTATTTGTCAAAATTGGATGTCAAACAAACAACATTGCTTTTTTTAAAGAAGGAAAGTGGGGGACAATGTTCTAAAGTAGCAACATTTACTCAGGTAGGGGACGTAAAGTGATTGCTAGCATGCTAATTAAGGATGAATTGTCTATGAGAATGGTTGAATGGGAAGGATTTAAAGAATGTCTTCAATATTTTCAAAGTTCTTTTGTTATGCCTTCTCGTAGAATAGTAGCAAGAGATATTGAAGCTATATACAACAATGAGAAAAGACAGTTGAAAGAATTTATTAGTAGAAAAAGTCAAAGAGTGAGTTTAACTACTGAAACTTGGACTTCGAATCAAAATATCAATTATATGGTTGTGACTGGTCATTTTATTGATGGTGATTGGAAGTTGCATAAAAAAATTTTGAATTTTGTTCAAATAGAAAATCACAAAGGTGAAACCATTGAAAAATTACTTGAAGACTGTTTGTTGGGCTGGGGCATTGAGAATGTTTTGACCATTACTGTTGATAATACATCATCTAATGATGTTGCAATTTCTTGTTCGGTTAAGACTTTGTGTAATTGGTAGAGTTCGGTTGTTTTAGATGGAGAATTTATTCATGTTAGATGCTTTACGCACATTTTAAATTTGATTGTTAATGATGGGTTGAAGGAACATCAACATTCAATTAGCAGGATACGAAAAGCTGTCAAATATATTAAATCTTCCCCAGGAAGATTACAACATTTTAAGAATTGTGTTGACAATTGCAAGATTGCATTTAAAGGAAATGTAACCCTGGATGTGTGCACTAGATGGAACTCTATGTATTTGATGCTAGATAATGCTGAGAAATATGAAAAAGCTTTTGAAAAAATGAGAGAATGTGACAGCAATTTCATATCAGACCTTGATGAAGAAGGGCCTCTTACAAGCGAAGATTGGACAAATATTCGAGTATTTTGCAAGTTTCTGAAAGTTTTTATGACTCAACTAACACTGTTTCAACTTTATTACATGTTACATCTAATTTGTATGTTAGTGAAGTATGTCAGTTAAAGATGATCATTCAACAACATGCCATGGCTAACAATATGCTATTAAGGACAATGGCTTTAGGCATGCAGAATAAATTTGACAAGTATTGGGGCACTTATGAAAGGTTCAATATTCTTGTCTTCGTGGCGGTCCTTCTCGATCCAAGATGCAAGTTAAAACTATTAAAACATTATCTAAGCATCTTGTTTGGGAATGATAGAGTTGTAGAGCTTATGAACAAAGTGGAGAATGTAATGGAAAGACTATATTTGGATTTCAAAGGTGATTCAAATGACGGATGTCTAACTTCAAGGGTTGAGACAGTGATTATAAAACTATTGATGAAAGTACTTCATTTATTTTATATGAACTATTATATTGCAAATATTATTTTTATTCTTACTAGTCACTAGTTTCATATTATTTAATTTTTGTTATAGAAATTGATGCTTTAACTCAAAGGAATGAAGAAAAAGAGAAAGATATTATCGAGTTATAGCTAAGGTACGATTAAGCAATTTGATCAATTTCTAAAGATTTTGCATGAAGCTTTATCATTTTTGTTGTGCATTCTTAGAAAGCTGAGCTTAAGCCACCGGTTGTGTTTAAATGCCGACATGGTCTTACTAATCGTTTCTATTTCTTCATTTTGTTGAAGGTTATTGCTATTAACGGCAAGTGTCTGGAACAAGTTGGATGAGAACCTCCTTCTTCATTGGTAGAACTTTGATTTTGTGCATGGCTATTATTTAGTTTCTTCCTAAGTCTCTGATTATAGCTGTGTTGTGTATGGGTTTATAAGCACTTGGACACAATCTCTCTGGAAACTTGTTAGTTTAATTGTATTGTAAAGGCAACTAATATTGCAACCGAACCAAAATTGTAGGTTTTTCTCAGGCTGTAACTTGCAAGGTTTTAAATTTTAATTGTATTTATTTGATGTTTACAGGTATGAACCGACTTGACCCGAACCGAACCAACCTGAACTTTTTGGTTCGGGTCTGTTTTAAGTTATTTGGGTTCGGGTTCGGGTTCAGGTTTGGAAACTAGAACCCGAAACCAAAAAGGTCGGTTATGTTCGGTCCAAAACCGAACCGAACCGATGATTGCCCACCCCTACATGAGTGGGCTTCCGACAAGATGTTCTTTCGTAGCTCTTCATCTTTCGGAACATACCATCTATCTCTGAACTTCAGAATACCATCTCCTGAATAGCTAAACTCGGAAGAGGCCATAGGTAACTTGCTTACTATATCAGCCACTTCCTTTGAATTGGTCTTCTGGACTTCTTTAATTCGGTCCAGGATGGTGGGTCGTAGTGTCAAGTCCGCTAGCATGGCCGATAGCCCAGAAACTATCTCCATATCAAACTTCTGGATCTCTGTCCTCAAAGGCATTGATACGGCCGACATAGCTGGTTGCATAGTAGCTGGCATCCTGCTCAATGCATCAGCTACCACATTAGCCTTCCCTGGGTGGTATTTAATCTCAACATCATAATCTTTCACAAATTCTAACCACCGCCTTTGCCTCATGTTTAACTCTTTCTGGGTAAATATGTACTTCAAACTGTGATCAGAAAACACCTCACATGATTGTCAATATAAGTGGTGTCTCCATACTTTCAGTGCAAAGACAACTGCCGCTAACTCAAGGTCGTGAGTATAGTAGTTTTGCTCGTGGTTCTTCAATTGTCTGGATGCATATGCTACTACTTTCCCTTTTTGCATTAATACACATCCCAAGCCGACCTTGGACGCATCACAGTATACGCTGAATTTGCCGTCTTCAACTGGCAATACTAACAGAGGAGCAGTGGTTAATTTCTGCTTAAGTGTCTGAAAACTCACCTCACAAGCTTCAGACCACTTGAACTTGATGTCTTTCCTCGTTAAGCTGGTCATAGGCTTCGCTATCACAGAAAATCCCTTGATAAACTTTCTGTAATAACCAGCTAACCGGATAAAACTCCGTACCTCACTGGCATTTCTCGATCTCGGCCATTCTTTCACTGCCAGAATCTTGGCTAGATCCACGGACACTCCTTCTGCCGACAACACATGGCCTAGGAAGTTAATCCCGGTCAACCAGAATTCACACTTCGACAACTTGGCGTACAATTGGTGTTGTTTCAGAGTCGATAGCACAATTGTCAAGTGCTCCTCGTGCTCGGTCTCACTTCTGGAGTATACCAAGATGTCGTCGATGAAGACGATTACAAATTTATCCAAGAAGTCCTGGAATATCCTATTCATCAAGTCCATAAATGCCGTCGGGGCATTAGTCAATCCAAAAGACATCACCAAGAACTCATAGTGTCCGTATCGGGTCCTGAATGTGGTCTTTGGAATATCATCAGCTCTGACCTTCAACTGGTAATACCCGGAGCGCAAATCAATCTTCGAGAATACCCGAGCCCCTTGTAACTGGTCAAATAAATCATCGATCCTCGGCAACGAGTACTTATTTTTGATGGTCAATTTGTTCAGCTCACGGTAATCAATGCACATGCGTAGGGACCCATTCTTCTACTTAACAAATAGGACTGGAGCACCCCACAGAGAGAAGCTAGGGCGCACAAAGCCATTGTCCACCAATTCCTTTAGCTGAGCCTTCAACTCCCTCAGTTCTATTGGTGCCATACGATACGGATTCTTCAATACCGGTTCAGCACCAGGATGTACTTCAATTTTGAATTCAATCTCGCGGTCCGGTGGCAATCCATGCAGGACGTCTAAGAAGACCTCTAGGAAGTTTCGAATCACCAGGGATATCTTGTAGTCCTGCCTCACCTTGCCTTTGAACATCTATTACGTGGGCGAGAAAACTGACAAATCCTGACCTCATCAGCTGTTAAGCTTTCAAGGAGGATATAACAGGCATATTGTATTTCTTTGGTATTACCTGATAGGAGAACTTTACCTCGTTCGGGCGCTTAAAAGACACGAGCCCGGACCTGCAGTTGATGGTGGCATGGTGTCTAAACAGCCAGTCCATCCCCAGAATCACATCGTATCCTTTCTGTGACGACCCTCAACCCGATCGGGCCCGAGGAGCCATCACTCATGGGACATTTAACAGAAAACGGGACGTATATTTTTTTTTTTAATAAACAAAGCAGACCGAACTTTTTAAAACAGACCAACCCTTAAAACTTTACAGAGAGAGAGAACTTTCTCTGAATTTGAAAACTGGGAGCTAGTTTAAAACTGGATTACAGGGGTGATTGACAGAAGGAAATTAGGAAAAACAGTAAAAAGAAATAGACGGCTGAAATAAAGAAGCAAAATAAAATAGGATAATAGAGAGAATGAAAACAACTGGAGGAGGGCATACTGAAAAAGGGCTAGAGTGGATGGCATGAATAAACTGGGCGGAAGACGTAGGCAGTAGACGAAGTAGAAAATGTAAGTAAATTGGGCGGGCGATATAAACTAGCGGTAGATGTGAATAAGACAATAGTGAACAGTAAATAGCGGCAGATGTGGATTAAATAGAAGCAACAGAAACAGCGATAAAAGTAAAGCAGATGACGTCAGGCGGAAGATATGGATGACTTAAGGCAGAAGATGTAAATAACTTGGCAGAAGATGTGGGTAGATGACATCAGGCTGAAGATATGGATGACGTCAAACAGAAGATGTAAATAAACTAGGCGGAAGATGTGGGCAGATGACGTCAGGCGGAAGATATGGATGACGTCAGGCGGAAGATGTAAATAAACTGGGCGGAAATGAACTGTTCACCGGTCGAAGTGAACTACAGGCAGAAAGGGACTGTTCACCGGTGGAAGTGAACTACAGACAGAAATGGACTGTTCACCGGTGGAAGTGAACTACAGACGGAATTGCACTGTTCACCGGTGGAAGTGAACTATAGGTAGAAATGAACTGTTCACCGGTGGAAGTGAACTACAGGCAGAGATGCACTGTTCACCGGTGGAAGTAAATTTAAAGGCAGCGGTGGATGTCCTTTAAAAGGGCAACGGTGGATGTGATTTTTAAAGGCAAAATGGACAACTGTTTTTGGAGGGCAGCATGGATGACTAACACTTAGCCAAATACTGGAAAACTTGAAAGGCAAAAACTGAAGGCAGAATGGACGTCTATTTTACAAGGAGACATAAAAACGAAAGCATGAAAACTTCAAAACCCCAAAACCCGATTCCAAAACACAGTTTTAAAACATGCTTGGAAACACGACAGAAGTTCAAAAATCTAACTGCATTGATCGATTTAAAATTTGAAACAATCCATGCATAACCTAAAAGGAGAGATTTCAAGCAGTTCAAGAATAATTCAAAACATATATACAACTGTTAATTACATAGGTTTAAAAACTTAAACACCAAAACCTGTACGTTATAAAATCCCAAAAAAATTCCCAACAGAGTTTTAAACAACAACACAGAATCCCAACAGAGTTTACAGACATGAACTTTACCTTAAAAACTTAAACCTCGGGACAGAAATATGTCTGGCTGCCGCAACCACCCCCTGAAAGCTCGAGCCACCAGCCACATATTCGTCGGACTGAGGCACAAAGTCCTCATCCACTGGTTCCGTACCTACAACAAGGAGTTCAACTATGAGCCTAGAGCTCAGTAATAACATACAATGCAAAGTGATGCACGTGCTATGCATGAACATTTTCAAATACATGAACATTACATTACATTTCACTGGACAGGGAGGTATAAGTGGGGCTTATAGAGGAACTGGCGCACATACATACTTGACATAACAGGACATGACACTGGTTAGTAATTTTGCCGGGTCCTAGGGAGGGATAAAGCATAGGGTATCCTTGGCAAGGATAATTTTACAAGAGTCCCAGAGAAGGACAAGAACAGGATGCTAGTCTCCGTCCCACACTTAACCGTACTTTACATTCACATATTTTATCTTTTCTTAACTTCAAACCGTGTGCACAGAAAACTTTTGCATGTCTTTCGGGAAAATCGTGTATGCATGAGCATTTACAGTGCTTGAACTTAAAACAGCAGAACATAAGGAAAAAAACAGATAACACAGAAAGTAACTCTAACTTTTCTACCCGAAACAACCCGACAAAAATGAAAACCTAGTACCTCCGTGATGTAGGGCCTTAAGGGCCAACCTATGGATATGAACTTACCTGCTGTCCGTGAGTTGCAAGCTTTGTTCGTGTTACCTCTGCGATCCACGGATCTTTTGTGGAGAAAAATGGAGAAAACGGGAAAAATGTTGAGGTTAAAATCGCCGTTGGTCGCCTGGAAGAGAGAAACCAAGAGGAGAGGAAGAATATAGAGGTTTACGTAGAGGAGAAGATAAGAGATAGGTTTTCTCAGCAAGTTTTGGACATTTGGCATCCAACAATTGGCTCCCTCCCACCAACCTTAATTCCTTCCCAAACTACCCCTCCATGCATCTCTAACTAATGGTTTTGTTTAATTACACATTAGTTTGGTTTTTATGTCATTATTCAATTCAACATGAACTCCGTCGATTTGATTTCTAATCGATTTGTTATTTGGTTCGTCAGTCGGTTCCTCGAATCCTCTTCTCACACAAACGTCCCACCCCAATCTAATACCCAAATACTTTCGAACATTAATGGTAATTAATCTCATTCCCCATAACTCAAGGGATAATTTATACAGCCAAAAATGCGGGGTTCTATTCCACCACTTAAACAGAATTTTGTCCCCAAAATGTGCTCAAAACAACTTAGTTCAGGGATATTGTGTTTACATCATGTCGTTCATCCAAGTGGCTCCTTCCAACATTATGGTTGCGATAATAAGACCTTCGCCAATAAGATCACCTTGTTTGCGCAATACTTGATCGAAGAATCAAAATCTTCACGGGTCTTCCCTTGTGCGGCAGCATCAGCTTGATATCAAGTCCACCAGTTCCTACCGATCTGAGTAGGGGGGGGGGGGGGGTCTCGCACACATCTTTTAAGCATCGAAACTTGAAAAACGTTGTGGACTCCACTCGTAGACGCTGGCAGTCGCAGTCTGTAAGCTGTGCTTCCAATCCTCTTCGAGATGGGAAATGGCCCGACCACCTTGGACTAAGCTTTCCCATACCAACCTCATCACACCCTTGAGAGGTGACACCTTCAGGACTACCTCGCCGCCTTCAGTGAACTCTAAGTCTTTTCTATTCTGATCCGCATAACTTTTTTGTCGACTCTGAGCAGTACCAACCCATTGTCTGATAGTAGCCACTATTTCAGACATCAGTTGCAATAACTCAGAGCCGACCAGCCTGACTTCCAGTCTAGCTTCTCCAACTTTGTCCCAGCGCAAGGGAGACTCGTACTTTCTGACGTGAGCTTCATGAGAAGTTTCGGACTACCGGAATATCCTGGAGCTCCACCTCACCTTGCCTTTGAGCATCCACCATATAGGCTAGAAATCCAGAACATCCTGACGTCATCAGTTTTTGAGTCTCTAAGGAGGATACAACAGGCATAGTCTGGTCTCCCACTGACACTATATCACCCCGTACAACCTGCTCGGAGTGCATAAACTCTCCGGACGGTAGCATAATGCTGTAGGGATGATCTGACGGCATACAGCAAAACTTCTCTCTAATCACGAAGTTCATTCCCACAAACAAATGTGTGGCTCCCGTGTCCCACAAGGTATAAGCAGGTGTATCACATATTGAAATTGTACCTGTAATTGCCGTGTGCTGGGTGTCATCATCTTCCTCTATCATAGCAAACACTCTTGGCACGGCACGATTCGGCCTCGTGTCAGGCACCGGACAATCCCAGACTTTGTGGCCCTCCTTGTCACTTGGAAGCATCGGCCAGTAAAGAGCCTACACTTTCCTGTATAATTTCTCTGGCAACGTGGGCATACAAGAAGCTGAGGAGCTCCAATAGGTCTTTTTCCCTTGTCCTGATAAACAGCAATCTCATTAGGTCTCTTGACACCTCTGTTCTGCTACCGTTGTGGTTGCCCAACCTGACCCCTTTCTTGTTGCTGTTGAGGGACATCAAGTAGGATTCTCTTTGATGTATCTCTATATCTCTGAGACTTCGCCTCCAAGGCTTCCAACTGATAAGCCTTGGCCACTACTTTCGTATACGGGGCCTCATCAAATCCCCCGTATGTAATCCCTCGTAAGAGGTCCAGCTTCAAACCCTGAATAAATTGGTGCACCTTGTTTTCGTCAGTGGCCACCAAATGAAGTGCATAGCGGGATAGCGACTTGAACCTCTGAACATACTCAGCCACTGATCCAAATTGTCGCAGTTGAGCAAATTCGATCATCTTTTCCTTCCTCAGACTGCGATCGAAGTATTTCTCATACAAAATTCTTTTGAATCCTTCCCAGCTCAATGCCACGGTAGTTGACAGCACGTGTCCCACAAAAATCTAGCATTTTTGGTGAGATAGAACGAGGCACATATCACTTTCTTGTTCTCCTCCACTTCGGCATAGTTGAACATTTTCTCTATCGCCCTGATCCATTCCTCGACGTGAGTAGGGTCCGTCGATAATCCATCAAACGTGGGAGGTTGAAGTCGCCGGAATCTCTCTCCACTAGAGTCACATGGAGCATTTGCATGGTTGTTCCCATTATCTTCCCTGGCCATCATGCGTTCCATCATACGTGACTGAACGCCGACCAGCTCGGTTAAACGATCGAGGGCGTCGCCTCTGTCATTTGCATAACCTTGATTCCCTCTCACCATTTCTAGAAAATCCTATACATATTAACGAACTTAATAAACAAAACGGGTACGGAAACTTAAACACTTACAGTTGGGGGGGTGATCTCACGTGGCGGGTTATGCAGTCAGACAGTTTGCATAATCGCTTTTAAAACCTAATTTCTCTCTGATACCATAACAGTGACAGCCCCCCCCCCCCCCAAGACCCGATCGGGGTCCGAGAAGCCATCATTCTGGAACATTCAAAATGGGGACAATTTTTTTTTTTGAATAAACAGACTGAACCTTTATAAAAAAACCCTTAAAACTTTACAGAGAGAGAAAACGTTCTCTGGAATTAAAAGCGAAACGGAAAACGGTTAAAATCAGACTACAGAACGAATGACAAAAGGGAAAGTAGGAAGTGTAACACCCGACAATGTTCGGCCAGGTATTTTCTTAACAGCTTTAACTGTCACCTCCACCATTAACCTTTACAATTTTGAATTTAAATGCCAAAGCTTAATTGATTTTATTTATGTGATGGCAGAATTGTAAATATGATGGATTTCAATCAATATAAATAGAAAATAGAAATCCTTAAACCTCACCAAAACTCCACTGTAGCCGACACTTTCCTTCTGCGATTTCTCATCCTCCAGAGCTCTCCTTCTCCTTGCCAATGACTCCTTCGTCGGCGATCGATTCTTCAGTCTCCACCCCGACAATCCACGCCCTAGGTAAGGCTTAGACAATGTAGCTGCTGGTTAGTTACTTAGAGCTCTGTTTTCAGCTAGAACTTGAAGTTTCGGATTCTTCAATGGCAGAGTTATTGTAGTAACATTTATAATCTGTGTTTAGTAATGACATTTCCGATTCGATTCTGGACATTAAGATAACCAACTGTGTTTAGTTGCTAGGTTGAATCTGCGCATTGTAGGTTCTGGAAACTTGATCTATGCACATAAGGTGCTTGACTAAAGAACTTAGAAATACATGTACGTTAGATTCTATGATGACTTTTGGTTAGAACTTTTAGGATTTTGTTTTAACTCTGTAATGTGAAATGTTTTAGGTGAAGAAAAATCCGAGGTGAAGTGCTCAAGTTGCTAACGGAAACCAGGTAAGTGAGTGAGTAGGATTCCTGGCCTTTAGGGCCCTACATCACGAGGGTACTAAGTTAAAGTTGATTATGATGCCCGAAAGTTGTTTGTGATATTGTCTGTATGGTTATGATATGTGAGTTAGCAACATGATTATTTGTTGAATGAGTGATCTGTCCTTCTAGTCTGATGAAATAAGTGTATTCATACTCATGCTTCATGATTGTTTCCTTTTCAAGCATATGTAAATGTTTTAAGTGCATGTTTTTCTTTCAAGATCAAGATATGAACATGAAACTTATGTAACAAGGATTAAGAGAGGATTGTGAGCGGTTTGGTGTATGTCACTGTCCAAAAGGAGGACTATGAATACGGCCCGCAAGGGACAATGTACACTTTCACTATCAACCCCCTTTTCGGCACAAATCCTCCCTTAATTCACATGATGTAAATGATGAACAAGAACGTGATGTAAATGATGAACAAGAACGAGAATAAGAAAAGATCATGAACATGTGTTTTCCTTAAACGGTGCATTCATGCATACATGTTAGCGTTGCACTCCTTACTAAGTATTAGGCTTATAGTTTAAACCTTATGATGTAGGTGAAGAACTACCAGGTGAGGATTCCAAATTCAATGAGGATGTCTAAGACTGGTTGCTGGATGGAGCTCAGGGTGACAATGAGTGGCTGGAAGGCGATTATGACCTCTGGTTACTGCTCTTATGATGTTAGTAAGAAATATACATACTGAAATTAAGTAGGAAGGGATTTTCTTAACACGATGGATTTTGGGATTTGTCTGACTGGGTTTCTAAGTTTAAGAATGACCATGAGGAGATAGAATGATTTATGTTTTATTTAAGTCTTCTGCTACACGTATTCTGGATGAGTCTATGATTTATACCTGTTCAATCTTATTTTAGTCAAGTTGTAGTCTGTGAAAGTCAGGATGTCTCGTGTCGTAGATGTTGTCGTCGGTAGATGCTGATTATTACGATCGGCAGATGCTAAGAATTTCTTATTCACTGGTAGAGGTCTTCTATCGAATGATGCTTATATGTCACGTGCGATGCACATGTCAATCGGTAGATGCTGATTATTACGATCGGCAGATGCTAGGAATTTCTTATTCACCGGTAGAGGTCTTCTATCTGATGATGCTTATATGTCACGTGCGATGCACATGACAATTGGTAGATGCTGATTATTATGATCGGCAAATGCTAGGAATTTCTGATTCACCGATAGATGTCTTCTATCGGATGATGCTTAATATGTCACGTGTGATTTACATGTAAATTGGTGGATGCAGATTTTTGTCGCTATCGGTAGAAGCGAGTAATAAGTCTTGTCGTTTTGTGATCGGACGATGTGAGTGAGGACGATTTGTCATCTTGTGATCGGATGATGTGGGTAATTATGCTTTGTCGTTTAGTAATCGGTAGAGGTCTTCTGCCGGGCGATGTCCATGAGTCACGTGAAACGCTCGTGTCCATCGGATGATGTCTTCTGCTGGGCGACGTCTATTGAGTCACACGGAGTGCACGTGACATTCGGGGAATGTGTTCCTATCGGTAGATGTCTGCAAATCCATGCAGCCCGCGAACGATGAAGTCAAGTGGTCTGAGGGCACTTTCCTTCTGCCCAAGCACGTTATGGAACCGATGTCTGAGTTATGTCGATCGACTCTGTGACTGACAGTGTTGATAGTCTCATAAGGGAGCCGAGTTTTTGAATAGTTCGTTTTTGTCAGATATGGCATTGTCCTTGAGTACTGTTAAAAAAAATATATATATAGGGTAAACTTAGTGTAAATGATTTACGAAAATTAAGAATCAGTCTCGGCCCTAATGGGGTCGTTACAGGAAGACTGGAACACTTAAGGATTTGGACGTAAACCTTCTCTGGACGAATGCAGGGAGACAGGGAGAATTGCAAACGGGGAGACAGAAATGGGCAATGAAATAAACAGACAGAAATGGACGACTTAACATGCAGTGGGAAACCTAATAAAATGGGAAACAAAAATGGAAGTCATGCCGGAAGAAAGACTACAGTGAATGACAGGGTTGGGTGATGTAGGTGAAGACAGGTAGATGTAAACTACAGGCAGAAGTGAACTGTTCACAGGTAGATGTGAACCACAGGCAGAAGATTACTGTTCACCGGTAGAAGTGAACTACAAGCAAAAGATTACTGTTCACCGATAGAAGTGAACTACAGGCAAAAGATTACTGTTCACCGGTAGAAGCGAACTACAGGCAAAAGATTACTGTTCACCGGTAGAAGCGAACTACAGGCAAAAGATTACTGTTCACCGGTAGAAGTGAACTGGGCGGAAGATGTGGATGGATGACGTCAGACGGAAGAAGCGATTTTTAAAGGCAGCGGTGGATGTGATTTTAAAGTCAGCGGTGGATGTGATTTTTAAAGTCAGCGATGGATGTGATTTTTAAAGGCAAAAATTGGCAACATTTAACAGGAAGACATGTAAACAGGGAGCTTAAAACAGAAGGCATAAAAAGTTTAGACCCTCGAAACCCGATTCAAAACAAAGTTATAAAACATGCTTTACAAATGACAGAGATTCAAGAAAAACAAACTACATGGATAGCTCTAAAATTCAAGACCAACCATACACAACCTAAAAAGGAATGACTCAAGCAGTTCCAGAATGTTTTTAAAACATAGATACAACTGTCAAGCAGAGGTTTTAAATACATCAACAGAAAGTTTTTACATCGTTTTAAAATCCCAAAGGCTGTACAGAACTGGACATAACTTTAGATTTGTCTGACTGCAGCAACAACCCCGTGAGCTCATCCCGCCAACTACATCAACTCATCATCTTGAGGCACAATGTCCTCTTCTGGAGGATCCATACCTACAACAAAGAGTTCAACTATGAGCCTAGAGCTCAGTAAGAACATACAATGCAAAGTGATGCACGTGCTATGCATGAACATTTTCAAATACATGAACATTACATTACATTTCACTGGACAGGAAGGTATAAATGGGAAGAAGAGCTGGCGCAACAGGAGTGCATGCCACAACAGGACATAATAGAAGTACATGACAGGATGTCAGTCCTCGTCCACACTTAACCATACATTTTATTACAGGTTTTATCTTACTTAACTTCAAACCGTGTGTAGAAAACATTTACATGACTTTCAGAGAAAACGTGTATGCATGAACATTCATTGACAGGCGACAGAATAATAAGCAGGATATAAAACAGAACACACTTAACCTAAAACATAACCTATGGTTTAACTACCCAACAGAAATCCTGACCACATAAAACCTAGTACATCTGTATTGTAGGGCCTTAAGGG